>CM053772.1:77909442-77977576 GCA_028658325.1 Potorous gilbertii | reverse complement strand
AAGTTTTAGGAACAACTGTTTAGTATCGTTCTTGCTACTAGGAAATAAGAAATACAGGTAATGGGGAATAGAAAGTTATCTGGCCCTACAGGACAAAAGAGAAAATGGGGACAAGAGAAAGGAGGGATGATAGAAGAGAGGGCAGATTGGTGATAGGGGAAATTAGAATCTTCAGTGTATTGGTGTGGGGGAGGGGACAAATGGGGAGAAAATTTGGAACCCATAATTTTGTGAAAATGAATGTAAAAAGTTAAATAAATAAATTTATATTAAAAAATCATTAAATAATTAGAAAAAAAGAAAGAAAATGTTTTGTGAAAATAAAATATATTGGTAAGACTTAAAAAAGGAAAGAAACAGATGTGAAAGATGTTGTGGAAGCAGAATCAATAAGACTTGGCAAATTATTGTTTATGGGTATTGAGGAAGAGTAAGAAGTCACAAATAACTCAGAGTAACTGGAAATATGGGAGTGCCTTCAATAGAAATAAGGAAGTTAGGAAGAGAAGGTTGCATTGGGGGAATAGATAATGAGTTTGGTTTTGGATATGTTGAGTTTGAAATGCCCATAGTACATCCAAGAGGAAAAGTTCAAAGGAAGCTAATGATGTGGGAACTCAAGCTCAATGGAGTCTAAGATCGAATAACTATTGTGTGGATAAACTGATGACACTGAGCATGTATTACATTAAATGCATATTATAGTTTGAAAGATAATGAACCAAAATTCCCTGAGGAAAAAAAAGATAATTTCTGTACTCCCCAGAGGTCATGGAACCATAGAAAACTCAAGAGTAGTTTAAAAGAGAAATAAAACTTTTAAAGGAAAATACTATGATGGAAATTAGATCAGAGGCCAGAGCTCTCAAAGCAGAATTAGCAAAAATCAATAGGCCAAAGTGACTTGAAGATAGAATGGGCAAAGATAATTTAATGGTCATTGTCTCACCGCAGAATATTAAAAAAAAGAATTACTCTGAATATAGATATCAAAGTACCCATGGATGAAATCCATAACAGTTTCCAGAGAAAAAAATTTCTAAATTTAAAATACCAAGGCACACAGTAGTTAAATTTCAGAATACCAAAATACAAATTTTCCAGCAGCTAGAGAAAAAGGTCTTCAACTGTGAAAGTACCTCATCATTTCAATATGAATAACTCAGGATTACTCTGCAACCATAAGAAATCAGAAAATGGAATTAATAATATATTCTAAAAAGCTAAAGGTATAAGTGGTAATACTGAATAACATATCCCACAAACCTGAGCCTAATCATTGATAAAAGGGAAAAAAAAGACCTTCAATAAGAGAGGCATTTGACACGTTCTTTCCAAAAATCAAAACAAAAACAAAGCAGAAAACTCAGAGGCAAGAGAAAATTAGTCTTGTAAACTCTCCAAACAGAAGAAATGCAAGAGGGCTAAATATACTTGTCAACAAAACATCAAACAATAAAATCAATTCTCTCATGTTTATAGGTTATTGTTAAAACACATTTAAAGCCTCTCAGAAAACACAGGAATCAGATTGAAGAATAAAAGGAAGAAGGAAAAGTGGTTTACTAAAGAACAAAAAAGACCTAAGTATCTAAAGATTTAAGAAGATTTGAAAGTGTCAGGGCAAGTGAAGATGGAATAGTTGAACTGATATTTCATGTACTAAATTCTAACTTTACCCTATAAGTGAATCAATAATGTATGTGGTAGAGCATGGGGAGGTATTCTGTAAGTGAGCAGAGTGGGATAGGGGAAGGGGTATGCTGGGAAATATTTAACAACTAGTTTGAGGATGAGGGAAGAAATTTATGTAGGGCATACTTTTAAATTTAATCTGCATTATTAATATTTTCTCCATCACTTTCTTAATTCGAGACAAGTGTAACAAGACTATCCTGTACATGTAGCATATGGTGGTGCCTTTGTGTGGCTCAAAGGGAGGCAGAATAGACACCTATAGCTGCTTCTCCCCCTATCCTTCTCCAAGGGAAGCTTCATTTTCTGTCAGGAGGAGAAGCAGGAGGCTAGAGTCAGAAACTTGGTCACTCTACTCTCCTTGGAGAGAGAGGGCTTTGGGCGAAAATTTTATTTATCTGCTCCCTTAAATATTGTTAATCTAGGCACTCTGGGGGGATGTAATTTTCAAGTTCAGACTAAACTCTTGATCACTGTTCATTAATGGGGAAAAGAGAACCAGAACTTTATATCCAAGATTTGACTCCCTTCCTACCAAATACCAATTCTACAATGAACACACATAGTAAGCAGCATACAAACCCATTTATTCAAATTAATAGCTAAATAGAAATCAGATAAAGTATGTGTATGTGTATACAATCAAGTGAGAGAGTCCCAATTCTCACCCAAAGGAGAATTCCACAAAGTCTCTAGTGTGGCAAGCTAGGGACAAGGATATGATAGAGACTGAAAGCTCCTCTCACATTGCGTTCTTCCCAGAGTCTTGGTCTCCCTTCAGAAGCCTAAAGTAGGGTTGGCATCATCCATCTTCTTTCTCGAAGGGGGAAGCCAGAAGCCACTGGAGAGACTGGAAAGGTAGAAGAAAGTGAAGAGAACAGGGTCACCAACGTTACCCTGTACCTCCACCATTGATTTCTACAAATGAAGACAGTCTCCTGCCAGGAGGTTTTACAACAAAACAAGAAATCTCTGTTTTGTAGATTTTGCTGATTTCCAAGGTGTTGTTCCCCTTGCTGTTCTAAAGCTGACACTGAATATTTAACTATGGGCTGGGATCGAGTACAAGTTGGCTCCAGTACACTCTTGAATGGGGGTAGGGTGTGGGGGTGAGGGCTAGTAGGAGGATCTCAGTACAGAAATAGAAATGAAAAGATGTTGTGGAAGAATGTTTCCATGGGGGTGCAGGTTGTAAGATACGGGGGCATTTTAATGGTTTTTTATTCTGAGGGAAACGTGCAAGGACAGTATATGATACCAGCATTTTTGAGTAAAGATTGTACTGCCTGAGACTGAATTTCATCCCAGGAGAGAGGATGAATAGCCAATTCTCAGGGTAGAAAGAAGAACACAAATCCAGAGATAGGATAGCTTGCCCTTAGGAGGGGTAAATGATCATTGTTAGCACAGGGGGTATAATTAGGGCTCATGACTTGGCTGATTGAGGGTGAGTTCCTCCATGCTCTATTGCTTCTTTCATAGGCTCATAGATATAGAGGTAGAGGGGACATTAAAAGTAATATAGTCCAACCCTTTGAAAAGGACGGGTTGCAGATGACAAAACTAAGACTCAGAAAGGTTAAGTAATTTGTATTGTAATCTGTATTTAAGTACAGAGGTCTTAACCATACAGGCTACATGTGACCCATAACAGTTCTGAGTGTGACAAAACCAGATTAAAATGTAATTGGGAAATATTTAACAAAATAAATAAGAATAAAGTTCAGTGGTCCATTTGTATTTGAGTTTGACACTACTACTTAATTGTAATTCAACCTAAGGCAAACCTCTTACCTGTATTGCAGCACAAGCAAGTCAAAACCAAACCCTGATGCCACGGTGCCACACATTTTCTGAAGAGTATATTTGGTATTTTGCATGCACATATATCACGCAGTACTTTTTATTATTAATTTAATTAATTAATTTAATTAATGCTAAGTATCTCCAATCGCATTGTTAATTCCTTGAATATTCCACATGGTGCCTAGCACAATACTTGATATGTATTTGATGTACTTGATATGTACCTGACGTACTTGATATATACTTGATGTACTTGACATGTACGACAGAATTGATTGATAAGGCTGTCCCTGCTCTAAAGTTCTATTATTCTAAGACTGACTACAATAGATCGATTTTTGACTTTTCAGAGTGGCAACAATGGTATAGGCTTTCAGGGGTGGGAAGTCTTGAGGTCGCATGTAGCTTTCTAGGTTCTTGGGTGTGGCCTTTTGGCTGAGTCCAAGTTTTACAGAACAAATCTTTTTTATTAAGGGGATTTGCTCTGTGAGGTTTGGATTCAGTCAAAGGGCCACATCTGAGGACCTAGAGGGCACATGTAACTTTAAGATCACATGTTCCCCACCCCTGGACTATAAGGGATAAGACACAGGAAGACATAAATTCAAATTCTGCCTCCCAAACTTAATAGCTGTATAACCTGGGTAAACCCTTTAACCTCTCTCGTTCTCAGTTTTCCTTCTCAGCAGATAAGGCTGCCTATATAACCTACTTCATGAAGTTGTTTTGAGCATCTAGGTAAAGTACTCTGCAAATCTTGAAGCACTGTGTAAACGACATTTTTTTATTATTTAACAAAGGGCAGCTAAGTGGCACAGTGGACAGAGCACCAAGGGTGGAGTAAGGAAGACCTTAATTCAAATTTGGCCTCGGTCATTTAGTAGCTGTGTGACCTCTGGGCAAGTCACTTAACCCTGTTTGCCTCAATTTCTTCATCTGTCAAATGAACTGGAGAAGGAAATGGCAAACCACTGCAGTATCTTTGCCAAGAAAACCCCAAATGGGATCACTAAGAGTTGGACATGACTAAAACAAATAACTGTCACCTTTGTCTCCAACACCAACCACCAGTCATTAACTATACATCCATAGGTAGATAAACCCAAGAGTCTTGGGAAAAATCTTGCTGAGCTCCCTCCAGACCAATACGCTGCTTCTAACCTGAACCCATGAAACCACAGTCCAGGGCAGTATTTCTTGTGGAGCTGTGATCTGGCATTTTACTGTAGGTGTTGCAGCTCCCCCTCCTCAAATAGCCATTGCTACTGAAGATGGGGAAAAGAAAGTTCTTGTCACTAAAGTCCTTGCCCCTGTCAAAAGTCAAATGTTAAAATCAGAAATAGATGTGATTTCATCAGTGGAAACAACTTTAAAGAAGATGAATTCACATCTGTTTTTTTGCTGTACCTTAAAGACCATCAGATCTTTCTATTTGACTTGTAACTGAAATATGTTATTGTATATAATTTCATATTACAACATATTATAATTATATTGTGTCATGTCATGTAGTATCATAATATTATATCCTACTTTATTATTTTGCATGATGTAGTATTATATTATATTGTCTTTCCCTATTAGAATATAAGCTTCTTTAGAGAATGAACTGTCTTTTTTATCTGAATCTTCAGCATTTAGCACAGCCTTTTGCACACAGTAGACATTTAATAATTGCTTTTTCACTCATTTGTTCATCTTTTCACTCATCATGTCCAGTCATTCTATAAGGTCATCAGTGTTCTATAGTTAGTTAATAGCCTCTGAGTTCCGGATGCTTTGTCTTGAGCCCAGAAATAAGTTAGAAAAGGGGACCTTCTACTTCCATAGCCTTCATGGGTGGAAATATAGTTATTAGACTCTTCAGAGCTAAAGGAAACCCTGCAGTTAAGATATCTGAGACCTCCCCAGAATGAATTCCACTTGCCCTGCTTTCTCTTGGCCTGTCTGTTTGGCATTTACTGATCAGAAATAGCTCCTTTTGCCTTGGAAACTCCTTCCAGAACGAAAGAGTAAAAAATTAAGGGGCTAAATTGCTCACGGGTTATTACCAGAAATGCATTTAAAGAACATAAATTTCGAAAGAAATTAGTCACTCTCTAAATTGTTTTATTTGGTTTTTACTTAGAGCAAGTATCTAATTTATTCTGCTAGGGAGGGGAGAGAAAGAGAGAAGGAACAAGTTGCTGGGCCAAGCACTAACCTTAAAGAGTCGTAGGCGAAAAACATCGGCATCTGTCTGGGGGTGGCAGTGAGTAGCTTGTGGGCTGCTCCTATTCTTCTATGTTGGGTAAAAGTCCTCAGGACTTAAGACATGTAAGGCCTAATTCAGTTTTGAAAAAAAGGCTCTACTCCTTTGAAAGCCCAGCTTTAAGGCTGATAGGAGGTAGGTAGGAAGGGAAATGATTGAAAGGTCTGTAAGGACTTCAGCAAGAAGTCAAAAGACTAATTCTGGATAAAAAATGATTTCCAGGTGATGAGGGCTGACTTCAGGTGACCTTAGCTAGAAATATTTAGAAAAGAGAGATGATAAAAAATTTGTGTCTGAATCTGGGAATTTCCTTGTTCCTTGGCAATCCATGATTTTTTCTGAGACCAAGACAAGGAGAGCAGTCTCCAGGTTAGTCATTACAATGGATGCTGGGGTAGCAGCCTAGTGGAAAAAAACTCTGGAGTTTACAGATCTGTATTCAAATCCTGCTTCTGAGGCAGTTAGGCAGTATGATGGGTAGAAGGCTGGCACTAGAGCCCCAAAGACTTGAGTTCAAATCAGGCCTCAGATACTTCCTAGCGGTGACATCAGGCAAATCATTTAACCTCTGTTTTAGGTTCCTCCTCTCTAACCTTGAGATCATAATAGTATTTGCTTTCTAGGGTTAAATGAGAATAAAATGAGAATATTTACTTTGAAATCATTGGATAGCCCGTTAACCCCATTGTATCCCACAAAGAGAAGACTTCTGCAAGTTGGGTGCATCCTGTGGCATATTTATAGGGGACACAGATAGAAGTCACACAGGATGAGCAGGTATGGAATGCCATCAGGAGAGTAAGAGCCTGCATCAATGAGACCAAATATCACTATTAATGATTAACATCTATTAAAATCTTTCTTCAACAGCACATGAGGATGTGAAAGTAACCTCTTGTTCTCTAAGGCTAAGCCAGAGAAATTAAGCTTTGACAAATCCTCTCAAAAGAGGTCTAATCCTACCATTGCTGCAGACTAGAGAAACATCATCAGAGATTTAACCGCTGGAGAAGGCTTCCTCATCTTTTTTTTTTCTTTTTTCGTATTGTGAGAGGAAAAAGAGAGAAAGGAACAAGCATTTATTAAGCACCTACTATATATATATATATATATACGTATATATATATACGTATATATATATATACGTATATATATATACGTATATATATATATATACGTATATATGTATATATATATATATATATATATACATATATATATATGTATATGCCAGGCACTATGCCGAGCATTTTACAAATATCTCATTTCATTCTCACAACCCCAGATGCTGTTTTCATCCCCATCTTACAACTGAGGAAACTAAAGCAGACAGAAGTTAAGTGATTTTGCCCAGGATCATACAGCTAAGAAATATCTGAGGCCTGATTTGAACTCAGGTCTTCTAGAAGTCAGGCCTAGTACTTTATCCCTTGTCCTCTATAGCTACATTCAGCAGTCTGATGAGGTCTCTGGACCCAGCCTTTGAAGAATTGTTATTTATTTATTTCTATTCAAATTAATGAATTTTAATTTAATTTATCTAATTCGCAATGGAAGGAAGTGTTGCATTTTAGCTAGAGGCTAGTAGAAAACATTTAATTTTTTCCCATCCAAGCTCACAGACCCCTGAAAAATCTATCTATGGACACTCATGTTGCTGGACCCCAGAATAGAAATCTCTGCCTCAGTTAATGATAGTTTTTGTTTGCAAGACCTCAAGTAGTTTGATCATTAAGTCATAGAGAGATTGTAAACTGAATCAGTGAAAAAAGGGCCATATTGATGAAATTGGAGATTCCTGATATATTAAAGAATTCTGTAGTAATAGGATCAAATTAAATGTTTCACAGTGTTTTTTGTGTCCCCAGTGCCTAGCATGGTGGATTGTACTGGGTTGGCACTTGATAAATGCTTATTGAATGGAATTGAGTGTATAACAAGCACTGATTGAGCACTAAGTTTTGTTCCCCTTTCCCCTCTTCCCCAAGTACTCTTCATGTCAGCAAATAGTGACCTAGATAGGACCCAGCAGCAGTTCAAGGAAGTCTTTCTTGGAAGTTCCTACTTGTAAAGGCCTTAGTATTGAGAAACATACCAGACTCATATCCTGGCTCTTGGTTGCCACGATCCCTTCTAGAAGTTGTCTGCTTCTTCTCCTTTCCTTCCCTGCAGCATTTGCATGAATAGTCTTGGGTTTGCTTTGGACGGGGTTCTCTTCTCATGGCAACATTACAGCATATTGTTCAGCAGGCAGTTGGAATGATAGCCAAAAAAATCCACAGCATCCTAAAAGTCAACCTGGTGGTCATGGAAAAAGGTGGCCACTGACTCTCACTGTCTTGGGGGCGCCCACTCACCTATTAGAAAAACATGATAAATAAGCAAGACACAGAAAGCAAAGTTAGGTGTGAAATGGATAATTTTGGTTACATGAAATTCAAAAGGTTTTATGCAAATAAAACAACTATTGCCAAGATCATAAATAAAGTAGGAAACTGGAGGAAAAAATTTTATAGACAGTTTATCAGATAAAGATACCATATCAAAAATATACAAAAAACTTTGTCAAGTCTATAAGAATATCAGTCATTCCCCAATTGATAAATGGTCAAGGGATATGAACAGGCAATTTTCCAATGAAGAAATTAAAACAGTTTATAGTCATATGAAGCAATGCTCTAAATCATTTCTGATTAGAGAAAAGCAAATGAAAACAACCTTGAGATATCATTTTATACCTATAATAGAAGGGAAAAGTGGCAAACATTGACGAGGATGTGGAAAAATTGGAATACTCATTCTTGGTGGAATTGTGAACTAATCCAACCATTTGGGAAAGCAATCTGGAATTATGCCCAAAGCACAGAGTGGATTTACATAGTAAATAGTGATTGTTTCTCTTTTACCCAGGAATCCTGAGGGGAAGGGGAACCTTCTGGTTTGATTTTTTTTTGTTGTTAAAGGGTCCATCTCTTGAGCAACTACTTAAAGAAGCCTACTCATTGAATAGGTGTATCTCATTCAAAGTGAGAAGGCTATAAGACCTTAGCCTGAAAGGGCCAGGATCTCACATTGCATCCTGGGACATCTCCAGCCATCCTGATGAATATCAGGCCACTGGACCCAGATGGCTCAGGAGAAGAAAGTGAGGTTGGTGACCTTGCACAGCCCTCCCTTACTCAAAACAAAGTCAACTGCAAGTCACATCATCATCTTGATGTCACAGTCCTCTTTGTGAACAAAGGACAAACACAAAAACATGTGTTGTAACCAATACCCAAAGAGTCATTAAGTTACCTATGTATATACCCTTTGACTCAGCAATACCACTACTAGGTCTAGAAAAAGAAAGTAATGTTTGTGTTCTGAAATGTTTATAGTAGCTCTTTTTGCAGTGACTAAGAAGCCCATCAATTGAGGAATGGCTGAACAAGTTGTGGTAGATGATTGCAATGGAACACTACTGTGCCATAAGAAATGCTGAACTCAGTGATCTTAGAAGATACACAGAAAGACTTGCATGAAATAATGAAGGGTGACATGAGCAGAACCAAAGAACATTGTATACAGTAAGAGTAATAATATTTTAAGAATTACTTTGGGTAAACTAGTTATTTTGACTTATAAATGCTCAAATTAACTGTAAGGGACATATGAAGAAAGACATTATACATTCAGAGAAAAACCTGATAGAAGTATTTATAGAATAATTTTACGTAAATATACCTATTTGTGTGTAATGGCAGCCATGGGAGGAGAGTAAAGAAGAAAAAAGGGGGAAAAAAGAAATTTACATGATAATTTTACTGCATATTTGAAAAAGAATAACAAATAAGTTGTGCATAATTTTGCAGTTGTGCAGATTGCAGATGTGCAATCATCTTTTTTATTGTACTATGTTATAGAAATGCTTGTTTTATTCCATAAATTAAAAAAAATTAAAAACAAAAAGAAAATTATGGATTAGTAGTGTCAGACTCAAATAGAATAAATCCCTGAAGCCTGCTTATTGACTTAGAAAGCCACAAATTAACATTATCTGTGTTAAATTGTATTTTTTGTCTATTTTGTTAAATATGTCCCAGTCATATTTTAATCTGATTTGGAGCACTTGGTGTAGCTTCCTTCCCATTCTTGGGTGATACCTGAGGTCCCCTTCCACTCTGAGGTTCTTTAATTCTGTGATTTGTCTATTTTTACCTTTTTAAATAAGTTATTCTGTTGCTTTTTTTACATCATTGTTATTTCTCAACAACAACCACAAAAGTCCCCCTTGATATTAAAAATAAATTTTATTAATGTCTTTTAAAATATTATCTACATTTTCTTATATATCCTTGTTTTCTCATGAGCTGTTCTTTGTAACAAAGAATAAAGAGAGGGGAAAGTCAGTTCATCAAAACTCACCTTGTCAAAAAAAGTCCATCATTACAAGCAGCATTCCCCCTCACCCCTGCAAATGTGCAGTAAATGCCTTGTCATATCTCTTCTTTGGAGAATACTTGAGACATAGAAGTATAGTCAAGTAAAATGCTGGTCATATCTGAAAACATATGCTTCATTTTTCACATATTGTCTTTGCTCCACCATCAGCTGTCTGAAGCCCAAGCCAGTTACCAAATTGGTCAGAGTTCTGATTGGAGCACTGGATTTGGAATCAGATAAATCCTAGATACAAATCCCACTTCAAACACTTAATAAACTTAATAAACACTTAGTAGCTACCTGATGATGGCTAAGCACTTTCCTCTCTGTGTCTCAATTTCTTCCCCCTGTAAAATGGGAGGGAAATAGTCATCTCTTCATTTGCACTAATATGATCATTTTTCTTGCATATCCATCTAACAGACCATCCAACATTTTATTCAAGAGATGGTAAAAATTAATACATCCTTAGAATGACAAGTATAAACATAGTAATTCTCTCCTTTTTATTGAGTCTAAGAGGTAGGCTTATTTTTTTTTTCCATTTTTTCTCTCTCCAATGTTTTTGGTTATGCCTTTGAGGGCAGGAAAGCACTTAGCACTGTGCCTGGCACATAATAGGTACTCAATAAATATTTATTGATTGAATGATTGATCTCTAGACATTTACCGATAGCCATTTTCAACAGAATTACTAGAACTTCAGATAAGAAACTCATCTGATCAAAAACCTGATTAATTTTTTAAAAAATCCTGTTCATTTCTCTAAAATTCTTCTTTTAAAAGTTTGGTCTGTGAACAACAGAGAACCAGAAAACTTCAGTATTTGGAAAATACTTGGAAAATACCAGGCAACTTAAAGCTACATTTTCCTCTTAAGTTAAAAACAACAACAACAAAAAAAGATAGTGATTATAATACATTGGTGGATCTATGACTCTCAATTCAAGGACTCCTTCCACCCATACAGCTTAAAACACTCCCATACCTGCTTATTCTATGAAATACTTAGTCTAAGTTTTTCCATGTAGCCTTTTTAAGGTAATCTACATAATGGACTGGAGACCTTCATGATATTGTCTTGAAATGAAGGATGTGCCAATACGAACATTAAATAATAAATAACAAGAATGTACACAATTTGTGGTCCTCCATAGAGTTCCAGATGATTCATCCAGATTAAGAAAAGCCTAACCAAATTGAAACTGGGATGACATTTACCCTTAATTGCCCACAATTCCCTTCTTGTGCTTTTCTCCCAGGTTTCAATGTCTTCCTCTCCTGGCTTTTCATGACATTAGAAAGAAGAGAGACAAAATTAATATAGAAGGTAGAACTCCAGCCTCCTAAGCAGTAAGACCAGGTTTTAAGTGTAGCCTCTGGTACCTGCTGGAGGTGAGATGTTGGGAAAGTCACTTACCCCCTCAGTAACTTCAAGAAATTTTCTAAGTTTGTAAATTGAAAATGTTATTATGCATTAGTTGAAGAAGTTTCTTCATTGGAAGTACCCTCCATAGAGATTCCTGCTCAATCAAAAGTAAGTCAAGTGCAAGTCATGTCATCACTTCTCTGATGTCATGGTCTTCTTGGAAAAGGAAGGATGAACACACAGCAACAACACAATCCTCCCTCATCACATTAAACCACACATCCAAAGGTACACAAGATTTAGAGCTAGAGAAAACTTTAGAGATCATTTAGCCCAACAATGTCATTTTTTAAAATTATTTTTATTTATTTTAAATTTTCAACATTCATTTCCACAAAATTTTGAGTTCCAAATTTCTCCCCATCTCTCCCCTCCCCCATTCCAAAATATCAAGCATTCTAATTATCCCTACCACCAATATGCCCTCCCTTCTAACATCCCTCTCTTCCTTTATCCCCATCTTCTCATTTGTCCTGTAGGGCAAGATAAATTTCTATATCCTATTATCTGTATTTCTTATTTCCCAGTTGTATGCAAGAACAATACTCAACAGTTGTTCCTAAAACTTTGAATTTCATCTTCTCTTCCTTCCTCCCCCCCCACCCATCCCCACTGAAAAGGCAAGCAATTCAATATAAGCTATATATGTGTAGTTTTGTAAATGACTTCCATAATAGTCATGTTGTGTAAGACTAACTATATTTCCCTCCATCCCATCCTGTCCCCCATTTCTTCTATTTTCTCTTTTGATCTTGTCCCTCCCCAAGAGTATTCCCTCCTTCCATTTGCCCTCCCTTCCATCAGCCCCCCCACCCTGCTTATCCCCTTCTCCCCTACTTTCCCATATTGTAAGATAGGTTTTCATACCAAATTGAGTGTGTATTTTATTCCTTTCTTGAGCCAAATATGATGACAGTAAGCTTCACTTTTTCCCTCTCACCTCTTCCCTTTTCCCCTCCATTGAAAAGGCTTTTTCTTGCCTCTTTTATGAGAGATAATTTGCCCCATTCCATTTCTCCCTTCCTCCTCTCATATATTCCTGTCTCACCCCTTAATTTTATTTTTTTAGACATTATTCCTTTCTATTTAACTCATCCTCTGCTCTGTGTGTGTGTGTGTATTTGTGTATTATCCCTCCAACTACCAAAATACTGAGAAAAGTCTTAAGAGTTACAAATATTGTCTTTCCATATAGGAATGTAAACAGTCCAACTTTAGTAATTCTCTTATGATTTCTCTTTCCTATTTAACTTTTCATGTTTCTCTTGATTCTTGTGTTTGAAAGCCATATTTTCTTTTCAGCTCTGGTATTTTCATCAAGAATGCTTGAAAGTCCTCTATTGCATTGAAAAACCATTTTGTCTCCTAAAGTATTATACTCAGTTTTGCTGGGTAGGTGATTTTTGGTTTTAATCCTAGTTCATTTGACTTCTGGAATATCATATTCCAAGTCTTTCGATCCCTTAATGTAGAAGCTGCTAGATTTTGTGTTATCCTGATTGTATTTCCACAATGCAGGAATTGTTTCTTTCGAGCTGCTTGCAATATTTTCTCCTTGACCTGGGAACTCTGGAATCTGGCTACAATATTCCTAGGAGTTTCTCTTTTCAGATCTCTTTCAGGAGGTGACTGGTGGATTCTTTCAATATTTATTTTTGCCCTCTGGTTCTAGAATATCAGGGCAGTTTTCCTTGATAATTTCATGAAAGATGATGTCTAGACTCTTTTTTTGATCATGGCTTTCAGGTAGTCCCATAATTTTTAAATTGTTTCTCCTCGATCTATTTTCCAGGTCAGTTGTTTTTCCAATGATATATCTTCCATTTTTTCATTCTTTTGGTCTTGTTATGTGATTTCTTGGTTTCTTATGAAGTCATTAGCTTCCATCTATTCCATTCTAATTTTTAGAGAACTATTTTCTTTAGTGAACTTTTGAAACTCCTTTTCCATTTGGCTAATTCTGCTTTCTGAAGCATTCTTCTCCTCATTGGCTTTTTGAACCTCTTTTGCCAGTTGAGTTAGCCTATTTTTAAAGATGTTATTTTCTTCAACATGTTTTTGGGTATCCTTTAGCAAGCTGTTGACTTGCTTTTCATGATTTTCTTGCATCTCTGTCATTTCTCTTCCCAACTTTTTCCTCCACTTCTCTTACTTGATTTTAAAAATCCTTTTTGAGCTATTCCATGACCTGAGACCACTGAATATTTATTTTGGATGTTTGGAATACAGAAACCTTGACTTTTATGTCTTTTCCTGATGGTAAGCATTGTTGTTCTTCCTCTGAAAGGACAGGAGAAGATTCCTGTTCACCAAGAAAGTAACCTTTTATAGTCTTATTTTTTTTCCCTTTTGGGGGAATTTTCCCAACCAGTTACTTGGCTCTTTATCAAGAGTAGAGTATACTCTGGGGACCTGTTCCTCCAAGATGGCACAATCAAGCCTGCATACTGATCTGGGAGCAACCAGAAAAATTTGTGCCCAGAATCTGAGAGTAATAGAATTTCCTCTCCACAATTACCTCACCTCCAGTTCTGCCATGCTAACACTAGGGGCTGAGATGCAGATCAGCTGCTCAATTCCTCCAGGGACTTTATGATGAGGTCTCCAACAATAGATGTCAGCTGCTGCCTGTGGTGGTAGCCACTGCCACCAGCTGTGGCCTCTGCTGCCTCTGCCTGGAGCCAAAGCTATGGGGGGAACTTTCTCCCTTCTAGTCAGCTGAAAAAGCCCTTTCACTGACCTTTGGCACCTGTGGGTTGAGGGATTTTCATTGTGGCTGTGGATTCTGCCTCCAAAGCCTACTCTGGTCCTACTCCTCCCAGCACCACATGGTCAAGGCTGAGCTGGGCTCCTCTCCACATCCAGTGTGACAGACCTTTCCCATCAGCCTTCCAGGTCACCCTGGGCTTTAAGTCTCCTCTACTCCATTGTTCTGTGCCTTCTGCTGCTCTAGAATTCGTGGGGGTCATTTTTTACAGGTATTTTATGGGCTGTAGGGGAAGAGGTAGTGTATGTGTGTCTTTCTACTCCACTATCTTGGCTGTGTCCCCAACAATATCATTTTTACAGAGTAATAAACTAAGGCTCTATGAATTAAACGATCTACCCAAGGTTACATAGGGCTGGTTGCAAAGTTTGTGTTCAAACACAGGCCTTTTGATGTCAAAATTTGGGCTCAGGTAAAACTAATTTACAAAACTTCCTAGTTGGTGTTAAAATGCTTTCTGTGAATGATTATTTGCTTTGTTTAATATTTCCTAATTATTTTTTAGTCTGTTTCTGATGTATTAAGGATCATTGTGGATCCTATGTGGCTTTCAACACGTCTGATCTAGATTAATAATAATTATTTTTATGATACTATTATGGCACTTTACATATGACTTTGGCAGGTAGGTGTAGAGCAATGTAGAGCATGCTTGATCTGGAGTCAGGAAGACCCAAGCTGTGTGACATTGGGGAAAACCAATAACTTCTTGGTGCTCTAGCTCAGTGGTATCAAATGATAATAGAAATGAAGCCTACCATCCAGTACATAAGATTCTCTAGGGACTACATATTGACTCAATTTTGAAATGCAATATGCTCTCAGTTTTATTACTTTTTAATTTATTTTGTTGAATATTTCCCAATTATATTTTAATCCAGTTGGAGCTGCACTGAGGAGTGTTCTGGGTCTGGCGTTTGATACCTCTGCTTTAAGCAGTTCTTTAAGACCTTAACTTTCGGAGAAAGTCCCATTTCCTGGGAATTCTCTGTAACAAAGAAATCATAGGTCCACGCCCTTGCCATTCTTGACTTGAAGCGGAGGACTATTAGAGCAGCCTGTCAGCAGGACAAACCTGCATTATTTGTTAGGCGCTCTCTTTGTACCCTAAAGGGACCACAAATGTGTGTATTTCTTGTAATGACAGCAAAATACTGCATTTGAGGATTGAAGTGGGGTTTAAGTCGGCAGTCTCTAATGAATCAGAATGCTATGGACAAAACTTCCTAGTTGCTGTTAAAATTCTTCCTGTATATGATTAACCCCACAACTCCATATTACCCTGGAGGCATCTCACAGTTCCAAATAAGAGTTTTCCTCTAAGTCATGATCAGGTTTCTTTCCTATGACTTGATAATCTTCCCCCAGGACTTGAGTGAGAGTTATCTCATTCTCTCTCATTCTGAGGAGTTAGTGGAAACACATTTGTATTTGCATTTTCCATTTACAGATCGCCAAACTTTGAATATTTGAATGGCTATGAACCCCCTCCCCTCCTTACGTTACTAGCTTTCTTCATTCAACCAAATTTCAATATTTATAGCCCTGATGATTCATGGGACATAATAGCTTAGTCCTTTTCCCTATCTTCAGAAACAGGCTCCAGGCTCTGTAAGAGAGAGGTATGGGTAATAGAAAATTTTGTCAAATGTTATTTATAGCACCTGCAAGATATTGTGCTTGTTAGATGCAAACTAGGCTGATAGTTGAGTGAGCTGGGTAACCAGAGGCCTTTTGTTAGCAACATTCATGCCACAAATCCATACAAAATATTTGACTAGCTTTCCTAGATTGACTGATGTCATACTTTCCTGATGAATGGGAATTATGATCAAATGGGTTTAAACAAGTCTGAGATCAGTCAAATGTAATTTTTTTCATTATTTTTAATCTGATTTTTTTTAAAAAAAAGTCTTTATCCTTCCCCCAACCTACGTCCTACTCCCTTAAAAAAACTACACTACTTTATGCATCAAATAAAATGTATGAAATTAGCACTGATGAAATTCTGGGTGCCTCCCTCTCTCTCTGGTACATTTGTGTAGCCCAACCTCCAAAAACTCATCAATCTAGAATATACAAGATTGTGTTTAACTGTGAATATAATCCTCTTTCTCAGTTTCCTTGCCTTCCTTCACTCTGTGGAGGGCCTCATATATTAGAGAGAATAAGAATCTGCTTAGGAAGTACCCAACAGGTGTATCATGCCTTCTGGGATATTGCAAGGACATGGCACTTGTGAGCTTGTATATTGTACCCCAAGGCAGGGATGGAAAGGTGACTATCTCAGATTCCAAGAGTTATCCTGTAGGTAGCTGTTTCTAATACTATAGTTCATTAACCCCCACAGATAGTGTTAGAAGCAGCTACCCAAAGGATAACCCCTAGAATTCAAATGGATAGAGCACCCAGCCTGAAGTCAGGAAGACCTAAGTTCAAATCTGGCCTTAGACATTCACTAGCTATGTGACCCTGGGCCAAGTCACTTCACCCTTCACCCGGTTTGCCTCAGTTTCCTCATCTGTAAAATAAGCTGGAGAAAGAAATGGTACATCACTCCAGTATCTTTGCCAAGAAAATGCCAAAATGGGGTTATGGAGAGTTGGACAACACTGAAACAACTGAACAACAACAAAAACCCATTCTGGCTGCAAAAAGCACTAAAGACACAAAAAAACATGCAAAACAAAAATAGACTGTACTCTTAAAGAGCTCACTTTCTAATGGAAGAGGCATGTTTGAGGGGATTTATTTGCACATTAATGCAAATAACTATGTGAACACATGATAAATGAAGTTTAAGTATAAACTAATCTGAGAGATGAAGGGGGAATCTAAAAAAGACTTCATGCAGGTGAGATTTCAGCTAAGTCTTGAGAGAAGTTAGGTAAGCCTTAGGAATCGTAGGTGAAGAGGGAGAGCATTGCAGACATTGGGAACAACCAGTGAAAGTGGGCAAATGGAGTGAGGAATGGAATGTAGACTGACGTACCTGGATCATGGAATGTGTGACTGGGGGAGCAAAGCATAAGGGGAATGGAAAAATAGAAAGATACAAGGCTGTGAAAGGTTTTGTATGAGAAAAAGATTTCATAGTTTTATTATTTTATTATATAGTTAATAAGGCTCTGGAAGTAATTGGAATTTCCTCAGTGATGTGGTGAGACCTATTTTTTAAGGAAAATAATTTTTCTGTAACTTTCAATCTCTTGTCCTATCACCAGATGTGTCTTGACAAACTCCAAACCTGAGTTGTCCCCACCATCCTGAGTGCAAAACACGAGTGAGCAAATATTACTGCCAGTCCTTGAACACTGCTGGAAAAAAATCACATATTAGTGTTTGTGGGATTCACTACAAAGTGATGTTATCTAATCTCAACCTCATCCTCATTGCTGCGTGGAAATCTTTTCTTTTCACCCTTTATTAAATTCTCTACAGTCAACATTCCAAAGCTTCCCTTCTCTTCTCAAGCTTCCTCTAACTTCTCCCTCCAACTTCCTTCTCCACAATGGAACTCATTTCTCACTATACTCAGAAAATATAAGTTATCTGTTAGGAACTCACTCTTCTTTCCTTCCCAATATCTCAACCCATCTCCCAACATTCCACATTCTTTCTTTTTGCCCTAGTCTCTGAAAAGGAGGTGACCCTTTTTTCTTTATCAGACTAACCTAACCACACTCCATGCCACTTTCTCATGTCTCTAAGGGTTTTCCTTCATCAATTATTCACATTCTTTAATCTGCATTCTCTCATTACTCACTAGATCCTTCTCTGCCATCTACAAATAAATACATGCAGGTCTTCCTCATCATCACTCTGCCACTCCAGGCATTCTTTTCTCTTGTCTTCCCTCTAAGACAGCCCCAGGCTACTCAGAACCCACTTGCTCATTGTTTGGGTTTTGATGACTCAGAGTGAGTGTAAATAGCAATTGTTTTTGTTCTGGCCAAAATCTCTGAATGTCTTTCCTAACCAGATTGATTCTTTTGTGCAGTCAAAGCAAGTCATCTTTTGCCTCAATTCTTACCTAGCCTTTGATCATTTAATGGGTGTTGCCTCAAACAAACTGGGACCCCCCAGAAAAACCTTAGCTTAAAAAAGCCAAGATCTCTCAACTGCATCTGGGGCCATCTCCAATCATTCAATGTTTTGCCATTGAATTCAGGATGGCTCTGGAGGAGAAAGTGAGGCTGATGACTTTGCACAGCTCTGTCTCACTTAAATCTAATTCACTTGCAAGTCAAGACTCCTGATGTCATTTGTTCTCTATGAGTATGAAGGATAAACAACACAGAACCCATTCTGCCTACGTGAGAGCCCACATAGCTTGAATGTAATGGGAGTCATCAATTCTCTTACTTCTGATGATCAATTAATCTATCAAGTACCATTTATTGGGCACTTGCTATGTTCTAGGCACTGTTCTAATCACTATGAATACCAAAAGCAAAAACGACAACAACAACAACAAAAAACAACCCCCAAACAAAAAACAAAACCTAGATGAGATGGAGGACCATGAAACTTCATCAGCTGCTCTGTCACTGCTTCTGAAGGTCCTCCAGGCTTTACCATTTTCTCTATCCCTGTACCTTCAGACTACTAGCCCTGTCACATGTCTTACTATTGTAACCTAGTTCCCTGGGTCTTGTTGTCTGCCAATTAAACTTTCTTTTTTTGTGTTGTCTCCCCCAGTTAAAATGTGAGTTCCTTGAGAACAAAAGCAAGAATATCTAGAGTTTTCTCCAGTACTTAACACAATGTTTGTAACATAGTAAATGCTCAATAAGTACTTTTATATTCCTTCCTTCATCTTCAAAACCAAACCAACTAAAAAGTCCATTCACTTAACTCAGTCATCCTTTCAAGTTACTGACCTATATCTCTCTTTCCTTTCATACGACAAACTCCTTGTGAGTTCATCCTTCGTTGCTGAAGAAGACCATGCTGTCGGAGAAATAATGACATGACTTTCCCTTGACTTTGTTTTGAATGAGGGAGGGCTATACAGGTCACTAACTTCACTTCTCTTCCAGAGCCATCTGAATCCAGTGACCAGATATTCATCAAGATGACTGGAGATGACCCAGGATAAGGCAATTGGGGTTAAGTGACTTGCCCAAGGTCACACAGATAGTGAATGTCAAGTATCTGAAGTGAGATTTGACTGCAGGTCCTCCTGACTCCTGCATTGGTGCTCTATCCACTGTATCACCTAGATGCCCCAGACAAACTCCTAAAAAGGCTCATGTATTCACTGTCTTCATTTCCTCACCTCTTATTTACTTTTCTTCCACTTGTGAAATGGCTTTCAACTTCACCATTTTACCCAAACTCTTCCCACTAAGATTGCCAATGATCTTTTCATGAGTAAATCTTAACGGCCTTTGTTCAGTCCTCACTTTATTGACCACTGCAGCTTTTGACATTGTTGAAATCCTCCTGGATATTCTCTAATCTCTTGGCTGGAATGACGTTACACAATCTTATTTCTTCTCCTATTCAGTGTCCACAACTCCTCCCTGTCTCTCACCCCACACAGCCAATCAATTGTAAAATCCTGATGTTTGCCAGATCTTACCTCCACAATATCTCTCACTTTTCTTCCCTTCTCACTATCCACACTGCCATCACCTTAGTTCAGGCCCTCCTTATCTCTTACCTTATTTCTTAGAAGTTTTCTCCAATCTCTGAAGTAGGCAGTGATTTTTCTTAAGCACATATCTAACCAGGTCATTCCCCTACTCATTAAAGTTCAATGGCTCCCTATTGTCTCTAGGACCATATAAACTCCTCTGACTTTTAAAAAATCTTCCATAACTTTGTCTCAACCTACTTTTCCGGCCTCATTATGTATTCATCCCCTTTCCTTCTTAATCTTTCTGGTGTTCCTCACATATAATATTCCATGTCTTACTGGGGCCATCTCCAGTCATTCTGATCTATATCTTGCCATTGGATGCAGATGGCTCCAGAGGAGAAAGTGAGATTGTTGACCTTGTACAGCCCTCCTTCACTTAAATCCAATTCACTTGCAAGTCATGGCCTTACCTTCCTGGTGTCATGGTCCTCTTTGAGAACGAAGGACAAAGAGCCACCATATCCTATCTCCATACTTTTGCATTTGCCATCCTCTAAGGGGAGTGGAAATGAGAGGAGTGGGTGGGAAATAGAAGAAGTGTCTTAACAAAGACATAAAAAGAATGTAAAAAGTGTCTTAACAAAGATGTAAAAAAGCTTCCAGATACCAATGTCTAGTATAGGGAAATATGGAACCCATAACAGGATAGTACTACAAACCAGATTTATTGAGGGGACATAGATACAATAAAGAAATACTAACAGAAAGTTGAGTTCCCTGTAGCCCAGGTCACAGAAGGTATTCCTCACCAAATAAAATCTGGTGGACTTTTATGGGGTTCTTATCTGGGTACAGTAGGACCAAAATTTGCAGGAGAAGGGATTGAGGAGCCTACACCCAGAGACTGGTATTGATTCATGTTAGTGTTGTTGGGAGGGGCAGTGCAATGAGAACTTTTAGGCAACTGATGACTGACTACAATTATCCCTTCCACATCCCAGAGTTAGGGGGCAACACCCCCATAATCTGGAAAATCCAGGTAAAATTTTTTAGCCCTCTTTTCATATCAGAGAAGAAGTCTGAATTATTATGGCATAAAAAAATGTTGACATTATATATTATTACACATGTATTTCATACATTTCTGAGTTTCTAAACTTTTTCTGTGTCATCTACTGGCCCTCGCATGCTGTCTATGGTTTCTGCAAAACTCTCAAAATTCTTATTTAATTTCTTATGTCAAACCAAGATATCTCGAAACTGATAGGGAAAGCTGCAATGTGGAAGGAATAGCTGACATTAATTTTCTAACTCTCCACTAGTGGGAGGAAAATGACTTTGGGACATTACTGTTGATCTTGCTCTAACAGGGTGACTCAGATTTGAACTTCCCTGGGGTGGAGAAGCTACTGGTCATTACATGGTCAGAGCCTGGAATCTACTCCCTTCTTAGTTCCATCTCTTAGAATCCTTCTCTTCCTTCAAGACTTGGTTCAAATCTTATATTGTACATGAAACCCTCCACTGAGATTTCCTAACCTCTAGGGTCCCCTCTCCTTAAGCCACCTTCCATTCACTTCTTATATATTCTGTTAATATTTCTATACGTACCTGTAGTCTTTCCCAATAAAATGGAAGAACCTTGAAAGCAAGAACTTTTCCAGTTTTGGTTTTGCATTTCCAGAGACTAGCACATGGTGGATACTCAATACATGCCCGTTGTTTCTTACCATTGTGAGCAGGCTAATTTTATGATGCAAAGTGAAGTGAGCAGAACCAGGAGAACATTGTATATAGTAACAGCAATATTGTATGATGATCAGTGGTAAATGACTTATCTGTTCTCATCAATGCAATGATCTGAGACAATTCTGAAGAACTTGCAATTCAAAATTGCTATCCACCTTCAGAGAAAGAACTGATGGTGTTTGAATGCAGATCAAAACATGCTGATTTTCACTTTATTTTTTGTGTGTTTTTTTCCCTTTGGGTCTGTGTCTTTCCCAACATAACTAATATGGAAATATGTTTTGCATGATTGCACATACGTAATCTATATCAAATTGCTTACTGCCTCAGGGAGTGGGGAGGGAAGGGAGGAAAGGAAAAAATTTGAAACTCAAAGTTTTAAAAAAAGATGAAAGTTAAAAATTGTCTTTACACGGAATTGGAAAAAATGATTTCAAAAGAAAGTATTTTCTCATCTGTAAAATTATGTAGTTGCACTAGAGCAGGGGTTCTTAACATTTTTTTGTGCCATCGATTCCTTAGGTAGTCTGGTAAAGCCCCTTCTCAGAGTAATGTTTTTAAGTGTGTAGAATAAAATATTTAGATTACAAAGGAAGTGAACATTAAAATACAGTTATCAATTTTTTAAAAAATAAATTAAAAGATCCCATGTTAAAATGATGTCTGGGTTTCTTTCCCTTTCTGAATACTATGAATGTAAGATGCTATGTCTTTTTACCATATCCACAAAAATGTTATAAGAAGTTTGTTTTTCAAATGACTTGGTAAACTTCATCTACAACATTTTCTTACCATTAAACTAGCTTACCAGATTAACCTTAGTAGATCATAGGACTCAGAGGGGATCGGATATAGGACAGATAAATTCTTTGGAACAGGAGGGAGTGACCGAAGAGAAAGGTTCAGTTTATGAGCAGATCTCAAAGAGCACTGGGTGACTTTGGAAGGGAGTAGAGGGAGAGAATAGGAAGAGGAAATATCAAAAAGAAAATGAAGGGAGAAGCAATGATGTGAATGGAGTAGATACACACAGATAATAGGGGAAAGGGAAGAAGCATTTATTAAGCACCTACTATGTGCCAGGCATTGTGCTAAGAACTTTACAAATATTTCATGTGATCTTTTTAACAATGCTGGGAGGATTTTATCTTCTTATTTTTATTTTATTATTATTTTCTTATTTTAGAGTTCAGGAAACTGAGGCAGAGGTTAAGTGACTTTTCCAGGGTCACTCAACTAGGAAATGTCAGAGGTCAAATTTGAACTCAGGTCCTGACTCCTGCCAGGCCCAGTGCTCTATCCACAGCAAAATCTACTACTAATTCCTCCAAGCAGTAATGGGGCTTCAATTAGGTGGTGACATTTAATACATTTTTCTATGTTTTCTTTCTTTTTTCACTTTAAGTTCATTCTGTGGTTCTTAGTTTTCCTTTCTTCATTCCTTTTACCTTACTTTATTATGCAGTACTGTGTT
The DNA here is from genome assembly GCA_028658325.1 of Potorous gilbertii. Taxonomy (NCBI): domain Eukaryota; kingdom Metazoa; phylum Chordata; class Mammalia; order Diprotodontia; family Potoroidae; genus Potorous; species Potorous gilbertii. The sequence continues at coordinate 77,954,393 of CM053772.1, read as the reverse complement.
GTGGAGAGATACTGCCATGTGTAGTAGAGAAAAGATTCAAGTTCAAATTCTAGCTCCTATGCATGTTATCTCCATTGGCTAGTGTTCTTGTCTACCTTACAAGATTGTTGTAGGAGCAAGGTGAATAATCACAATAGCTGACATTTACATTGCATAAGAATCTTACAAAGTGCTTTTCATCTGTCACTCATCTGACACTCCTAACTACCTTGTGGGCAGGGCCTGGCAAAATGCTTTGTAATTGTAAAGAGCTATATAAACATGGCTCCACTCAACTAGATCAGGATCTCTGCCTTTGAGATCATCAGAGCTTTGTTCAAGAGATAGAGGGTGACGTGAGGACACAGGAAGAAGGAAAGAAGGGCTGGAGATCCAGTGTTGAGATGGATATAAAATAAATACCTGTAGGTATGTCCTGAACAACCCATATTCACTTCCCCAAATTCCACAAGTGGGAAAGCAATTAACTTGCTTAATTAAGAATCATTCTAGAGGGGGCCCCTGCTATTCTAGAAAATACTCCAAGGGCTATTTCCCATCAAGTTACTGAATGGGCCTCAAACTACTGTGAAGAATTGTTAGGTTCAGAGAGATAACAACTAATTAAGAAGATGCTCTTGGAAGATTCCCTTGCGGAAAACACAAAGCTTTGGAATTCTGTCAAGCAAAAGGAGCTGGAAACTCAACCCCTGGGAATTCTAAAAGCACAGCTGCACCTGGAGAGCATGAGGTTGTTATTGTGTTGATTTTTAAGAAATATGGCTTTAACAGGATCAACGAGAAAGGCTCCTCTCATCCTCTCCATTTTGGATGTCAAAAAGTGAGTGAGGTTAATGAGCTGGCCATGACAAGCACCAACCTACAGAAAAAGGTTTTTGAAGTAGAGGAAAAGGGAAAGTCAGAACCCACCTATGTTCCCTCCTGTGCCCAGAAATGATTGCATGGCAAGGGTAAGAGCTCTTTCCTAAAAAAAGCAAAAGTAAAAGCACTGAGTCATTTGCAGTAGGTGGTTAATACGATGAGCTGGTATTATTATGGTGCCTGTGACATGCCCACTTACAAGGCACTGTGGTTCTATATACAGGGAAATTAAGAGTCTTGCTCCATCTGTCTGATGGAAGTTAGATTAATAAATGTGCTGTCCTCCAGATATGAAGCTGATGTTACTGATTCATCAGCAGCAGGATATAGTTCTGAGTTTTTCAGTTTGATTCCCTGACTCCAGTAGAACCATACCTTTCATGCTCTTCCCTGCAGGTTCAAGTCATTTGAGACCAGTTCAGAATGGTCAAAACCAGTGGAGACTAGAAACCTGTTTGAATCAGTTTAAGATTCCAGACATACCATATAACCTCTTTGTGCCTCCATTTCTTCACCTGTGAAATGAAAGAGTTTGAAGTTGATGGTCTTCCAGTTCAAAATCTATGACCTTAGGAGCTTGTGCTTCTATAAGCTAGTTCAGACTCAAGTTTCTGAATTCCAGTTAAATAGGAATATGTTTAAAATTACTAAAGGGAAAAAAGTCTAAAAGGATCATAAGGGCATCCTTGGAGAAAAGACATCTGACCTTCAGAAAGTCAGAAGAACCCAAAGACACAGAAAAGATAGACGAGACTGGGGCCTTCCTCTCAATCTCACCAATTCTGTCCTGTCCCTCATGCAAGATAAGGGCATTCACTAATGGAATTTGGGGCTGTGGTCACACTGTAGGAACTGAGTGAAGTTTTGAGCTTAATATACCTTAGAGACTGATATGTTAGTGATGTTAGAGCTGGGGGGGGGGGGAGGTAAGACCCTAAGCCATTTATGGAAATGTTCCTATGTTTGTTCCCCTTGGAAAAGCTAGCCTAATAAGAAGTTAAATGGAACTGGAGATGATAGTCACAGACCTCTGACAATGTAAGGAAGCACAGCCAGTTGGGACCTGAAACCACGGCAGAGAAAAATACAACCAACCACAAGCCCTTCAAGGTATCCTAGGACCCTGAGAGATAGATGTAGCTTGTCTGGTCAAGCTACACAGAAAACATTGATGTGATGGCAACCTTGGTAGAAGATTTAACCCAAATACTTGAGGAGGAAGATTGTCCTCTGGAATCTCTGAACCCTCTCGAGAAGAGACTGGAGAGAATGAACAAATAAATGGTCACTATTTTCCTGTATATATGGTACAAGGGAAAGAAGATGGACTCTGGAATCACAATACTTGGGTACAAATCCTGCCTCTGACACTAATTGCCCATTGATTCTGGGCAAATTAATTCTTCTCCCCAGGCTCTGTTTTTCTTATCTGTAAAATGGGAAGTTTGTACTAAATGGGGTCCTCTGCTGTCCTTTCCATGTCTAGAGATCTAATCCTATGATAGTGATGACCAGACCTTTCTCAAAAGGACCTCTACATGGAACTTATTATTCCTGATTTATTTTTGGTAGGGGCGGGGGAAAGGAGGCAGGAAGGAATTGAACTCAAGTTCTGTCGGCCCATGCCTGAAATGTGTTCTGTCCTCTCCTTTTTCCTCTTGGAATTTCTATTTTCCTTGAAGGTTCATTTTGAACCAACATCTTACACCAATGGTGTCACATTCCAATAGACAGAATCACTTAACTGCACATAAGCATTCCTGTGGGCCTTATGTTGACTTAGTTTAACAATGTAATATTATTTATATTTCATTGTAGTTTTATTTATTTTATTAAAGGTTCCTAATTACATTTTCATCTGGTTGTGCTCAGAGGTGGGAATGTTGTAGACATGTTAGACTCCTTTGTCCTTCACCAAACTTTTCCTGATTGATCACTTGTTTGTGTCCCTCCAACTTCCCCCACTAAATTCTTTTGTATATATTTTATATAATTATCTGTGTATATGTTGTATCCTCCTCTCCTGCTCCATGAGATCAAATAATAATTTGTTGGGTATTTTTTTTTTGTCTTTGTAACCCTACCTTACATATTTTAAGTATTACATGAATGCTTTGAATTAAATTAAATTAAAGTCTACCTGAAGCTAAGAGTTTTCTCCATTGCCTTGGAACAGAATGAAGTCAATTGGTCTACACAAGGACTGAATTCATGAACCAGTTCTTATTTGAACCAATCCTTAATTGAGTGAGCAAACTATCCAAGTCAATATCAATGTAATCTTGTCTTAAGTCACTTGTCTGCTCAACACAAATACATAACAATTTAAATTGGGTTTCAATGACCATATACCCTGAGTACTTCTTATAGTAAAGGTAGGCCCTGGTAATGGTGAAGATGTAGACAACTTTTCCCAAAGTTCTTGGAGTCTGAGGATTTCTGATTGCCTCCAACCCTCATCCTAGGGACATATAGGAATGGCTCTTCCCAGGACCATCATGTGCTTTCACTAAGAAATAGCACTGTCTTCATTGATCAGAAGTCCTGGGGAAAAGTGTGTTCCCATTATGCTTCTATTTCGGGGTTAGGAGCACAGTAATGTGCTCTCAGTCCTGAACTAGGAGGATGCTGTATTGTCAAGCTCCTAGAAAGGGACATTCACTGTCGGAGGGAAATAAATAACCTTAGAGCCATCTTTGACTCATTTCCTTGCCTTGTCCCCAGCCACTTAGTCACCAAGTCCAGTCAGCCACCCAAGTCCCAGGTCCTTATCATCTGATCTCTGAAATTCAATAGCTGCCTCTCTGGTCTGTCTTCATTTTCCATCCTCCTTCCAATCACTAAAAAAAATCCTGTTGTCCACATTCAACCCATTCTATATCTTCCTATCAGATTAATTTTTCTCAAAATCTAATTTTTGACATGTCATCCACCTCTACTCCCACTCCAAGAAGCTTAATGACTCTTCATGGCCTACAAAATAAAGCCAAAGTCCTCAGCCTTGCCTTTCAAGACCCTCTACAATGTGGTCCTCATGCATGGAAGAAGTGGGGTATAATGAAGAATGCACTGGATCTAGTCAGAGGATTTAGGGCCAACTCTTACTTCTGACTTTTGTTACCTATATGAACTTGGGTAAGGTACCAAACTTTTCTGAGCCTTGATGTGAAACAGCCAGGTGACATAGTGATAGATTGAAAAAGCAAGGACCCTGATATACACAGGGGGACCTGCTATCACAGGTTCCTAAGAACTTTTAAAATTTTTAAAATCTGCTTTTCTAAAAGGAAAGGCAACTTTTGAAGTGCCAGCAATCACTTTAATCAAGAACATATATCATTCACTTAGCTCAGGGGGAAACGTCAGCACCCTGAACTTCAGCAAAAATACAGAGAAATCCAAATCAACAAACATGCTTCCTACTGTCTGAAATAAGCAGTACATATATTACAAATCAACAGACAGAGCCAACTGTCTGACCATAACATATATACATAGTTACCAGAGAGGGAAGTACCAACATCTGGGTTTTCAAAGCCAGGGGATGTTGCTTAGAGACTTCCCAGAGTCTCATCTGGCACACAAAGCTCCTTCCAAAAACTAAGCCCCAAAGTAAAACTCAGAGTCTTTATACACTTTTCAGAGCCAGAGGGCATCACAATCCTTGAGAACCAGTGCTTCATTAAGAAAAGGTGTGGGCCTTCCTACAACTCTTCCCAGGCCCATTAATGAGTGGGGAAGGTCTTCTTCAATCACATTATTCAATCAGAGTCACTTAATTATACTAAAACAAAAACACCAAAAGATCCTACTATGCTTGCCATTACATAGATTTTAACTGGGTCCAGAATCAGGAAGACCTGAGTTCAAATACAGTGTCAGACATCTATTATTTATGTGACCCCAGGCAAGTCACTTAACCTTTCCCTATCTCAGTTTCCTCATCTATAGCAATAATAGCACCTATCTCCCATGTTTGTTGTGAGGAGCAAATGAGAAAATAATTGGATAAAGTACCTGTTGCCTAGTTAGTACTATATGTTAGCTATTAATATGAATTATTATTATTTGAGGGAAACCACCAGACCTAGGGATGGCGGAGTCTATCCCAAGCATGCAATGACATCCCCTGGTGGAATGGGTAGATGAGAATAATTTATTTCAGCAACTCTAAAGGTAGCTGAAGTAGGCACTCTGGGAGCACTTAGAGCTTGATCAGACATCAAAGATGTCAAAATCAAATGCTGTATCCCAGGTCCTTGCCAGTCATCTTGACTTTTTATCCTGCTATTGTATTTTGATGACTCTTAGAGAGAGAGTGGGGCTAATGACTTTGTGTAACTCTGTCTCATTTAAATCAAATTCACAGCAAGTCAAAACATCACCTATGATGTCATTGATCCTCTTGGAAAATGGACAAATAAGAAAACAGTATCTGTGTAAATATCATTCCCCACTCCATGAGAATGTAAGCTTTGATTGTCTTGATTTTGCCTTTGTATTTGCAGTGGCTAACATAGTACTTATAGCATACTTTAAGTATACTTAAAGTATTTTTTGATTGATTTGAAATTATTTTCTTCTCTCTTTTAAAAAAATAGCTAAAGATTTATTAATTACATTAGCCTTTCGTTATCATTTGCTTTTGTAGTCTTTATTTCTTCTATAGTCTTTTTATTTATTATTTTATCTCATGTTTCATTTGGATTTGCCAATTTATTGATTCTCTGATTTTTAAGTTTTATGTCAGTTCATTAATCTACTTTAATTTTTTCCTCTGAGAATCAATTTAGCTTCATATTATTGTCTCATTGCTTTCTTTCCCTTTCCCCTGGTTACAAAAACCACTTTCCTTCTAACTGACTCTGACTTAATCTTCTACCCCAATCTCTCCTCTGTTAAAAAAAAAAAAAGGTTTCGATCTATCTTCTTTACATGGCTTGGCAGAACCAATGTTTTCCATATCATGAGAGAGAGAGAGAGAGAGAGAGAGAGAGAGACAGAGAGAGACAGAGAGACAGAGAGACAGAGACAGACAGAGACAGAGACAGAGAGACAGAGAGAGTATGTGTGCGTGTGTGTTTCAGAGTGAGTCACTACTGGGTGGGAATAAAGCAGGAATCCTTCAACTGAACCCTGAAATATAAGTCAGTGAGGGTTTTCTGCACTGAATGAAGCCACCAGACTGGTAGGAAGAATGAATGGGAGTTTTAAGCATTTAAATCTCTGATGTAATTTCTTTTGGCTTTTATCTTGAGTGGTGCATTTGTCTTCTTATTTTGTGTATTCCATTTTAATTGCTATAGATTTGATACATATTTCCTTCTTTTGAGGTTTTTCAGGTTGGGGAATTATGGGGAAAACAACAACTCTATCATCTTGCTCATCATGTCTACTAACAGAAATTAATTGAATTTAAGTCTTACTTTAAGCCCCACCTTCTTGCTGAAGTCTTCACTGACTGCCCAAACCCAAAGTGAATTTCCTTGTCATTTGAATTTGTTGTCTATACCAGCTGTTCTCAAAGAGCAAATCCGAAATCAAAAGGAATCCCTAAGACCCTTTCAATGGAGGAAGGAGGAAAGGAAAAAAAAGGAAATTTACACAATCATTTTGTTCATATTTGAAAGGAATAGCCAATTTTGTATAGTAGATCTGCAGTTTCCTAAATAATTTTTTTTTTACTATACTATATTATGGAAATACTAGTTTCATTCCATAAAGTAAAAAAAAATCAAACATAATCAAAGCATCATTTAATTAAAAAAAAGAAATCAAAATTCTTCTCAGAATAATGCTGACACTTTCATTTCTAATATAATAAACATTAATAAATAAAACCCAGATAAACAAAATTTCTTTGTGGTCCTTTTAAGAGCACGAAGGGGTTCTGAGATCACACTTCCTGCTGCATCAGTTCACATCACTCCCTAATATGACAGAACCGGATTAAAATGTAGTTCTCACCTGATCTTAACATGTTGATGTATTAATTAAAAAAAAAGAATCTGAATTCTGTTGCTTATGGCTTTTATCACCCTGGGCTAGTCACTTAACCTCAGTGGGCCTCAGTTTTCTCATCTATAAATGAGGGTTTTCAACTCAATGGTCTCTAAGGACCCTCCCAGCTGTAAATAGTTTTGCCTGCTCTGCACCACGGTGACACTGGTCCAATGCTGATAATTATGTTGAGACTGGAAAGCTCTTAGGGACATTTATTGTGAATTTCAGTCTCATTGGTCAAATTTTAAGTTTCACATCTTGTTGATTATCCCTTTTTAGATTCAGGGAAACTGCATGAGATCTTGACGCTCACTTACAAGTCTTTAGAAATGGCTCTCATGTTTAGGCCTCTTGACACAAAGAAGTCAAACTTAATGGCACCAGTCAGAAAGGTCCATCTTTGATTGGAAATAAGTAGTCTAATTTATCTTCACTTAATTCAGATATGATTTCCCAATTTGTCAGGCCAGGAATGGATGTGTCCAATTGGAGGAACCCAATTAAATGCTCCTCAATGTTGTATTGGTAACAGATGTGCATTATTGACCATTCTAAGTAAAAGTGATACTTACATGCTATTCATCCTGCATAATAAGTGAACTGAAGACACAGTTCTCTCAATAATGAGCTGCAAGCTTCCTTGAGTAAAGAGCAAGGGAAATCCTTTTTTTAAGTATAATTAAAACATAAGCAAGGAGATGATTTGAAATTCCCTTTCTGTTCAGCAATCAATTGATTTTCATTTTGAATTTTAATTCTCTTATGATTTATCTGCAGGCATGTTCATTATCAAAATTCAGAACTTGCTGGAGCTCTCTCCTTTAACTGAGCTGTACATGTCCCTATGGTACCCAGAAATAAAGCCTTCAAGTAGCAGAAGCTGAAATGATTAAATCTGACTTTCTCGTACCTTGCTGACTATACTAGCAGATGGCCATGTCTCTGATTATTGGATAAGGTAAAACAAATACATGCTCTCATTGTGGGGAGGGGAGACTTGGAGGGATGCTTAACAGATATTAAAACAATGGTTTTCAACACACCATCTGCAGCAATTTCCTTGCTAAAAGCAGCTGCTCCAATGGGTTTAAAGTAGTTGGATATCTCCTTAGTGCATATCTAATGGATCCATTCACAAGCCAATTTGAAGCTATTAAGAAAGGAGGCTCTTAATGTCTTTTACGTCTTTCTGGCCAGGTCCTGAAGTGATCTTGGTGGACCAGGATGGTGAAACATTGTCTTCATTCAAAGAGTGTTTCTTGAGTGCCTACTAGACTCTGTGGAAGATACTAAAACAACTGAAATACAGTACTTGCTTTAAAGAAGTTTACAATCTAATTTAGCAGACTTTTGGGCAAAGTTGTTGCCCTATACTTTATATCAACAAGGCCTTTTTGTTTTAGTATTTTATTTCTAGCACCTAGTATAGTGACAAGCTGGTGTTTGTTAAATGCTTGTTGAATTAAGGTAACATAGTTATCGAAGAGGTAATTAATGCCAGAGGTTGAACTAGAGTTCCAGTTTCCAGATTTCATTGCACCAAATAGATATGATAATTTTCCCTGCTCATTCCATTTCAAGAAATGACTTTCCCCAGTGACCAAAATTGCCAACTCATTACTGTCTCACATACTTGACCTTTGTCATTTCATGAATGGAGAAGAGGGTGTTGATCAAAGATGATCTCCCTTGGTTCTTTAAGTCTCAGTTAAAATCTTGCCTTTTACAGGAAGTTTTTCCCAACCCCTTTCAATTCCAATACCTTTCCCCTGTTAATTATTTCCTACATGCCCTGTATATAATTTGCTTTATATATATTTATTCATATGTTGTCTTCCTACTTAGACTGTAAATCCATTTAGGGTAGGGACTATCTTGAATTGTATTGTTTGAATTAATTGATTAATTGAATTAATTAATTGATTTATTGCAAATAAAGAAAAATTCTCCTCCTGGAAAGTAACACAAAAGTCCAGCTGGCTACCCTTGTTTTATATCAATAAATTTATCATATAGGCTTGTTCATATGCAGATGTGGCTGTAAATAATGTATATTCTCAGTCATGATACTCTCAGTTTATAACCAAAGGAATGGGACACTAGGAGGTCTCTATGGGTTGAGGAGGAGTACTTATACCTAGTTTGTTGGAGTTTTTTTTTTCTTAGTTACTCTCCAGGAAAGACCATGGTGGCAGCAAGCAAGGAGTAATGCTTAAATTATACACAGAGAATACAAAAGCTGACAGGGTGGGAACAGGGGATGGGGTTGGGGAGGGGATAGGCAGTGATGGGGAAGAGAGAGGGGTAGGTGAGGGGCACAGAGAATAATTTATGTAACTGTGGATCAGAGGTGGGAGCACTTGGGCAGCAGGGACTCTTAGAAGCTAGAGGAGTATTCAGGAAGCAAAAGTTTGGGGTCTCATTTTTTATAGGGTTTTGGTGGATGGTGAGGTAGACTGACACTTATCCATGCTACTTTAGACCTAATTCTTTAGCATATACACATCTTCTCAAAGTTATCAGCAACTCCTGAGGTTTATTTCATTAACATTATGTTTTGCTGGCCTTACTACACAGGTCTGGAGCTTATTTGAAGCTTATAGACCAAGGACAGCTAGCAGGACTGAGGGACTATTATTACCTGAAAGCCTACCTGGCTTCCCTTCATTTAGCACATCATCTCAGGTATGGTCTTTGCCAATTTATGAGACAGTTTGCAAGAAACTGCTATATACCCTTAATTTACAGGATAGTACATAAGTGACTTTAGGTTCCTCTTTCACAATCTTATTTCCTTCTATTGTTATTTAGCTACGAACTATGTAGCTATTTAAAAACTTACTAACTGGGGGTACTGGTGGTGATGGAGGTGGTCAGGGGTAGTAAGATGAATATATAATTTCAACACAGGAACAGGGAGAAAATTGTTGTAAAAAGAGGTAAGATCACAGCCAGAGCCAAAAAGGGAGTTTACAGATCATTTGTTCCAGATCTCATTTTACTGATAAGGAAAAAGGTCTAGAGAAGTTAAATGATTTAACCAAGCTCACACAATTAATGGCAGCACCAACACTAGAGTCCAGGTATTTTGACTCTCTCCAGACTCAAATAAGCAAAATGTTCTCAAGATGTTACTCCAGCAGCAAAATCACTTCCAGAAAACTTCCCTCTTCTTTACTATCCCATCTCCACTCTGTCACTACCTTTTCTCTCTGTATGTTGGTTGAGAGCTTCATAGGGATGCCTATGGTCCTTTCACATTGAATCAGTTCAGTGGATACCCAGAGAATTTCACTGACTACTCCCTGTGAATCAGGATTCTCTCTCTCTCTCTCTCTCTCTCTCTCTCTCTCTCCCCTCCCCTCCCTCCTTCCCTCCCTCCTTCCCTCCCTCCTCCCTCCTTCCCTCCCTCTCTCTGTATCTGTGTGTGCATGTGTGTGTGTGTGTGTGTGTGTGTGTGTGTGTGCATTTCCCCTTAAGGTATCGTTCAGGGTGGCACAGTAGGAGATTTTAAAAGAAATTACTGAAGTTCCTTACCAGCTTTATCCTTGCTTGTAGCATTATGAGAATGGCAGCATCTTGTTACAAAGGAAAACATTAGTTTATTGTGTCATGTAAGATTAGGTCCTAAACAAGACACAGAGTGCACATGAAATGACTCATTCTAAATCTAGAGCTGCATTCAGTTTAGTGCTTTATTTCTTTTCAGTTGTTTTTCCTTCTTCCCTCCTTTTCTCTCTCCTTTTCTCTTTTCTTCCTCCTTTCCTCCCTTTTTTCCAGTAGTTCTCTGGAAACCTCTGACTATGTGACATTGTATAATCAACTGTTCAATTTTTTTCCTTTGATAAGATACTTTGAAGTGAAAGGGGAAAATGTATTCAAAATAAACAGATCCTTACATTTGGGGGAAAAATTGAATGGCGGATCAATATTTACATGATATTAGGCAATATTGTTTTTGTCCTTAAGAGACAATAGCTATGGGCTAATCCCATGAATAGATTAGATAGAAGTATCCTAGAGGAAGGAAGAATAAGAATAGGAGAAGAATTCTTTCTTAAAATCATGGTAGTATAGGTGAAAGTCATTTAAACACAATAGTGGTGTGATGGGGGGAGGGGAAGGAGTCTTGAACCATACTATTATCTGGGTTAGAAAAGAGATATGTAAATACATACATACATGCATTCATACATATATATGTAGATATATATCTACATGTATATAAAATCAGTAAAAAAAATAGGGTGGAATTGTTTGTGGGATGGCAGTGAAAGCTATAATTAGATTGCTTCAAGCAGAACAAACTGCCAGTACTTAATATCTAATATAATTGGGCCCAAAGGTATATAACTTTGAATATTAATGGGCTAAATCATCCATAGAAGGCATAAATTAGAAAATAAACCCTCCAAATTTCCAATATATAAGAATACTTAAAACATGAAGACAGGTAAGGGGAGTAGATCAGAGGAATTCCTACTCAATTTGAAGAATTCCACAATCAACCTAAAGATATGGAACATTATTCAGAGACTACTAAAGAACTCATTGAGGATCAAATGTCTTTTATTATGTCCATGAAAAACAATCTGGTCACATTCTGTCACTCTCCTGCTCTCCTGTTCTCCAAGAATCCTTCATCTTCGCCTTGTATCTTCTTCTAGAGCAAAATGACGGTAAGAAGAGAATTTCTCCCACTCTCTGTGCTGACCTGGAGTGGCAATGGTGACATATTGCTGAAGCACATGGAAGTGGTAGATATGAGTTATTGCCCATGACCCAAGTGGGAATTTCAAGGATCTTATTTCTGAATCACAACCTCCCTTGTAAATGAGGGAAGATTTTTAGTTCCTCAGGCAATGTGATAACAGGTCTAGCTAGGGAGTAGAGATTTCTTAGAAAATCTTTCCTAAAGCATTGACTTTGATAGTTGCCCCATGGGTAAACAACCCAAGTTTGAGAATTCTTAAATTCAAATCCTCAGTCAACAGCTCCTCTACAGAGAAAAGATTTCCTAAACAAGCATGCTCCTTGTAAAAAGAATAGTCCCCTTGTTTCCTCTGAAGAATCCTATTTTGAGAAGGAAGTCATTGGGTTATCTGGTCAATGAAACTCTAATAAGAAGCAGTTTACTTGTTCAGCAAACTCAAAAGTATGTTTACCTTCAAGGATGAATATAAACTACAAGGTAGTTTTAAGTTTTAGAGAGACTATGTAGAACTCTGAAAAAGAAGAACTTTACTGAATGACAGAGGGCTGATCCAATACCAACTTCAATTTCCTTTCTGTGGGGACCGATCTTTATGAGCTCAGAGCCCTTTAGGAAATTGTGGGACATGGGTTAAAGACATATACAGAGTGTTTTTAAAATGAAATCTTATCTCTATCTCTCCTTTTATATAATCAGCATTTTTCAATACTTTCCTCTCTTTTCCAGAGAATAATCTTTTATAACAAAAAAAATTAAAAAGAGAGGAAAAACATAGTTCATGTAAACTTACCAACAAACTTAAAATATCTGATATTATTGTGCAATGTTCTGCATTAATATTAATAATTCTTCACTTCTACAAAGATCCAGGTGGAGGCGCCTTCTCATGTCTCTTCTTTAGGGTCAAACTTGGTTATTATAAATTTTAATTAGTTAGTTGTTATTGCTTCTTGCGGTCATTGTGCGCATTGTTTTCCTGATTCCTCCTGCTTGTATCATGTCACTGACAAACTTACAATGAAGGGCTAGGAAAAAATACAAAATGGGCTAGGAAAAAATATAAAATTCTTCTACACTTCAAATATATATTATTGGCCCCAATCTCTTTCCTAAATTCTAGTCCTACATCATCAACTGCCTGCTGGATGCATGGATATCTTCTTCTGGATGTCTCATTGGCATCTTAAACTTAACATGTCCATTTCCCTTCAGTTTCTTCTTTCTTAAAACTTCCCTAATTCTATTGAGGTCACTGCCACATTCCTAGTCATCAAATTCTACTAATCCTACCAATATCTAATTCCAAAAAATACAGTTGGTTCCACTCTAAACTCAACAAACAATAGATAAATTGGACATTTCTGTACAGATAGTAGAATAGAATAAGAGACCATACTTGAATAGAGCTGTTGTCTTGGAATCAGGAAGTTTGAAAACTGCCTCAGATACTAGCATGTGACCTTGGGAAAGTCACTTAACCTCTCTGTGCCTCTGATGAAAAGAATAGTAATTAATAAGGTTGGATTAAACAATATAGCACATGCAAGGTGTTTTGCAAACCTTAAAACGCTATATAAATTCTAGCTATTATACAATGCTAGCTATTCTCACTTGGACTATTATAACAGCCTCCTAATTTTTCTCCATGTTTTTACCCTCTCCGTTCTTGCTCTCATATTGCTGTCAAAATAATCTTCCTAAAACACAAATCTGATTATGTTATTTTCCAGTTTTTTTAGTCATGTTAGCTCATCATGACCCCACTTGGGGTTTTCTTGGCAAAGATACTGGAGTAGTTTGCCTCCTTCTCCAGCTCATTTTACTGGTGAGGAAACTGAGGTAATCAAGGTTAAGTAATTTGTCCAGAGTCACACAACTAGTAAGTCTCTGAGGCCAGATTTGAACTCATGAAGTTGAGTCTTTCTGACTTCAGGTCCAGTGCACTATCCACTGAGTCACCTAACTGCCTGACCATGTCATACCCTTGCTCAAAAACCTTTAGCAGTAACCTTTTGCTTTTAAAATAAAATATAAATTCTTCAACCTTAGTTTTTAAATTCCTTCACAAATTAGATCCAAGTTTCCTTTCCCATGAATTATTTCACATTCCTTCCATTCATGGTGAAAGGCAGTATGGAGTACCGACCTCAAAATATTACTCCTGGATTCAAATTTTTCTCTCTGACCCTTGTAAGTTGTAGGGCTTATTTCATTCTTCATCAGTAAAATGGAGATATTAATACCTTCCTCACAGGGAGGTTAGGTAGATAGGGGATACTTTTCCTAACTTTAAAGAAAGATAAAATCAGTTATTTTATTTATTTATTCTATAATCCAACCAAAGTGGACATTGCAGCTACTCTTTGAACCTGATCAGCATTCTCCTTTCTGCTCTAGTACATTAGACCATAGTACAGTGGCTAGAGTTGCTATACTTGGAGTCAGCAACGTCTCTGACACTTACCAACTGTGTGACCCTAGGCAGATCACTTTCTGAGCCTGTTTCCTTTTCTGAAAAATGAGTCAGTTGGACTACATGACTTCTAAGTTCTCTTCCAGTTCTAGAGCTATGACAACCCTATGATTCCTCCCAATCACCCCATCCCATGTCTGGAGTGCATTCCTTCCTTACTTCTGTCTTTTAGAATTCCTATGTGCTTTCCCAGTCTAACTTAGGTGTCACCTAGGAAACCTTCCCTCTTCCCACACAGCATATTAGTGCTTTTTCTTTCTTCAAACTAATCTATATTTATATATTTGTGTATGTGGTGTATTAAGACTCTTTTTGTATCTCCAGTATCTAACACATTACCTTGCATACTGTAGGCATTTAATATATGTTCATTGAATTAAAGTAAGATCGCTAGATAACAGGGCTCAACTTACTGTTTTGTTGACTGACTAGACTTAAGAAAATGTTAATAAAGCAGATTAAACTTGAAAGTGTATGTGTGAATACTTTTTTTTCCCATCAGAGAGCCTAGTTGTTAAATATTTACCAATACACCAAGACATTACTCTTTAAACACTGCTTGAACTCAGCAAGAGTACAGTAAGGAATGGAGTCATCAGCCCACTGCAAGTCTGGTGATTGAAAGCTGATGAAAATAAAACAAAATGACAGCAAGCCATTTATGTAGCATGTTGAAGTTTCCATAGGGCTTTACACCCATTATCTCATGTAAACCTCACAATAGCCCTGACTAGATAGGTTATCTGAAGGCAAACTTCAATTCTGCACCAAAGAGCAATGGATCCTTCCTTCCCTGCTCCACTTTCATTTCATTTTCTATAGCCAGAGCTAACATTTAAACTAACTTTTAAATTTTGGAAAGATGATTTCATATTTGTGATGTGCTTTTTATTTCTTGCCTTCTCAATGGATACAGGAGGAGTAGGGGGAAGGAGAGAATTTGGATCTGAAAAAATTAAATAAAACAAAAATTTTAAAATAAAGTTTCCAAAGTACTTTACATAAATTATTTGATTTGATCTCCATAGCAATCTTGTGCAGTAGGCGCCATTCTTTTCCCCATTTGACAGATGAAGAAGCTTGACTCTGAAAGAAGTTAAATGATTTGTCCCGGATCATATAGTTTATAAGTGTCAAGATATGAATGTGTCTTCCTTGTTCCATGTCTGACCCTCCATTCACTGTCACTTGAATCATAACTAAAAAGATGTTTCCAAAAGGAAATGAGAAAACTGGGGATCAAGCCTGGGTAGGGCTGGCCCTTAACAAAATGCGAAGGAAAGAAAAGTCTGTGAAATAGGTGAAGTTGGTCTTTGAGGCTTCCCCACCTCCATTTACCCTCTTAAAAATCTCTCCTCTCACCTTCATCACCTTCACCTACTATTACCAGGTGATTTTCATTGCGTTGCCTGGCTGACCAGGACCCCAGTTAAACTTAATCTTCTTGGTAGCAATCTATATATACCCTGAACAGCTCCCTCCATTCACATCAATATGTATTTGTTCCTGCTCTCATTCCTTCGGGGTCTGACCCTCTGCTAGGTAATCTAATAAAGATAATAAGACAATCTGGTAAACATAATAAGTCTTAGCCCGTTAATGAGTGATCCTTTCCAGGAAACACTGAATTTCCACAGGGGCCTTCTAAGGTAAAATACTTTAGCCCAAAGACATGACTGGTAATGGGAACTTCTGTCTTCATGGAAGGTCAGTAAAGGAGAGACATGGAAATAAGAGACTTTTGAGCCTCTTTCAAATCGAGTTACACAGGAGGCTGCTCACACATAAGCAGAGAGTAGGAGTCCTTACTTCTAGCCGTCAGTGGACAAGGTAACAATGTCTGTGACATGAAATTTTCAAATCAGCTTAGGAAGATGTGAAAGCAAAAAAGTGAAAAAGCCTTCCGCAATAAGGGCCAGGGCCATGAATACTAATTCATTCTTAAAAGAAAAGCTTAGTATTTTCTCCTGTGCCTGAACCAACAAAATTAGTACAGATACAAAAATCCCAGCATCTTTTCTCCCCCAAATACAACGAGGTAAATGGGACTAACAACAAAGATGAAGAACCAACTGGCCTCATTCATTGTCTTGATCAGAATGCACGGCTTGGCTTCATTCTCAGTCAAACATCAGCAGCATGGAATCTTCAGCTATGTCCTACCACCACTGAGGAATTCCTAGTTAAAAACATTTATAACTTGCTCTGCAGCACAAATTCTGAACACGAATAATTTAACCCCTTCCTTTTGCAACCATAAGAAAAAAAATGACAGTCACCCTTGAACAAACCTATTTACCTACCTTTTGTCTCTAGCTGCTCTCCAGGGACTATAGATCATGTACAGAAAGATTTAGCTTTGCTTAACTTTACAAAACTCATTTGAGTTTAGGTGGTGTTCTATAGACTGCAGCAGGGAAGGGAAATCATTGAAGCTGAGAAACGAATTTGCCATTAAATTATAAATGGGTAGATCCCAATAGGTCTAAGAATGTTAGTCTACCTCTTAACTTTTTTGGAGTTATGGGGGGAGGGATAAATGCATATCTGTGTCTACAGTCTATGTGAGTTTGCCATAGGTTCATGGATATAGAGCTGACAGAGACCTTAAGTCTATCCTGACCCCCCTTTCCCTTTATTTTACATTTCAGAAAACTGAAGTCCAGAATGTTTTAAGTGGTTTACTCAAGGTCAGTCTATGTCTATGTCTGATCATGTGTATGACCATTTGATATCAGAGTGACTGAGGTTTTTTCTGGCTAAAATAAGCCATAAAGAACTTAGGCTTTGATAATAGATATGTATAATAAAGACAGGAACTGGAATGAGATGGGTAGAAAACACTCCCTTTTGATCTGACTAAATTCATTTGTAGCTAAGCCAGAGAGGATTTCAGGAATGTCCAGCAGACATTTTAAACTGAATATGTTCAAAATGGAACTCATTATCTTTTCCCCTAATGCATTCTCCTCTCTTACCTTCCTTATTATTATAGAGGGCAATACCATCCTCCTGGTCCTTCAGGATGACAACCTAGGACAACCCAGGAGTCACACTGGACTCCTCACTCTTTCATCTCATCTAAGGTTTCCAAGCTGTTGCCAAGGCCTGTTGATTTCACCTTTGTAACATGTTGAGTATTCTCCCTTTTCTCCTTCGACATGGCCACCATCACCTCATATCTGAGCATTGAAATAGCCTGCCCTAGTGGGTCTGCCTGTCCCAAGTCTCTCTCCCTTCCAAAACATCCTCCATTCAGCCACTAAAGTGATTTTCCTAAAGCACAGGTTTGATGTCACTGTCCTCCCCCATCCCTCTATGTTCAGCAAACTCTAGTGACTTTCTATTGCCTTCAGAAGCAAATCCCAAAGTGCTCTTATTAGCATTCAAAGGCCTTTTATCACCCAGCACCATCTTTCCTTTCCAGTTTTCTTAAATCTTAATACCCTGCCCTTCCCTCACTAAGTACCTTTCAATCAGTGACATTAACCTCCTGGCTGTTACATAAATAAGACACTTCATTTCTTGACTCCTGGCATTCTCTCTGACTGTACCCCAAGCCAGAAATGTTCTCCATCTTCCACTCTGACTACTCACCTCCCTGGCTTCCTTTAGATCCCATTTAAAATCCCATATGCTACAGGAAGCCTTTCCCATCCCTTCTTAATTCAATTGTCTTAATTCTGTTAAGTGTCTCTTATTTTTCTTGTATATACTTGTTTGTATATATTTGTTTGCATGTTGTCTTCCCCATTGGATTGTAAACTCCATGAAATCAGTTACTGACTTTTGTCTTTTTTGTATTGCCAACACTTAGCAGAGTGCCTAACACATTTT
Source organism: Potorous gilbertii (assembly GCA_028658325.1). Classification (NCBI taxonomy): domain Eukaryota; kingdom Metazoa; phylum Chordata; class Mammalia; order Diprotodontia; family Potoroidae; genus Potorous; species Potorous gilbertii. The sequence goes on along the minus strand of CM053772.1, from coordinate 77,936,505 downwards.
TGTTCATCCTTTGTTTTCAGAGGATCAATGACATCACAGAGTGGTATGTTGACTTGCTCACGAATTGGACCTAAGTGAAAGAGTTGAAACTTTTGTGCCCAACATAGTTCTTAATAATGTTTATTGATTAACCAATTGATTCAATGTGTAAGATTGTGGGAGTCTTAAGTTAGATAGTTATTCACAAAAGAAAACTTTCTCTTTGAAAAGAAAGACCTACTGTAAGCCTGGAGGCACTTTCCTTGACTTTTCTTAGCTGGGTTGGTGACTCTGACCAAAGGAATGTCAGCCTGTTCTTGTAAGGGAAAAATCTCTAGCCATTGTTCTCTAACAGACTGAAATGACTTGACCAGCCTTGAAGAGATCATCCCAGAAGACAATGGCAGGGGGCAATGCTCAGGCAGAGAGCAATATTAAGATGAGTAGAGATTATGACGGCAACATCAGCATAGTCTAATAGAGCATAGACATCGTACTTAGGAAGAAAGAGGCCCAATGAGGTAAGTGCAGTGCTATGACATCATCAGAAGACATGTCTCAAACTCTGATTGCTAAGGACTTAAATGATTAATATAATTAAACATATACTAATATAATTAATATGTTTAATATTCTACAATCTCTAGGTCTTCTGGCAACCACATCTCCAGCTTCTCTCCCTGACACACAGTACCATAACCCAAGCACTTTCTTTTCTCCTAGAGAGATAACAGATAATAGTGACAGATATATAGAATGTGATGGTTCCAACTTCCTTGGTCCCCATAGAGAGAGCATCACAATCTAGAGGAGCACATGGTTTCAGTATTTGAGATGACACGCCTCTGCCAGTTTTAGTATTCACTTTTTCATGATCCCAGAAATCATCTACATGTTTTCTCTTCTATGAGTTCCCAAATTGCCAAGATCCATGTCAGCGTCACCCATAATCTTGGTCTCTTACTTGGCCACTTTTTCTCACACATATAGGGATTCATAGTCATGGACTCCTTTTTCCTCCCATTTTGTATCCACATTTTGCTTCATTCAGACTCCTCTCCATCCTGGCGTAAACATAGACAGGGATGAAATTTTGCACTGCTACACCAAAAAAAGCTAGATCATCAGAGTAAAAAGAAGGTCTTGATACTATCTTAGAACTTGAAGAATAATTCAAGGTGGCAGACAATTGCAAGCACATTTGCATTTTCCCAGAACCACTTTTCGTCTTCCTCTTAGATTTTCAACTATAACACACATTTATTGACTCCAAGTCTGGTTGTCTTGTCCTTTTCACAAGGTCCAGCCAATCTGCCACAATGTGTCTAGCCTCTTCAAAAGTATCATCTCCACCTCTCATGGGCTGGCAAGAAGATAATTGAGCAACAAGTATTTATTAAATGCCTAATATGTTCTGGGCAGTGGGCATATGAAAAGAAAAAAGTAAAACAGCCTTGTGGACTTACATTCTAACAGGGAAATATCTAGCTTTGTATTTTATTCCTCTGTAATTGATCAAAAAGTATTTACTAAGTAAACTTGAAAAAGACATACAAAAAAAGTGAAAGCCAAAGTAGATAATGAGGGATGAATATTTAAAGTAAGGCATAGTCTTCTCATCTATAATTATAACATTATATAATGTATATTACATAAAATACAGTATAGTATCAAGGTGCTAAAGCTCAGAGTAAGCTGAGATTGGCAAGGGAAGATAAGGATAAAAACTATGAATTGTGTCCTCTTTACTTATTTGTTTTTTAGCTAGATTGGGGAAAAGAGAAGGGCCAAGAGCAAGGATCTCCACCACTGTACTGTGGAGATGAGATGATGATATTTGGCAACACAGAGAAAACAAATCTTAATTCTTAATTTTATTGCTGTTTTCTCTGCCAAGAAGAATGATTCTGGACTGGAAAGGACATCATCAACATCATCTTGTTCATCATTGTCATAAAGTAGCATTTAGATGGTGCTTTAAGGTTTGCAATTTTATTGTTGTTGAGTCATTTCAGTCATGTCTAACTCTACATGACCCCATTTGGGGTTTTCTAGACAAAGATACTAGAGTAATTGCCATTTTCTTCTCCAGCTCATTTGACAGATAAGGAAACTCACAACGGGGTTAAGGGACTTGCCTAGGATCACACAACTAGTAAGTGTCTGAGGTCAGATTTGAACGCATAATGATGAGTCTTCCAGACTCCAGGCCTGGCACTCTGTATACTATGCCACCCACTTGTCCCTAAGGTTTGTAAAGCACTTTACATGTTAACTTCCTTCTTCCTCACAGCAACTTTGTTGCTGTTATTAACCCCATTTTACAGATGAGAAAACTGATACTGAAAAAGCATGAGTGAGGCAGTATCTGAACTCAGGTCTTCCTGCCTCCAAGCTCTAAAGTCTATCTGCTGTTTCATTTAGTTGCCTGGAAGCTGGCACTTTGCTAATGGATAGAGGAAGCATTCTCCCTTCCCCCTGCCCCCAACTTATATATTGGTTCCTGGTCAAATTCCTGGATCCTGTTCTAGTTTCAGGCTCTGTCTGGCTCAGACAAACTGGATCTTAAGGTACTAAAAGAACTGGCAGAAGTAATTGCTGAACCATTGTCAAGTGATCTTTGAAAGACTGTGGAGACCAGAATTAATAAAACATGAAATAGAGTTTTTATCCAGCCTAATCTTAGAAAAAGAAATCGAGCGTCTTAAAGGACTTAACAAAAGGGAGAAAGAAAACCCCTGCTCCAGATGAATTGACAGGTATATTGTTCAAAACATTTAGAGAGCAAATAATATTTATGGTATACAAATTATTCTCAAAAGTTGAGAAAGATAACATTTTATTCAGTTTTCTTTGTCAGATAAACATTATATTCCTGCCTAAACCAGGGAATAATAAAGAGAACAATAGATCAGTAGCTCTAATGAATATTGATACAAAAATTTGAAATAAAAATTCTAGCAAAGTGACTACAGCAATATATATATACATATATATATTTTAAAGATCAAGTTGAATTTATGCCAGGAAGTATGGGTCAACATCTGAAAAAAACCAACATAGTTAATCAATGTTAAAAACCAAAAAGGTAACTTAATCTAAATGATTAATTTATATCATTAATCATGATTATATATGATTACATTAATGATTATATCATTAATTATGAAGAAATTAATATAATAAATTTTATTATATTAATTAATTAATTAATACAATAATTCTAAAACAAAAAAAAAATCCAAATCCTACAAAGTATAGGCCAAAGCTTTACAGACTATTCAGAAGCCTCACACATCATATCATGAATATTTTCTTCAAAAAATGAGTTGTAAAGCACTGGACATGACAAACAGTACAAAATCACAAAAAGTAAAATTGAGTAAATGTTAATATACAGGAAATGATTACTGAAATGGGAGTAATTTTTGAGTTAGCTTTAGTCAGACTATCATCTTGTTAGTACAAATGTAAAACTCAACACCAAGCTAGAGTATAGACAAGATGAAAAGATACAGAATGCAATTATAATAGCTCCTGCCTGCCTGACCTACCCAAAAACTCTATTGAAGTTGCAAAATAGGAAATGGACAAAGGAAAGATACAGATATAGAAAACCTCCATTTCCTACAGAAAATTCCCTACTGAAGTTTAGCCAGTACAATGTAAATGCCACAACAATGAGCCTAGAAGTCTAGAAACCAACTCAATCAGTAGCAATTGATCTTTTTCTTATATAGAGAGGAAGCTAAGTGCTGTACAAGTTTAGAATAGAACTAATTTTTAAAAATATAACAGGGTGGAATGTTGGAAAATTACCTTATAAAATGGTGAAAATCAGGAGAGAAAATCCTATCTTCAGAAACTTTGATTTGAGTCCCAATTAATCTAGTTTATTCAAAGTACATTTAAAGGTGAGACTGAAAGGACAAACATAAAAAATACAACAGATCTGTTAGCATTTCTATTACAATGTATTTTTATCTTTGTTGTCAGCGGAACAATCATATTTGGATTCAAACAATATGCTATAGGAAGAGTTAAGGAGGGTATGATGGACTTACAGAAATGCAGTCCTATTCTTAAAACAGTAACTTAAACACATCTGATGAAAGTAAGTATAACAAGGACTGACCAATGAGAGTCCATCCTGAATTTAAGTATATGTGAAAAAGAGATGGCTTTCTGTTTTAAAGCATGCTCAGGTTATCTGTGACTATTGATGCTCCATTCCCTAAGTGAAGAAGGACTTTCTGAATGACTTCTGGGAGGGAATTGAGTATACATAAAAAGATCACAAGAACTATAATCTCTTCTCTTTCCTGGCAGTAAGAGAGGCAAGGATTGCTATTAAGCCTCCAGTTGGGAGGGGACATGGTCACAATGTGGCCTTCTGCTGCCAGCTACATGTATCCTCACCTGGACCGACACATGATCATTAATGCAGAACCCCTACTTCCTTCTCTCTTTGCACTTATTCTTTCCTGTTCATAGAAAAATGAGTGTTGGATATGGAGAAAAGGGGTGGGGAACCTGGGGTCTCAAGGCCACATGTGGCCCTCTAGGGCCTCAAGTATGCTCTTTAGAAAGTTTGGATTCAACCAAAAGGCAGCACTTGAGGACCTAGAGGAACATATGTGACCTTGAGGCTTCAAGTTCCCCACTCCTGGAATAGATCTTGTGAGATCTCAAAAGATTCAGGAACATTCAGTATTTCCAGCAGCTGAGCCAAGTGAGGCACCAATACTAACCTGAGGAGAACCCTGTGGGATCCATTCATATCTAATGGCCCCCAACCAAGGGATAAGCTCTATTCATTAAGTCATGTCAATAAACATTCATTAAATGCCTACTAAGTGCCAGTCACTCTGTTAAGCACTGAAGCTACAAAGAAAGTCGAAAGACAGCCTGTTCTCAAGGAGCTCATAGTCTAATGAGGGAGACAGTATTGAAACAACTTTGTATAAGCAAAACATGTATGGAATAAATTGGAGATAATCAACATAAGGAAGACGTTGGAATAAAAGGAGATCCAGAAATTTCTTACAGAAGTTAGCATTTTTGTAACAGGAAGATGGATGGGAGGAGGGAGAGAATTCCAGGCACTGTTATCCATCAGTGAAAATGTCAAGAGTTGGCTATGCTACATTTGGAAGTGAACTTGTTGGAATGAATGCTTTGTAGCTTTACATTTTAGCCCAGAGACCAAGGTGATATGGGGAAAGAAGGAGGGGTGTCTATGTTTTGGTTTTCACCATGTCTTTTCAAGAAATAAACTTTTATAAAAAGCTAATTAATGTTCATTGGTCAAATTATTTGTGATTGTTCAGTCATATCAGTCTTCATGACCTATTTGGAATTTTCTTGGTAAAGATACTGGAGTGGTTTAGCCACTGGAATAACTACATTATCCTGGAATACTAATGATAATTGGGAGAACACAGAAAAATGGGGTCTTACGCTGATAGCATTAGAAAGATTCCTCAACTTCTCAGGAGTACTCCTAGAAATTTCCAGGAAAGATGTAGCCTTAACCCTAGGACCTAATTTCCCAGTGAGAGTGGGATTTGGAATAAGCATCCCCAGAACCTATAAGGGCTACGGGGGGTAGTGGAATAATGGGCACAGTCTATTCAACTCTCTCATTCTTCCACTTAACCTTGCTTGTCTGTAGCAAGAAAAGCCAATGGAAAATAAACATATGCACAACCTAGACTGATAAGACTTAGTTCTTTCATCAGCCGTAGCTGGGTGTTCAAGTGTCACTTTCGAGTTTTTAGTATTTACGAGAGTTGTGTTTAAAGAGCCAAAATGTAATTTGAGACCTGAAAATGCCCTCATCATGGAATCAATCATCATATATGAAATTTCAGGGTAGGTTAACGAAGCTTGTGTAATAATAATATATTCAAGCTAGTGCAGTCATCTTTTTAATATCAGCATTTAAGGAACTAGTTTCAGGAGCAGAAGTCCTCCATTCCTCTTTCTTGTTTGGTCTCTACACTTGACAGAGATTCATGGGTCATCCCTTTTTATTGCATCTGAAACCTTAGCGCTCTCATAATTTTGGAGCAATTCAAGAAATAAACCTGAAAGCTAATCACCCCCAAAATTGCTGCCTACGAAGATTCATTTCCCTCGTTGCTTAAAACACAATTTCAAAAAATATTTCTGTGTCAAAATGGACCAGAATTATGTCCTTGGATGACTTCTCACTGTCTCCATTTATCAGTGAGGTCCTTTGGAGAATTTCATTTTTAAAATGTAATTGACCATGTATAAAACAAAGACAGTTAATAGCTGTGTGGATGTGTGTGTGTGTGTGTGTGTGTGTGTGTGTGTGTGTGTGTGCACAGTGTCTAATAGGCTAATTTTACCACATTTTAATTACAACAGTGGATTGCATTATAAATTTGTGTTCAATTAGACTCAAGCCATCAACTTCTGAATAAATTATAAATTTTGTTAAACTAGCCCAGCTGATGTTATAAAGTGCACCATAACACCAAGCAAAGATGCTGTTGTCAGATGAAATTAACTCTTACCTTCCAAAGAGACACATGTAGCTGTTGAAGTGGTTGAATGAATAACTCGTCTACAATAATAATTAATAACTAATATTTATATACCACTTTCTAGGTGCCAGAAATGGTACTAGGTATAGAATAAATATTGTCTCATTTTATCCTGATGACAACACTGAGGTCCTTATTAACATTATCCCCATTTCATTGTTTCAAAAACTGAGGCAGGCAGGGGTTAAGTGACTTGTCCAGGCTCATGTAGCAGAATTAGAACTCAGACCTTCCCGATTCCAGGACTAGTGCTCCATCCACTGAAACACCTACACATCCATTGCCTCTATGCAAAGAATAAGAATACCAGGACTGCCTATCTTACCCAGAGGTTACAGGAGCACTGATGTTTAAGCCCAGTATTGTAGGAGGATGCTGGGAAAGAAATGGAAAAAATTCATCTTGTCAGATCTTGGGGCCTCCCCCCAAGGGAGGTACAGGGGTAGGTTGAAAGTGATACAAGTTCCTGATATTTTCCCTTGCCCTGGGAGTCTTGCAAGTTGCCATTGCAGGATGCTTATGATCAAAGATTCAGGGTGAGTCAGAGAGACTGGCAAGAGCTGAGAGTGTGGACCGGAGAGACAAACCCACACATTCTCCTCCTGATAGCTTCATTTCCCTTTCTTCCTGTCATCTGCATTTCAGATGAAAGAGCAGCCTCTCATCAACTGTCTAACACATTGGATTTCTTTCACTCCTGTCTTCTGGGGAAGGAGAGGGGGGAATTAAAGTAAGAAGGGGTTTCTGCCTCTGTCACCAGCAGTTTTACCTGGCTGGTCCAAATGAACTGCTCTCCTTCATAATCCAAAGCTCACTATTCTTTCAACAATATTGCTTCATTCCCTTTGATATGAATGAAATGTGAATGCTAATTCTGATTTCTGTGGGTAACAGCAATGACTAGGGGTAAGATTTGGGGAGAAGTTTTACAGCAGATACTAGTCTTTTTTAGTGAAAGATGATTCAGGCCAAAAATGAGACACTTCTAAATCTTTCCACAGTAACCAGGAGATATACTTAGCCACAGAAAGAAAAGGTTCAACAAGTATGGGCACTGAGAACACTTTGATGTGAATCAGCTGAGGGAAGCTTCCATTGTGCTCCATCCATCAGATAAACACCAGAAAACCCCCTTTCCTTCTTCCAAGTTGTTGTAGCTGCTTTGCAGTCAAGTAAAGAGAAAGTGAAGTCAGTAATAGGTTGAGTCCTTAATCCCCTGGGCCAACCGAATCTTGAGAAATGTCTTAATACCTTTTAAGGAAAAACTCATCTAACTTTCCAGGGAGCTGGGATTAAGATACTGTTCCTTCCAAAGAAGGGGTGGAGATGCCCCAAAGTTTCTATAAAAAAGACAATGTACAAACCTCAAACATCTCCTGGACTGAGAAGAAAAACCAGGTGTCATTAGAAAACTTTGATTTTCTTTTATTAACCTTTATTATTTGGGGTTCAGGGCCATTTCTTATAGTTAGAAGGTTATTTAGCTGGCTGTCACTAGGGAGGTACCTATCAGTGGGAAATGGTTTAAGAAGTTGTAGTATATGATTGTGATGGAATATTCTTGTGCTATCAGAAATGAAAAACCTGGGAAGACTCACATGAATTGATTCAAAGTGAATTGAGCAGAACCAGGAGAACAGTGTACACAGTAACAACAATATTGTATGATGTCACACTGCTAAAGACTTAGCTATTTTCAGCAATACAATTATCCAAGACAATTCTGAAGGACTTATGATGAAAAATCCTATTTACCTCAAGAGAAAGAACTGATGAACTTTGAATGCAGACCAAAGCATACTTAAAAAAACAAAACAAAATAAAACAGAACAAACTTTATTTTTCTTGGTTTTGCTTTGGTCTGTGTTTTCTTTCACAACATGACTAATATGGAAATATATTTTACCTTACTGCACATGTATAATCTATATCAAATTGCTTGCCTTCTCAATGAGGTGGTAGGTAAAGGAGGGAGAGAATTTGGAACTCAATTTTTTTGAGTAATATATTATTTTTCCTAATTACATGTAAAATAAGTATTCACATTCATTTTTTTAAAAATCTGAGTTCCAAATTCTCTTTCTCCCCCACCCTGAGATGGTAAGCAATTTGATAAAGGTTTTACATGGGCAATCATGCAAAACATATTTCCATATTAGTTGTGTTATGAAAAAAAGACACAAGCCAAAAAAAAAAAAAGCCACAAAAAATAAGTTAAAGAAAGTATGCTTTGATTGGTTCTTTCTCTGGAGACAGACAGCATTTTTCATCATAAGTCCATCGTAAGTGGAATCATTTCAACAATAGTTGAAAATAGCGGTCATTCACAGCTGATCGTTGTACAATATTGCTGTTACTGTGTACACTAGTACATTTTTTAAAAAACAGATGTTAAAAATTTTTATGTGCAATTGTGAAAAATATTTTTAAGAATTCTTTTTTAAAAAAGAAACTATATAAGCTTTGTTACAACCCTAATCTAAGTTCAGAGTTATGTTTCTGAGCTCTGAGCCCATGCTTGAACACAATAAATATATTCTAGATCTTAACTTCTGGAACTTTTACATTGTGATAGTTATTCAGCAGTAGCTACCTATTACATGAACTCAATGGAAATGTTTTTCCATAACATACTGGAGCCATATATTATGACTCGAATACTCAGGACCAGCACCATTACATATGAGAACTTTTCTCTCTGTTTATGAAGGTTTATCTGAAATATGATGTTGTGAAAGAAGCACTGGGCTTAGCATTTGAATTCCAACCCTTTCAACTCACTAGCTCTGTGTCCATCTCTCTGGGCTTCAGTTCCTTAATTTGTAAAAGACAAGGTTGCTTCTGTTGATTTTTGAGGTCTTTTCCATCTTCTACATCCTGTGTATGGATGATGCTAATTTCATGCAATTCAATAAATATGGTATGCAGCTCACCATGCTAAGAACAGGGATAATATATAGTTTAGACATACTATAGGGCAGATGATGGAAGCTAATTCCCTAGCCAACTTGAGGAGGCTACAGGGAGATTTTGAACATAATCCAAGATGGGTGCGACATGACTATTCATACCTCATTGAGGATAAGTGATTATAGTTAACTCTTCCACATAATAAGGGTCAGGGTCAGGGATGCCACAAACCCTCCCACTCTGAAAAACTTTTGGCCCTCCTTTTGTAGCATTTCTGAATTGCTAAATTTTTGTGTGTTGTCTGCTGGCCTTCATGTATCATATGCAGCTTCCACAAAACTCCTAAAAAATTCCCATTTAATTTCTTTTGCCAACCTGAAATATATCTAAACCACAATGGGGAAAGTTGTGATATGAAAGGGATAACTTTAATTTTAAGAATTTGGAAATGATTTATTTTGCTAGGGCTGTTATGGATATGCACTTTGTTTCGTGCCTAAAAAATGGAGTCTTAATTGAAGAGTTGTTTTTTTTTTCCAAAAGAGATATGGAATTATTGAGAAAAGAAACATAAAAGGCTTTGACCTCTACCCCCACTGCCAGAGAAGATAATACTATACATTGGGACACCTTTCTCTCATCCCCACCAGGAAGTGATTATAACTAACTCCCAAGGTCAAAATGGCAGCTGTGGAGAAGCAATGGCAGAACATCTAGATCTCAGGAAATAGCAGGGATAGTTCATGTATCCTGAGTTCCTGAATCCATCCATAGAGAACTAGCAGCAAAGACAAATTCCAATTTCATGTGCTTTTAATCACAAGGCCTTGGGAAAGGGAAACCATATGGCCAAATGGTAGAAATTCCTGAAACTCAGGAGGGTTTCCTCTAGAGGAAGGTCAAGAGGAGGAGCCAGGATAAGATGGAACAAAAACCTGGATTTTACCCTCTGTTATCATGAATTACTCATTCAATGCAGATGTAATGTTTTGTTAATGAGGCTTGCCTTTGTTTAGTAACCCCAAGTTGGTTGCCTTTCTAGGGGAGTCCAAACTCCCTAGGTGAAACTTACAAGGCTGTCAGGATGTCTAAAAACTCAAGCTATCTTGAGTGCTTCCCTAGGAAGTTTGGTTTCTTCTACACATATCGACAGTGACATAGATGTGAGGTTCCCAGAAGAAATTATAGGAGGGGGGGCAAAATAGGTCCAGAAGACATAATTTGGAGTTTTTTCTCAAGACTGAAAGCAACATGCATAAGTCAGAATACTGGTTCTAACTGAACTCTTGAGAGCTGATTGTTAAATTTTCATGAAGAGCCTTTACATCTCGGTAATCAGCAAATGCTACAAATCAGAGCTTGATTTATTGTTTTGTTGATTATCTAGACATAAGAAAGTGAGGGAGAAAATGTTAATAATGCAAATTAAACTTTAAAGTGTATCAGTCAACCCACCCCCTCCCCCAGTTAGTTGTTAAACATTTACCAGAAAATCGTTGTTGTAAGCCTAGAGTTAGGGGCACTAAGTCATAGGCTACATATATAAAACAAGATAATATAAAATATTAAAAAACACTCCCTTCAGGGAGTGAATTTTGTTATTTTGCTATTTTCAATTGAAGACAAGTCCTAAAAATGAAACCAGTTTAAATCTTATCATGATTCCTACTTATTCCTACAGAAACATTTTATCCTAACTCTGAAACTGAAAATATATAATCGAAGGAACTGTTGCTTAGGAAATTAAATGGGCAGAAATTGATCACATCAACACAGATCTGTTTCACAAGGAAAACAGTCCTTACTCATCAAGAAAATGAATGCCTCCATGAATACCTTTTTCTTATTATTTAAGGAAAAATGTCCTCACACTAAGTTGTTCTTGTACTATCTTCTAAATAATGGTTAACAGAGCCTTGGAAGGTGAGTTTGCATGTTCAAGAACCACACAATCTTAGGGTGGAAAAGGACTCCAAAGATCATCTCCTGAGGGTCAACAGGTACCTGGTCAAGAATATATTTCACAATGTACTTATCAAGGTCTTATCTAACTTTTACTTAAAGATCTTTAGTAAAGGGAACTCATTATTTTCTGAAGCAAATCAAAAAGCCAAAAGACCCCTGTAATCATAAAAATGATAAATTCCAATTTGCAGTTCTCTCTGATTATAGCATGGTATATATCTGGGAATTATTGAGAAACAAAGTCCTACTTCTCAAGGAAAAATAAGCTAGCAGAGATAATTTTGTCACAAAGTATGTGAATACCTTATACATACATACATATATACGTATATGTGTATATGACAAATATATTAACATCGTGTCTGTTCATTATCTAGATTATTTAAAATAAATACTACTGTATTTAATGAGATCAAGGAGGTCAAGAATATAGTGGGCTGCTAGAGGAGGCAGGCCTGAGTAGGTCTTTAGGCAGCCAAACATTTTGAGACAGGAGAGAAAAGTCATATGACAGGAAGGTAATTGACAAAAATGTAAAGTAATTAATACCTCTTCCAAAGACCTTGAAAACTATCAATGATTATATTAAAATATTCCAGTCTTCTACAATAAGAAAAATAGAACTCTGTGTGTGTGTGTGTGTGTGTCTGTGTTCGTCCTTCGTTGCCCAAGAATATAAATTAGCTCTCTGAAGTTTCATATCATACTCATCCAATTGGGAAAGATGATAAAAGCTGGAAATAGTCAAAGTCCCAACTAGTGTACTTGCCCCCAAGATAATCAATTGAAAATCACTTAATCAGTCAGACATAAATAGCTTTTTAAGTGAAGTATTTATTAAAGTGGCATAGTAAGAACAGTTGATATAAAAATGTCCCTCTCTTTCACCCCAACCCACCTCCCAAAGTCTAAGATACATATACTCTCTCACAAGGACATATAGAATCCAGGGCAAGTGAGCTCAGGCTTAGAAAGTTTGATAACTCATAATTCACAATTGCAGGAAGACCTTTTCTCCCCTTTGTTGATTGCTCAAAAAGTTCTCCTTAGCTCTATGGTATACCTTCTTTGGGGAGCAATTTGTAGAGCTGTGGATCTACATCCAATCTGTCATTGACTTCCGATTCAGACATTGCAACCATGTGCTGCTGTCCTTGGGGGACAATTCAAGAACCACAAAGGGAATGTGAGAAGCCTCAAATCCTCTGTTTCCTTTGAAGCTCACAAGGTAGGTCCTGCTTTGGCAAAAAGGGGAGGAGAGGGTGGAGGGAAAGAAGAAGGATGCTAGGGCTGCAACCAAAGTGATTTCCCCCACCCCTACCCCTGACCCAAGCAATTCTTTCTTGCTGTAATGCTTCTCTTTTTTCACTACTGGATTCAGAATGCTTGAAAAACATGGGTCGTAAGCTGGTCTTCTATTTTAAAGATGACCTACAGAACATGACAAAATTTCCTCAACCAGTTCTAAAGTTCTTCCTGTCACTCCACTCTAGTTCACTCTAGTTCACATTTAGTTCTTCCAAAGACATTTCCAAACTAAATTTAAAGTATTTGCTTAATTGGTTGAGACTTCCTACTACCTCATTAAGGTGTCACAGCATCTTATTACTTCAAGTGATGTGAGATGACTTCAATGATTTACTCAATTAATGGCCCACTCTTACACAATAGGGGAAGACAAAACATATAGGAGGGTATATAAAACATATAGGAGGTATGGTGGGCAAGTTTTTACTTGGTAAGTCACAAGGATGATGAGGAAAACTATAGAGCCACAGCCTGACACATTCTTTCTAGTCCAAATGGCAGTATTAATTGGGTTATGGTTTCAAAGTCAGAAATGAGAGTTGGGGTGAGGAGGGAAGTGCATGCAGGCAAAATAACCAGGTAGAAAATGATGTCTGTTTGGGCCAATTCATCAACCTGATTAGAGAAGGCTCCAGGGTGAGATTTTCAGAGTTGAATGGGTTAAGTCCTCTCAGACAAGGTTTAGAGAGTTTTGTGGGAGAGTGATAGAAAAGGAAATGACAAGTGTGTGTGTGTGTATGTGAGAGAGACAGAGACAGAGACAAAGAGAGACAGAGAAAGAGATAGAGGGAGAGAAAGAGATGGAGAGAGACAAAGAGACAGAGAGAGGAAGGGAGGGATGAAAGAACAAAGACAGACACAAAGATACACAGAGAGAGTTCAAAGGTCCTGATTTCTCTGATTTTTTATAAACTGGGATAAGGGTTCAGAGACAACTGATTAATGAGAAATGGTTCATTTCTTTCAATAGGAGTCAAATTGAAAATGTATCCTTTAATAGCCTTAGGTCCTGGGATGAGAATTAGTAATGAAATGTGATGGTATCAGGCACAGCAGTCACATATCCAAATTCTAGACACATAGTGGGTTACATGTGGGAGAGTCCCCCTAAATTTTGTTCCATATAAAAATAAGGATGATAAGATAACAAATATGACAGCATCTTTCTCATAAGACCATCAAGAGCAGTAAATGTGAAAGGCTATTGGAAAAATATTGTGAACTCGCCAGAAGAAACTTGCTGCCTCTCCACTAGCACAGTTATCTCCTTTAACAGATTTCCTAAGAGTTCTCAGGAAACACAAATGAGGTCTGAGCTAAACACCCTGGATTCTTTGAATCCGGTAAGTTAAGGGAAATTTTCCTCACCAGGATTTCAAAATTAAAATTTAGCAAATATCATCTAATAGTATTTTTCCATCCTCTACCTTTCTTTTTCTAATTTCAAGTTCTTGGGAAGTTATATTTGTTTTTTAAGTGAAGAAAGGATTTTGCCCTTATCAGCATCATTTCTAATTCGCTATTTTCTTTTCAACAATAAAAACCCTCAGTGGCAGCTCCATTTATGAGAGTATCTAGAGGCATTTGTGTTCTGACAGCCTAAATCAAATATTTTAAGACTGGTCATGGAGAAAGCAGTAAATCCACAGCTGGGCTGCCATCCAAATAAATAATAAAAAAGATTTTACATCGAAGTAATAAACAATAGTAACACCGGCAACGCATTAGAATTCAAGGTCTGCAAATATGACTGACAAATATTTTAATAAAAAGGGAAAAGAGCTTCAAGAAATCAAAATGTTGGTTTTTCTCCACTACTATTCAGCCTTTTCAACATATTCTGATCTCATCACTACAATTTTACCTGATTAGTTCCTGGGATGAGAAAGCACCAATATTGCTTCGGTTTTGATAAATGCTGCCAGGAGCAAAAATGAGTGGGGGAAGGGTATAAAAGGGGAAGAAATAAAGGTGGTGGTGAGCAATCTTTCTTGGTGAATTTCATGGTAGTCAAGCAATCAGAGCAATTCAGATTTAAAAAACAATCCTCTTCCACTCTCATAATGTTTTGGTTGTGGACCCATATTACTCATCATCTAAAATAAAGGGGAGCATTTTGTATGACTAAGATTACTTACGTGTGTGTGTGTTCATCCTTTGTTGCCGAAGAAGACCATGCCATCAGAGAAATGATGACGTGACTTGCACCTGACTTTGTTTTGAGTGAGGGAGGGCAGTCCTGGTCACCAGTCTCACTTCTCCTCCAGAGGCATCTGAATCCAGTGACCAGACATTCATCAGGATGACTAGAGATGACCCAGGAGGAGGCAATTGGGATTAAATGACTTGCCCAAGGTCACACAGCAAGTGAGTGCCAAGTGTCTGAAGTGAGATTTGAACTCAGGTCCTCCTGACTCCTGGACTGGTGCTCTATCCACTGCACCACCTAGCTGCCCCATTACTCTCATGTGGGTGTGGATAAAAGAATGGAGGTCATCCTTGTCATCTAGAGCTTAGTTCCTCAGCGTAGAGTGAAAAGAGTGTTGAATTTGGAATCAGAGGACCTGGGTTAAAAATCTTAGCTCTACCACTTACTGCTTGTGTTACGTTACTTTGGGCAATTTACTTATTATCTCTGGGCCTGTTTCCTCCTAGATAAAATGAAGGCATTAGGCTAGAGCCTTTAGCCCCATAAAATGCCCCCACCCTACCCTAATCAACAGCAGGTAGGCCACACACACACACACAAACACACACAGACACACAGACATACACACACACACACACACATACATACAGATAGTATGCTGGACCGGGAGTCAGGAATTCAAATATAACCTCTGACATATGTGACCCTACACAATCCTAGACAAGTCACTTAACCTCTGTTGGCCTCAGTTCCCTCCTCTATAAAATGGGGGATAATATAGCACCTACCTTCCAGCGTTGTTATGAAGATCAATGAGATAATATTTCCAAAGTGTTTTCAACTACTACTGCTGCTGCTACTATACCACTACTATTACAGTCACTACTACTAGAGTTACTACTACTACAATTACTACTACCGCTACTGCTGTAACTACGGTTATCCTTTGGCTAAATGAAATTATTTGAAGATCTTCTAAATGGCATTGCCCAGTTATCAAGTCCTTCAAAGACAGATAAGGCTATAGGCAGGGGAAAATACAAAGCTAGACATCATAGAGGACAAGAAGGGAAGATGAGAGGACCCCGTGGGATTTAGCGCTGGAAGGAACCTTAGTGATGAGCTACCCTAAAACTCTCATTTTGTAGATGAGGAAAATGAGACTCCTCAAGGACAAATAGCAGAGACAGAATTAGAACCTAGGATCCGTGTCTCCAAGTCCAATATTCTCTATTTGTTCCCTAGGGATTTGGTGGTTATTGTTACTGCTGGGGCTAGTGCTTAGGAATGAACTTGCTTCAACCACTTTGAAATGGCTAGGTGGTACAGTGGCTACAATGCTAGGCATGGAGTCAGGAAGACCCAAGTTCAAATTCTGTCTGAAACACTAGCTGTGTGACCTTAGGTAAGTCATTCAATCTCTCTCTTAGCCTCAGTTTTCTTATTTGTATGAAGCTAGACTTGCTCTAGGAGAGTGAGGTTAGAGCCTTTCTACATGGAGGACCTCACCTGGGATAAAATTGGGTTTTGGGGATTTTCAGGACTGAAGGAGAGATTCTATAGCTGGGGCCTTTCATTATTAGATGCCCTAGTTTGGGGACTCCATTAGAGAAAAAATTCTCTTTGTTTTGGCTGTAATTGTCTGGTTATTCCCTCTCCCCCACTCCCATGTGCGTTCCCTTACAAGTTTTCCTTTTGGAAATGAGTTTTGCAGACTTACACTGGTTGGTTCATGGAATGTTTTAAATACTAATACTTCCTGAATCCTGCGTAAGTACTGACACTGAGGCTAATATGGGAAGTACGAACTCTGCATTATTAAAATGTTGGTAGCTACCTGATAAATGCTCATGTTTTTCTTTCTGGATTTAAACAGACCTAGACTATTAACTTTATTGCAAGATTCTTGTACACTGCAAACCCGTGGATTCATGTTTGCCTAATAACCAAGAATACTAAGTAATCAACTGTAAATGCTTAATCTTTTTTAAGGGGGGATTCTTATCCTTGTTCATGAATTATTTGATCATGTTTTCTATCAGCACTACCTGATCTTTCTTCTCCTGGTATTGATTGAGTTTAGAACTCCAATAACTGTATTCTTGCAGTCATAGAGATCCCCTGGAAGAAATTTCAGGTTCTTTTTGGTGTTGGAACCCATAATACCTGGACCTCCAAGGGAATCATCTACAGGGATACCTGGAGAAATTTTGGTGTGCCTCACTTAGAAAATTTGTCCAGACCTTAATTGAATGGGATGGCCTTATGTGCTAAGGTAATCATGAAAGAGTTTTCATTTAAGAGAGTTTGGGTTTCTCACCTAACTGGTGCCAGAAGACTCTGGTCCTAAATCACCTTGAAGAGTTATCTCACAAGGAGACTCTTGTTTCCATGAGTGTGTGTGTGTGTGTGTGTGTGTGTGTGTGTGTGTGTCTGTATGTGTGCGTGTGTGTGTGTGTGTGTGTGTGTGTGTGTGTGTGTGTGTGTGTGCATATTTCTTCTAAGATAGGAAGCTGGTTTTCTTGGCCTTTTTCTTTTCTTTATTTTCTTTGAGTCAGAGAAAGTTATTTGGAGAACCAAGAGAACCCTATATTGGGCACTAAATAAGCTGTAGTCTTTGGTAAATTTTGTAGATTGTGTTTGTCCTTCATTTTCAAAGAGGACCATGACATCAGAGAAATGATGACATGACTTGCACTTGATTTTATTTTGAGTGAGTGAGGGCTGTTCAAGGTCACTAGCCTTACTTTCTGCTCCCAAGTCATCTGAATCCAGTGACCAGATATTCATCCGGATGACTGAAGATGACCTAGGATACAATGGGAGACCTTGACCATTCAGGCTAAGTAAGGCCTTTTTCGGTGCTCACTTAGTGAGGTAATGCCCATTCAGTGAATAGACCCCTTTAAAAAGTAGTCAGGGGGTGGCATTTTCAAATAGAAAAGAAAAAATAAATAAATATATCAAGTTAGGAGGGCCAAGAGCATCAGGGTTGTTGTTTCAAATAGCAACAGTTACTATTGACATTCAAAGATAGGAGGGTACAAAAACAGCCATTGAATGGAGCTTGGGGAGGAACCTATTGTTCAATCTATGGGCTTCAGAATGCACTGGGTGTAAGGTTTTAGGGATGACAAGAAAGGAAGGAAGGAAGGAAGGGAGGGAGGGAGGGAGGGAGGAAGAAATCTAGCCAGTAAACCCTCAGCCAGTAAACCCCATGTTAACTGGGCAGCTTCTGGTCATCAAAATTTACCTTCTTTTGGAAAGGAGAAGAAGAAGAGAGGGACAAATTGAGGGAGGACGAGCTAGGTCCCATTCAGGCAGCTTGGTCTACTCACAGGTTGTGTTCATCCTTTGTTTTCAAATGTAAAATGTTACTTGTCTATTAAATCTTCATAACTTTGTATTTGGAAACAACTGCTACTTTTGCTGGTACATATTATACGTGCTACATTGACTGTTTCAAGATTCTTTCCTGTATGGTACCAGGAAAACAAGTGAAAGGACGATGCTGCCTGAGGCTTCAGAGAGTTCTAGGTTGTGGACAGGGACAGTATGTTCAAAGAATACTCCTGTCAATTGAGTGAAGACAGTAAATGTTGTATGGGGTATGTGGAGCGTTCAGGGAGGACCAGTACCTCTGGTGTGAGGGCTTGCTGAGACTTTTATGGGGCTGCTCATCTACCTTTGGGGTCCACCTGCCACCCAGCTCTCACCTATGACTTTAAGAAACTGTAGCATGAACAGTAACCATACTATGGTAAAATCATCTGGACAGATGGGCTAAACCAGGTTGAGAATAATCAACAGGTCTCAAACCCATTGATGCATTGAGGGGATGTCTACCCCAAGCATGTGAAGACTTTTTCCAGAGGAATGGGTAGAAGAGAGCAATTTGTTCAGTCACAAAGGTGGCTGAGGCAGATGCTGTAGCTCTTGGTCAGACATCAAAGATGCATCCTGGGACATCAACAGTTGTCCTGACAATAGACACTACCATTGCCACTTAGTGACTCTGGAAGAGGGAGTGAGGCTGATGACTTTGTGCAACTGTAACTCACTTGAATCCAATTCACACATAGGTCAAGACATCATCCCATGATGTTGTTGGTCCTCTTTGAAAAGGAAGGACGAACAACAAATGATTTAAACACGAAAAAGAGTACAGCAGGAAGTGATTCCCACATGAAAGAGGAT
This sequence comes from Potorous gilbertii, assembly GCA_028658325.1. Taxonomy (NCBI): domain Eukaryota; kingdom Metazoa; phylum Chordata; class Mammalia; order Diprotodontia; family Potoroidae; genus Potorous; species Potorous gilbertii. Next base: position 77,917,422 of record CM053772.1, on the reverse strand, counting down.
ACAAAGTCTGCTTCCAGAAACATCTGATGCTGTGGAGATGCCTTGCTCCAACATATGGCACACCCACAGACTTTTGGTAAATGCCCCAGGCTGCTAACACATGATGAAGAGGCAAACAGCTGATTGACTGTATAGATATTATTGGACTGAATTTAAAGAACAATGACCAACAAAAGAAAGATCTTTGCTTTGTTCTAGCTCTCTATCGCCCAGTCGCCATTCAGGTGAAAGAAACAGTGTAAGAGGAAAGTTCTCAGCCCCTCCTCATCAAAAGCTGAATATGAGCCTCTATTCTTTGCCTCTTTGCATTTATTCTTTTCTATTTTAGGTGGAATATGGGCAGCAGTATGACTAAGTCTTCTCCACCTGGTTCTTGAGAGCCAGTTGTTAGATTACCAATGTGAGTACTTACACCTCAGAAATATCAGAACTTGTTTTATTGTTTTATTGATTGTCTAGACTGAAAAAGTGGTCAAGAAAATGCTAATAACAGATTAAATTTAAAAGTGTGCCATAAATACATTCCTGCTTCTTCTGCCCCCCTCCCGAGAAGGAGGGCTAGCTGTTAAACACTTGCCAGCACCTCTACAACCTTTTAAGCTTTGAAAGGTGTGGATGGCAAGCCACCTGGAGCTGGAATCCATGCCAGGATTTGATGGAAGTCAGATGGTAAGAAACAAAGTCCCTAAGTGACTTGCCCAGTCAAGTCTAGCAGTAGTAGTCAATTCAGAATTATCCACCTATCAGTCATGCTGCATTTGGAAGTGAATTTGGTAGGCTAGATGCTATTTAGAAACTGCATTAAGTCAGAGTCCATTCCACCTGGGATATAAAGGTAGTAGAGGGGAGAGTTTTCCCCCAGGTATTGAGAATAAATGTTAATTATTTCTGTTTTTTCTGAATCTTCAAAGTAACTATCTCCTTGTACAAAATATTTGATGCTAATTGGTTAAATAATAGTGGGGGTGCTAATCACTGCTGATTAGCAAATAGGCAAAGATTGAAAATGATGCTCAAGCTGAGAACATTAACAGAAATGGATGTATTTTTTCAAAGTCTTTTTTTTCTACATGAGTTGATATAATCATAATATCCATTAGCATGAGAGAAGGATTTCTCCAATTCTGTTTGGGTACCAGTATAACTCTGAGGGGAGACATCGCCAGTCTCACTCTTGAAGACTGAGTTCAGGGACTCATTACATATAAAATGAGGTGGGGTGGGGACTCAGTGATCTCTAAGGTCTATTTATGTTCTTTGATCTCTCCTACCCCTCACACCCAACTAGACTTAGAGAGGCAGCTTTGGAGTACTGGATAGAACTCTTAAGTTCAGATCTTGTCTCTAACACTTACTGCTTTGGACAAGTAACTTAACCTATTTGAACCTCTCTTTCTTCATTTGCAAAATGCAGATAATAGTAGCTAATATCCAGAATCATTGAGAGGTTCTCATGAGATGAAAGTGATCTCTAAATTTTAGGGACTATCCAAATGTCAATTATTGCTATAATAAGTAAGTTAAATGAATTTATAGGAAATGCTTACATCAGCATTTAAAAAAAAACCAACCTTATCCTAGTATCCTATATTTAAAATATAGAGAAAAGTATTTTGCTTTCCTCCCTTTCTTCTTCCTAAGATTAAAGTAAAAGTCAGGCCACACAGAATTTCATTGGACCTGGGCTCCATAGGGTTTTCACTACTGGACTGATTTAGCTGTGATTTGTTGGAAACATTTATGGTTTAATAAAATGACTATTCAGTATGGTGCATTTATCACAACCCAAGACAAGGAGTCTCACTGGGAGAGCATCTGGTGCTAGTTATGATTAAAATAAAAAATACTTTTGCAAGCCATTTTGTCAGGCTCATTTAAAATCTGACTCAACTTACCCAAGGCTCAATTATGTTTTTTAAAGAAGATGAGAAAGCTTATGAGAAAGGGATAATGGTATAGGAATTATAACATCCTATTACAATACCTTCTGATAAAAATAGGTGAGAAGGAAATTAACTAAGGCTAAAAATTGCCTTCTGCCTATGGAACAAGTCATTCAGTCAGTCAATAAACATTTATTAAGTGAGTACTGTGTGCCAGGCACTGTGCTAAGTGCTGGCAATAAAATTAAGAAAAAGACACTCCTTGCCTTAAGGAGCTAACAAGCCAACAACTGGGGGTAGGGGGTGGGGACACAAAAAAGAAAACAATGAAAGATGAGGTTGGGGAGAATGTACCAGTCACAGGACATAATGGAGTCCAGCCCAAGGAATGGGAAATGAAAAATTGCTTGTTCGGTGAGCCCCCTTCAAATGGAGGCTTTAGAAAGTGTTCTCTGCTCTGATTTCTAACTCTCCAATCAGAGGAGCAGAGGGTACTGAGGAGAGGTAAGTGCCAAAGTTGGTGCAATCTCACAGGACCACTGGGGAAGGGCCAAAGGAGAAACAAGAGTGTCATTCCAGATGCCTAGTCATCATATGACCTGACACTTGGAAAGAAACATCCCTCTGCTTTCCCAACCTCTAAGGGAGTATGTTCCAACTAATAATGAGATATTCATAAAGTGCTTTGAGTTCTTAAGGACACAAATTCCAAATGTCACATGAAGAACAGGAAAAGTTCAGGAATTCAGATCATTTTGGAGTGAGTGAGTGAATAGCAAAAGTCAGTCTAGTGAGTGAAAATTATGAATTACAGACTCTTTAAAGAAACTGAATTAAGCTAACTTAAAAGAACTATTTTTAAAACCTTTTAACATATACAATAACTAAGGGCTTTCAAATATTTAAAGGAAAAATACTACTTCACTGAATAGAAAAATTCATGTGTAATGTGCCTTCCCTTAGTGAGTATCTTGTTTGTACATAGTGTTTTCAGTGAGGTCTCTCCCATTAGACTGTAAGTCCCTTAAAAGCAAGAATTTTTTTCCCCTTTTCTTTAATTCTCATTTATATTTTTATTCTTTATATTAACTTGTTTAGTGATTTCTTTTTGACAATTTGCCTCAGTGGTATCCACTGGCATACAAATATATTGAGGTGCTAAATTCCTTAGAGCATTTTGTAACCTCTGGACCAGAACTTTCCAAGTTCGGGGTTTGCAACCACCAAATTCAGTCTTATACCCCAGACCATGGAATCTTCTGGGATTACCAGAATTTGGCTTCTGTCTAGGTCCTTAAAACACAAGAGAAAAGACCCTTAGCTCCTATACATGTATACAGCTAACAAACTATAAAATATAGGTATTGAAGCCAAGAGAAAAATCTGAAGACTCTTTAATCAAACCCTTTAGTGGGACTGAGCCTTTCCCAGAGACCTGCAAAATTCTCAAGCCTAAAATTATTACCTTGTTTCCATTGATACTATTAACAATCCATATAATAATGACATTAGATTCCATTAATAAGAGAAAAGGACTCAAGGTGCTAGGGAATTATTAAATCCTATGGTTAGTCCTATTCCCCCCAGGAATATATCTATATAGGCCTTTAGAGTGATAATACTATCCTGGGGCTCCCCCTCACCAACACTATTAGAAGAAAGAGCTGGAAAGCTCTAAAAAATTGACTCCTTTTCCCTAAACCTGCACAGTCCACATGACTCACAGTATTAATGAAAGACACCCTCTTAAGGGTACTATTTAGAAACTACATTAAGTCTGAGCCCATTTTACCCAGGTACAAAGGTAGTACAGGGGAGAGTAAACGGTCACTAGTTTTTCTTTTAATATTTGTTTTTCCCTGCCATTTTCAAATGATTTGTGAATACAAATTTTAATAAATTAATTTTAGTTCAACTGTGATAGAATTCAGCTTCATTTTTGGGGGTCAGCTGTCCAAAGCCAGGGTGTGATTAAGTTAGTGATAACTTACCTTTACATCACAGGTCAGTCCTTTAATGCTCCTCACCACTGGTTCCTACCTGATGTACAAGTGTCTCTGTTTTGCTTTGGAACTCAGTGTTTTCCATCAACTCCTTTTCTGTACTGAAGAGACTTGATTCAGGAATTACTCCTCTAGTCTAGAAACTCTTCTACCGAATCCCCTACTTGCCACCCCACTGGTACACATTCAAGTTCTTGCTGTTCCCTATTTGACCCAGGAATTCCTCACCATGCCACTGCTGCCTCTTTCTAGGGTCATCTCTGATGGGCATATTTCCCTGGAGGGGCCATACAGGTGTCCATCTAGATAGTCAGATTATACATGTTTCCATTTCCCTTCTCTCTGGCCAGCTCAGTTCCGGTTCTCTCAATGCCTATCTCTGTTCTCTTGCACTCTTTGTAAGACCAAGTCCCAAGACTTAACTCCAATGTTACAACTTAATCAAATCTTGGAGCGTCATTAAGGAAGCAAGAAAAGAATTTTTCTTGTGAGGTCATATCATATCAAAGAGTTAACCTTGTCAGTGGAATTTCACTTTGTCCAGGAGGCAAAAGAGCTTCAGGAAAGCCTGAGTAGATTTTTTCTGGGCACATACTCTATTAGTATTTTCATTTAAGTAGATTTAACATGCCCTACTTCAAACTCTCTATGTTCTTTGCATTATTAATTTGCTTAGCAAAACCTCCTTAGCAGAGAGAGTGAAGTTACACTTCAGCCCAGTTGAGGTAAAACTCTTCCATATTCTTAACTGATATAGACTCTATTCATAAGGATTAATTGTCAATATTAGATACTACTATTACTAACCATCCAGACCACTAAGTCCCCAAAATACCACCAAGAGTCAGAATTTCCTGTTTCTTCTGTAGGTCTTTTCACCTGGAGAAGAGACTGTTAAATGAGAATGTAACAATTATCTTCAAATATATGATGGGATCTCATTGGACAGGTGACTATACCCAATGATTTTCCATTTCTACTGAACAGAGCACAAGAAGAAATCAGTTTCAATTATAACATGAGTCATTTAGGCTAATGGTAAGGGAGAACTTCCTGAAAACAAGAGTAGTCAGGCAATCCAAATGAGATTGAGCTACACTGTGGAATCTTAAAAGCTTCCTGATGGTATTGGGGACCAAGATGGAAACCCATATATAAACCTTGGTGTGGAATAAGTGTGCCTGCCTAGAGCTAGAGGCCCAGACCAGATAACCTCTAGTCTAGAGGTCTTTCCTCACCCTTTCGACTCCTTCATCTTCATCTCACTTTTTTCTCTGTTGCCTCCCTTCCTCACCCTTTTTATAGCAAGACATTTCAACTAGTCTAGTTACCGCAAATCTTCTGTGGCATAAAACTAAAAATAAAAGCTAATGAGCCACATTCTCCCAGGGCAGAAGCTCCTCCCTGGGAGTAAGTTTGATTCTTCAGAAACTGCATTAACACTTTGAGGGTACCTAGGGACCAGTTTGTAAATTGCCACCTCAGTGTCTGATGTAGTCTTCCTGTCTTTAGCCTGATGGGAAAAATGATGCTGGGATCCATGTCAGATTGACTAAAATTAATGCAGAGCTATTTGCATTGATTTGAAAATAGGAAAACTGAACCAAGGAAAAGCAGTTAATTCTTTGGTGGAAGGAGATTGTCCCTATGACCCCACAGACATTCCATTGGCACTACACACATACAAACAGCAACCTTGCCTATGTTTATTTTCCACATGTGACTCTCTAATTGGTGCCATGTAAACTTATTTTGCTTTCTCATTAAGCTTGAATTCTTATCTCATGGGAGGACAAGTATCTGATTTGTTTGGAGGGGAAAATGTAGAGAAACTTGGAATTCCCATGAAAAGAGCCAAGGTAAAACTAATCATGTTAATTTAAGTACATCCTCTGCCCATTTTTTATGATGAAATTTTGTTCTAAATAACAATTGGATATATTGAATAGAAGAGATCCAGAATGATCACAGAGAAAAGATAACTTCTTTCATTCTTTCCCTTTAAGTCATTTGCAATTAGAAGTCAAACTTTTCTTGACTAGAGATTAACGAGGACAAAGGAACATTTATCTTTATTGTTGTTCAGTTATGTCTGACTCTTCATGACCCCATTTGGGGTTTTCTTGGCAAAGATGCTGGAATGGTTTTCTATTGCTTTCCCCAACTCATTTTACAGGGGAGAAACTGAGATAAATAGGGTTAATTGACTTGCTCAAGGTCACACAAGTAGCAAGTGTCCGAGGCTGGATTTGAATTTAGGAAGATGACTTTTTCTGGTTTCCAAACTAGCATGCTACCCGTTGCACCTCCTAGCTGCCCTATTTATTTATTCATCTATCTATCAATCTATCTATCTGTCTGTCTGTCTGTCTGTCTATCTATCTATCATCTCCCTTATTTAGAGGCATCACCCTCTAATGCTTAAGCCTGGGCACTCTCAGTATCTACAAATGCTGGATCCCACTACTGATTTCCATGGAAGCTGTTTTTCCAGTCTGGGTTGGTTGACTCCTTAGGCAGCCTGGTAGCACCTCCAGCCTTTCCACCACTGCTCAAAGCCCCCAGACTTTTTTGGGAGCTTACCATATGTATACCAGACAAGACTTTATAAGCTTTAACCCTCCTCAGAACTTGAAGGCTCAAGGACTCCACCAACCTTAGCCTTTCCCAGTATCAGGGATTATAGCCATGCACCACCACTGAAGGCAACATATTCCTTTGTATAGAAACATTTTGTGTAGTGCAGTGAGTAAGGCTGAGGCAGAAAGATCTGTGTGCAAATCCTGCCTCTGACACTTTTTAGCTATGTGATCTTGAGTAAATCATTTATCTATTGCTTCAGGCATTTCCCTAGGAGTTATTTAAGTCATATCCTGGTGGTGAGAGAGATTCCTTATAAGAAATTCTCTACACTGGAAATTTATTTGAGCTTGGTAATGTGTTAGGGAAAGAAGGTAAGTGATTGCTAACCTGCAATCTATCTTCTACCTTACCCCCACATCCCTACACCCAGTACTGTATGGGAAAATGTCCCCTCCACAGTTTGGGCATATAAAGGAGAAACACAATGTAATGGCATTAAAAAGTCATTCTTTTCTATCTAAACTCTTAAGGTAGTTTAGAATGTGGAGCCTGGAGTCAGGAAGACCTGAATTCAAATGTGGTCTCAGACATTTTCTAGCTGTGTGACCCTGGGCAAGTCACTTGACCCTGTTTAACTCAATTTCCTCATCTGTAAAATGAGAAAGAAATGGCAAACCACTACAGTATCTTTGCCAAGAAAGGCCCAAATGAAGTCACAAAAAGTTAGACACTGAAATGAATGAATATATATATATATATATATATATATATATATATATATATGCATAAAATTCAACAAGCATTTACTAAACACCTGTAATGTGGCAGGCACTGAACCCTACACTAGAAAGATGAAAAAATGAGTTGATCTTTGACATGAATTAGCTTCTAGTGTACTAGGACGGAAGCAGCTTGTGCATAGAAATTTAAACACTAACTATATACAAAGGAAAAACTGAGGGGGCAGGCAGTTTGAGAGAGGGGCTAAATAGGGCATAATGGAGCAAGAGCTGTATAGAACATCTGAGTTCAAATTCAACCACTAGCACATACTGCCTGCAGTCACTTAACTTCTTTCCTCCCTAGGCAACAACTAACTCTAAGACTATCAGTGGCAGAGATACTCACACACATTGGTAGAGGGAGTTTTCTCACCAGGGCATTCCCCATACCAAGAAAATCACAATTTCAGTTGCCATCTCTAGAAAAACTGGAATTTAAGAACATCTTCACGGACCAAGCTACATCAGTTGATGCTATGCATATTTTTAAATAGAAGAAGTCATGGAGTATGAAATAAAAGTAAACCTTTTTGAGTTTCAATGTTATAAAAATTTGCATCAACCACACATATGGTCTCTAATTTCCTGAGGGAGGCCACGAGCAACTGGGAAGATCTGGATAATATTCTTTTTATTTATTTATTTTTATTTTTATTTTTTTAATATATTTATTTAACTTTTACATTCATTTTCACAAGATTTTGGGTTCCAAAATTTTCTCCCCATTTG
>CM053772.1:77884227-77908942 GCA_028658325.1 Potorous gilbertii | reverse complement strand
GCTTTTCTTGCATCTCTCTCATTTCTTTTCCCAGTTTTTCCTCCACCTGTCTGACTTGATTTTCAAAATCCTTTTTGAGCTCCTCCATGGCCTGAGCCCATGGGATACCTATTTCAGATGTTTGGGATACAGAGGCCTTGACTCCTATGTCTTTGCCTGATGGTAAGCAGTTATCTTCTTCATCTTCAGATGAAGGTTGGAATCATTTTTTCAAGAAAATAACTTTCTGTGGTCTTAGTTTTTTTCCCTTTTCTGGGCATTTTCCCAGCCAGTTTCTTGACTTCTGAGAGTCCTCTCCACCCTGGCCTAGGTCCACCCAGCTAGTGCTTGAGGTCTGAGATTCAAATGATGCTCCCCAGCTTCAGGGCTTTTGGTGGCAGGCCTGGCTGCTATTCAATGGAAGCTTATCTGCTGGTGCTCAGGTGAGGGCAGGGCCGCCTCCCAGGCTCAGTTCCCTCAGGGGGTTTATGCAGAGAACTTCCGTAATGGAGCTCCTGCCTGCTCCGGGAGCCTCTGGCCGCCTAATCCGGGAGCCTCTGGTCGCCTGCTCCAGGAGCCCCTGGCCGCCAGCTGCCTCTGCTGCTGCTGCCGCGGCTGCCGCCTCCCAAGGGAGCCCGAGTCCCAGAGATACCCCGCTCCCCTCTCAGCTCGTCTCTCTCACTGACCTGCGAGTCTGTGGGTGGAGGGAACTTCGCAGCCACTGGAGATTCTGTCCCTGATGCCTGTTTGGATCTGCTCACTCCTCTCAACGCCACGGGGCTGGAGCAGGGGGAGGGCTCCGCTCTGTCCAGGGTGAGATGGACCTTTGGGATCAGTTTTTCAGGGCTCTCTGGAACGAAAATCTCCTTCACTGTGTTGCTGTGTGGCTTCCACTGTTCCAGAATTTGTTGGGAGTTCTTTTTAGAGGAAATCCATGGGCTGTGGGTTCGGAGCTACCAAATGTGTGTCTTTCTACTCCACCATTTTGGCTCCGCCCCTGGATAATATTCTTATAGGAGAAAATGCTAGAGCAGAACTTTAAAGTAAACTAGGGATTCTGGGAAACAGATATGAGGAAAAACTACATTTCAAGCATGAGGATCAGCCTGGGCAAAGGTACAGAGGTGGGAAATGGAGTATCACACATGGAGAACGCAAGCAGTCCAGTCTGACTGTTGGTGTGATTCCACCCCTATCTAGCCTTGAATTTGTCCTAGATGGTGAAGAAATGTGACTCTCTGGGATGTGAGAAGATGATAAAACTCCTTTGATATTGTTCAGATTCTACTTTACCAAAAAACAGCAATGACTTGAACTGCATGTATCTGAAAACTGACTTTTTTGTCAATCTTTTGAGAAGCACCAAGTCCTCCTTGTAATGCAAGTTGTGATACTTAAGTCACAACTATGAAAAAAAATTCAATTTTTTAAGTTTAAAAAAAGTAAACCCATAAGAGAAAAGCACCCTAGAGCATGAGAGCTTTAATAGTCTCTTTCTCTATTCTCTTTTCTATTTCACATTCCTGGTTAAGGGGGAGTCCATTTTTCAACTAAGTAATTCTTCACACCATCAAAATAAAAATACAATAATCCTCTTTTCTCACCTTGCTCTGTCTCCTTGTCTTTCTCTGTTTCTGTCTCACTCTTTTTTCTGTCTTAGTCTGTCTCTCTATGTCTCTCTCTGACTTTCTGTTTTAGTTTCTCTCTGTCTGTCTGTCTGTCTCCTTCTATGAAAGGAAAGCAAAACAATTCTAGTACCCAAATTTTGCTCCTGATCTAAGTAGGCCAGGATTCATCAGGGAATGCACATGATTTGTGTTTGATTCATTTTTCTCCATATTTGGTTAAGGAAAATGCTTGCCTTTAAAGAAAGGGGGAGGGGGAGGCAGGGAAGGGAAAAGAGAGAGGAAAGGAAGTAATTATGCATTCTACTGGAAAGAGATTATTTATTCATCTCTACATCTTTAGTGGAATGAAAAGAACCTAACTGGAGGTTGATCCCAGTTTCTTCTGTGAAATGGGCATGTTTTTTCTACTGCTACCTACCTTATAAGATTGTTGGAAGGTAGGTACTTGACAGGATTTAAAGCAGCAGAGAAGTGTGAGTTTTTCTTGTTCCCAATGTCCAGGCCCCAATAAGTCTGATGGAGGTAAATCAGAAAGGTGTGTCCTTCCGAATTGCTTTGCATTTATTTTTTTAATCTACTTTCTATTCACTTATCTGTATATATGTTGTTTCTCCATGGAAGAATTAAGCTTCTCAAGACTTTTCACTATTTTCTTTGTCTTTATAATGTCTAGCACAATGTCTGGTGTGTGTAATAGTAGTCAGTTACTAAGTATTTATTTAGTATGCATTATATGCCAGGAACTGTGTGTGATAAGAATTGATAATATGAAGTTCCTGCCTTCAGGAGACTTACATTTTAAAGGGGGAGACAACATGCAAGTAGCTATGTGTACATAAAATGGATACAGATGGAAGTTAATCTTAGAGGGAAAACAGGATGGAAGGGAAGGTGAAGAGAGGAAGCATTACAGGAATGGGGGACACCTGGTGCAAAGACATGGAGTCCAGAGACAGGGAGTAAGGAACAGAAGGTATGATAATCATAGACTGTGTGGAGGGGGAGTAAAGTGTAAACAGACTTAGACGACTTGTTGAATTACATTGGTAACTTCAGAAATGAGCTTCTGTCTAAATTTGGAATGCGTAAAGATTTCCTGGGGATTCAGTGGATAACACAACCATAAAATGTCAGTACCTAGAACATGCAGGAACCCTGCATTCTGTACCTGGTACTTCCAAATTACAAAGAAAAGCAGCCGGTATTAGAACTTCCTGTGCTTCTTAAATTTCTTTGTTTCTCTTGTTTTAGGGTTTCATCTTGGAATGGAGAGAATATAATGTTCAAGATGGAAGGGTCCTTAGAGTTTATCTAGTTCAATTTTCTCATTTTACAGAAGAAGAAACCAAGGCTCAGAAAAGAGAATTTAGCCAAGGTTACGCAGTGAGAGTTCAAGGTCATTACCAAGATGTTAGCTTGCTGAAGAACCTTAAACTATTATAATATTGCCTTCAGAGCCAACACCAGGAAAATGAGGAAACTCCAATTATGCTGTTACACTAAAAATAAAAAAGACAAACTGTAGTTTAGCTCTTGGTGATATACTGACAGAAGAGTTATTTTCTGGCTATTTCACATAGTAAATGTACTTTATCAGCCTCTATAACCCAGTAGGTGAATCAAGCACTTATGTCTGCAGGATGCAGAGATTCAAATGCGGTTATACCTAGGGAAGCCTAGAGAAGGGAGGGGGCGGTGCACAGGCACCAGCTACAGAGGAGAACACCTGCTAGGAATTCCATATGGAAAGGAAAGGGACAGAGAATTACATATTAGGTCTTGCACATGGATTCCAACTGCATAAGCCTGATGGAGACTTAAAGCTAGCTCATCATCATTCTGTGAAGGTAAAGTGAAAAGCAGAGCAGTCAGTGTGTATGCAGGTGGAAGGAATTGGAGAGCAGACTTTGGCTCCTTATGCCAACGAAGCCAAGGGAAACATGAATTCCCACTTTCATGTAGGAGCAACTGTGACTTTTGAGGGTTTGGGTCAGCTTGCAGATTCCTGGGGGGATATCTTCTGTCTACATTCAAGAGGAGATGGTTCAGGACTTCCACTGGTCTTGTATCTGTGTGCCTATAATAGTATTCAAAGCATTTACAGGGGCAGCGTGATGACCAGAGAAAGTCTAGTGATGATGAAAGATTCTCATTTTCCAGGTCTCAAGGATCTGCTTCATGCCGCAAACCTGATGCATTTTGCAAATGCTCTCTTTTTCCTTTGATGGCTTTATCTTCAACATTATCTCCCTTGGAGCTAGTTCTCTGAGATCCAAGTTAAATTTCTATGCACCAGCTTAAAAATGATATATCTCTTAAGAAGCCTTCCCTAAGTAATCCCAGACCATTCCAAATATTCCTGAGATCCAAATATCCTTCAGGATTTTAAGTTTTAGAGTTATAAACTCACATATTATTTATTATAATAACTTTGTATTTGACCAAAGGCTGCCTAAATTTTTTTTCCTACCGGTGTTAATAAGTATTCATGTTTCTTCATCCTACAACCTAAGTTTCTCAAGAGCAGGAACAGCTTTCTATTCCTTCCCTATCCTCCACGGTGCCCATTAATGAAGGTATTGATCAGTCAATCAGTATTCCTGAGTTTTCAAGCTTATTCATTTAAACTAATTAATATCTGTATCACCCTAGGCAAAACACGTTACTTCCCTTGACCTCAGTTCCCTCATTAGTAAAATGGGGATGAGAATAGTACCTACCTCACAAGGATGCTGTAAAGATCAAATCAGATGAGGATATGTAAAACACTTGGCAAACTGGAGAGCTACAAATAAATGTCATTGTTGCTGTTACTGTTATAAATAATAATTATCTAGCAGCCCACATGGAGCTGACCATGGTGGGAAAAATCAGATCAATCATTGAGCAGGATCAAGCAACAAATGGAATGAATTTTTCACTTTTAAATAAGTTGCTTTGCCCCAGAAGGCCACAGCCTTGGGCCTGAAAGATTTCTACCCATCCTTACCTTGGATCTTTACTGAAGAATTAAAGGATGTTAACATTTCCTCTTGAAATATGGCTTTTCCCCCCATTCTCATATTTTGACGGATCTTCACTTTGTAACAGTTTGGATTAAATACTTGAAGGCAAACGGAAGAAACCACAAAGGTGATAGAAATGAACACTGAAAACACAACCTGGGTCATAACAACAGTTGAAGAATAAAAGTTGCATCTGACTTTCTTGAAACTAGTGTTGAGAGCTTTGGTAGTTCCCTTTCATGAACGAGGGTCTTTAAATATTGCATGGGATTTCTTTTCTCCTAGGGAATCTCTGTAGTGTTTCATCTTTTTCCTCCATCAAAGATGAGCTGCATATATCACAGAATTAGAGATTATATATTGTAGGACTCACTGGGAGCCTGTGTCTGAGCTAGCATTTTCTAACTACTAAAACCCGTACCTCATTTACATAGTTTATTATACCATTAACAAGCATCATGCTAATGAGACTAAGGTAATAGACATGATCCCCATGTGGGTCAGCTATGTCTGTTCTTGTCAATAGCCAAAGACTATCCCTACCCCTAGAAAAATACTCGCAAATGTGGGCTGTGGGGTCATATTGACAACTAGGTAAGAGAGGGGCTGCGTATAATCTACCCCCACCACTAGAAAAACAACTTAAAGCATATGTCTTGCTAATACGGAGTGTCTATATGCCGAGGACAAATTCTAAATTGTGTGACTGAATATCAATTTACTCTTCAAGGTCTAGCTCAATTCCCACTATCTCTGTAAAGTTTTCCATATTCATAACCCAACTTCCATTCAACAATTCAATTCAGGTGGCATTGATAGCCACTCACTAGGGGCTCCCATGTTCACTCTGGTAGCTTTGCATTTCTATGAAGGGCAAAAATGCTGAGAAGCTTTTCTCAGCTCCATGGTTACCAGAATCAGTAATGTTCTATCTCAGTTTTATCTCTCTCAAGGTGGTAACAATTCATTGTGTGTGTGTGGGGAGAAGTATCTGGGGAGGGGTAATGGTGCTGGTGGTGTGAATTTGTGGATCTACCCAATTGGAACTTAGTTCTGAACCCTACACATTAGTGAAACTACCTTCTTCTTTGAATTTGCTTTATTTCGGTGAGCGTAAGCCATAAGACCTTGGCATAAAGGTCTCTGCAGAAGTAAATACACATGTTTGAATACTGTTGACAGTATTTACTTTTAGTCTAGAATCAATAAGCAAAGACAGGACATAATAATAGAAGACAATATAAGATAAAACATTAAAACATTTACCAAGCAGCTGTGAGTCCACTGAACTCCAGAAAACCCCCAGACAGTTACAGAATCTATTTCAACCCAGGAGTTCTAAGAAATGTACAGCTTGAGTTTCTTCCCCTTTGGTCAAAGGATGGTAAGTAACACAGCTGCCCTACCATATATAACCATTTTTCCAGTAGGACAGGTTCTCAGAAACACAAGGAGAAGCACTGGAGAAACTTTGACCTGATTCTGGGTTTGAATTTGGGATCCAGATGGACTTGGGAGCTTGGCTCAGCCTAGATATGGAATTTTGTTCTATCTGTCCAGTGTTCTTACACCTTATTTTCCTCCGCTACTCTGTGATCTGATAACACTGGTCTCCTTACTTTTTCTCAGTGGGAGACACTCCACCTCCCAGCTCTGGGCATTGTCACTGGCATTCCATACCTAGAATGCTCTTCTCCTTGCCAAACAGCCATATTTTGGGAGAGACTGTAGAGTGAAACTTGAGTTTTATTTAAAAGATAGTTTCTCTACCTCCTGGCTTCTTTCTTTCAAGTCTCACTTAAAATCCTACCTTCTGTAAGAAGTCTTTCCCAGTTGTCTTTAATGTTAATTAACACCTTCTTCCAAGTTATCTCCAGTTTATCCTGTATATATCTTTATACATAATTGTTTACATGTTGTCTCCCTCATAAGATTATGAGTTCCTTGAAGGAAGGTACTTTTTTGTGCCATCAAATGGGACATGTGTTGTTCAGTCATTTCAATAATGACCCCATTTGGTGTTCTCTTGGCAAAGATAATTGAAATGATTTGCCATTTCCTTCTCCAGTTCATTTTACAGATGGGGAAACTGAGGTAAACAGGATTAAACGACTTGCCTAGGATCATACAACTAGTAAATGTTTAAGGCCAGATTTGAACTCAGGAAAATGAGTCTTCCTAACTCAATACTTCATCTACTGTATCACCTAGCTGCCCAATGGGATATATTGGATGCTTAATAAATGCTTCTTGACCTGACTTAACTGGAGGTCTTGTTAATGGTCAAGACTTCCAACATCTTCTGACTGGAGCAAGTATATCATTGAGCTGGTTGAATAGACCCAGTAACTAGCCCCAGTAAGACTACTATCAACCTTCATCCACCACTATGCCCTTTCTTCTCCTCCTTTCTGGCCCTGACCATTCTACTTTTCTGCTATAGCTCCCTTTCTTTCCTCTCTGTTACCACTCTAGCCAAATTCTTTCTGTACTCGATAGTTAAGTGGGGAATAGACAAACAGAATGAAAAAGGCACTGTATCAACTATGAGTTATATTCTTGGGAAACAGACACAAATATGAAATAGTCCTTACCCTAGAGCTTACATTTTATAGCAGATAATCAAGGGAAGTACCCTCCACCCATCTCTTATATTAGGCCACTTCCTCTGGAACTGCCCTGTGACTGTTTCATGACAGGTATGCCCCTTGTTAAAGGCCATGAGCCATCAGAGGCTTATGGTCAGTGTCTTTGTACACTTAATTCTCCCTTTCTCCTACCTGGGGGTTTCAACAAAGACCAAGAAGAGCTGCCCATTCAATTCCTGCCTTCGGAACATGTGGTTTGAGATTGTAAGAACCATCGCTTAGATTGCAATGAAGAAGAAAAGATGTCTTCTTCCTTTCTTCTTTGGCAGCTGTGGAGACCATTTGTACATAATAGTGAAAACATATTCATAGATTTAGAACTGGAAGGGACCTCAGAAGCCATCTAGTTTAACTTCATCATTTCACTATTGAGAAAACTGAAGCCTAAAGAGGTTAAGTGATTTTCCTCTATGAGAAGCAAGCGTCAGAGGTTGTATGTGCTTATACAGATGAGCCTAAAACTGTCTCTCCTATGCCCAAGCAATCTATTCTGCTTTATGTTTCTTGCCCTGAACGCAGGTGACTAAACAGTAACACTGAGAATGCACTTGTTAGGCCTTGCTATTTTGTGAGTTCCTCAGTTGGTGCTGGACCACCTATAGAAGATACTTTCTGTAGTGACAACAAATACTTTTGGAGCTGATGACCACAGACAATAGGATAGGTCCTGACTTGTCAGAAGATAAGGACCTTAAATGAGTCCCTCAGATAATGAAGAGTCAGTGTGAAGGTGAAATGCTTATTCAATATTTCCACGTAGTATTTCATGTTTGCTGTTGTAAGTATTATCCTCTGAGGAGGATACTATGTCATGGGCTACTATATCATGTTTTAAGTATTAGTGCATGCTTATGAATCTTTTAAATTTTAAGCATCTCTTTTGTGGTGTAGTAAACAAATAGCTCTCCTATACCCACTCTTCTTTGTACATCAAGTACCTTCCTAAAAGGGACCTGTTAAACACTTTTAGGGAAACTTTAGATGAGCTAAGTCTAACCCTTTTTTAAAGAGATGGAATCTAGGTTGGAAGCCAGAGAGTTTGGGAATGGTCTGACTCTTTCTGGGATCATGTTCCCCTGGAACTGGTGCCTCTTAGTGGGAGAGGGTATTTCCACCCCCTGGGACAGAGAGCCTATTAAAAATAATACAAAATTAGTACAGAATCATTCTGGTAGTTGGAGGGAGCACTGATAATTGGACTAATTAGGGAAAACCTCTTAAAAGAGGCGGGACTTGAATTTGAAGGAATTCACTAGGTGGTGAAGTGAATAGAAAGTTAGGTCTGGCATCCAGAAAGCCTGAGTTCAAATCTGGTCTTAGACACTTACTAGCTGTGTGACCGTGGTCAAGTCACAACCTCTGCTTTAGTTTTCTCAATTTCTATAAAATGGGAATATTAGCATCTTCCTTTCAGGGCTGTTGTAAGAATCAAATGCAATAATAGCACTTAGCACAGTGCCTGGCAAATATTAAGCACCACATAAGTATTAGTTGCTATTATTATTAGACAAAGAGCATTCTAAGCATGGAGATTGCCTATACAAAGGCACAGAGGTGGGTGATTAATTATCACTGCAAATCAGTCAGTTTGGTCAAAACATGGACTGTGTGAGAAAGAATAATACATAATCAATCTATATAGTTAGATTGGAGCCAGATTGTATAGGACTTGAAATGCCACACAGAAGAGTTAACATTTTATCTTATAGGATAAATGATCAATATTGAACTTCTAAAGCCTCAGACCTTTAAGGGGCGATAGATAGATGGAGCTGGTTCATACTAGCCTATTATTTAAAGCAGAGGTTCCCAAACTTATTTGGACTACTGTCCCTCTTTAAAAAAAAATTACTCAGTGCCCTACTGGAAATCTTTAATCCTTTAATTTTTTTGAAATTTGTATCATTTCAAAAAATATATACTTTTTAAAAAATGATGCATCTTAAATTTAATAATTTATTGTAAATTTTGGGAGTTTTCCCTGCATTGAAATTTTGATGGCACAATATTGTATCATGTACCCACAGAGTATTCTATTGTAAACAAGTCATTACATACATATATTCCTGCTGATGCATGCTGAACTTCCCAACAGAATGCTTGCCAACACTTGCTTGTTAAGACCTGTTGGTACACTTGACCAGTTATCACTTATAATTTGTATTTTGTGTGTTTATTTGGAAAATAATATAATCACCATGACTTTAACTCTGTTACACAACAGATGAAACATGTAGGGACAGTTTTTCAAAATTCTCTTCTTGCTTTATACTTCCACCTCCCCCTTATTTTTATTCAATGCCCCCCAATTGCACCTGGGGCTACTACCACTCCCCAAACCCCAACAGAATAGGAAGATCTTCCATGGACCATTAATAGGCCTAATACATGGAGCCTGTGATCACATGGATCCTGGGTCACATGGAGCTCAGACTGGGAGGAGCTTGTTCAAGGAGGAAAGAGAGAGAAAGAACAGGAGCAGACAGTGAGAATAGGCAGAGAAGATAGAGAAAAGCAAACTGTTTGTGGGTAGAGGGAGAAATTTGTCTAGGGGAACTTGTTTTTGTGGGGAAGCCTGACAGAAAGAAGGTTTAAGATATCAGCCCTCCCTGGATTAGTGGTAAGAACCCTGTTAAATCTTACTTCTTGGTATTCTAATGATATCCCAAATAAATTTTTGGTTTTGCTTTTGAGGAAGAGAGTTTATTATATTTTGAGAATTTATCCTGGAAATAAGCATGCCTATTCATGGTGGCTGCTATGGGTATCACATTGGCGTGACACCCCCATGGTTCCAGTGCCCCCTACATGGCAGTATCTTTCACTTAAAAAGTAATCAACCTAAAAAGCTAGATTGGAGTCTTATTGTATAAGATTTGAAAGACCACACAGAAGAGTTCACATTTTATCTTATCGAATGAATGAACAATATTGAACTATTAAAGCATCAGGCCTCTCCCTTGAAGGGGTGAAGGGCAGATGGAGCTGAATCGGGCTAGCCTGTTGTTTGGAGGATGATGAGCTAGTACCTGTGCTCTGAGCATACACAGACCCAAGACTCACATGGGAACCAATCCTCTGGTCTTTTGATCCAAGTTTGCTCTTGGTTCTTCATATCCTCTCAGGCCTATTTCATGCACATTTCTTTCTCTCTTAGTCATTCTTATCCAGCTTTATCATTTCCCATCTCTGCTTCCCCTCTCCACTCACCCTTTGCCCTCTGGCTTAATGACTTCTTCTCTCTCCTGATTCTAACCACAACTCATTCTTCTCCGTCCATGTTTTATCTTTGTTGCAGGTTCTGATGCCTAGTTCCTTCCCTAGGTTTTCAAACAGCTATTTCCAATCACCACTCAAGCCTGGCTGCAGCTATGGTCATGATTCCTTTATCTCTCACTACTTGATGGTGACATTTCTTAGCTATACCAGCCAATGATGATCTCTTCCTCTTACAAGCTGTCTGTATCACTCATTTGACTTTCATTCAGATATAGCCTCAGGACGACTCTTCAATATCTTGCATTCTTATTTAATGCTAACCTTGTCAGACACAATGGAATCCTATTACAGTGCCCCATTTTGGCATGGAGGTGACCCTGGTTTCTCAAAGGTTATGTCATAAGCAATTTCCACCACTCTGGAAAGGCTTCAAATATAGTCTTGTGACTGATTGAATCTGCTATCTTAGGGTCAACCTGATTAAGAATGGAAAGCCCCATCACAGCATTTGACCAGTAAGAGAAGTTAATATTATACTATTATATTAATAACTAATTATTTATTTGTGATCTATTCTTTTCCTACTATTTTTGTTAAGACTCCACTCCTGGAAAGGTTCATCAGTGTCTCTGAAGGGTGTAACTGATTAAAGTAATCTTCTCCCAGTCCCAAGGCATCTACCTGGGAACCGACCCTTAGTTTTGGCTACTCTATGAACAAAACTTTTTGTTTACTCTGTACACAAAAGTTAGCCTCAGCCTTGGGATGCTTCTTCTGGTCCTTAATCCCCTCCATTAGAATTTCAGAAGACCCATTTCAGGAAGTAGAAAACTAGCCAGAGAGGTCTAGATGGAAATGGCTTCCTCTTGCCCAGATGCCTTGAGGTTGCTGAGTCTTATGCTCATGTCATGTTCTAAGTAAGAGGAGCTGAAGACTTTTAGCCCATCTCCTCCTTAAATGTCATCAATCAGGGTTGGGTTTCTCTTCTCCCTGTCAGAAGGTACACATCTGATTTATCTCATTTCAAAGCCACCCTTAATGTCTTTGGTTACCAAACCACTGATCATCAATTTATTTTTTTATTGGCTATCCTAATTAATAAATTGATTATCTAGAAGCTCTGATTCAGAATTTTTCTTCATAATACTATGGGGTGATACATTCCTTGGTCATACTTAATGACGAATCAAATAAAAATTAAAATTGTCCTTGATCTAATGCAGCCCTCTTTTGCTTCTATGGAGAAAGTTTTGGAATCACAGGAAAAAAAAAAGCAGAAGGTGCTAAGGATCACTACAGGCACTACTTGGCTTTGGAATCAAGAAGACTTGGATCCAAGTCCTGTCCCTGACATACTGGCTGTGTAACCCTGGGCAAGTCACCTGACCTTTTAACATTCCAGGTAACTCTGTAAGACTGTAGTCACAGAGAAGGTGTCAATCTACATTGCTAGAGGGAGACTCCTCATACAGTCCCTATCCTTCCTTGCCTGTTCAGGCCGTGCTGTTGCCTCTACTTGACTATCTCCTGGACTCTGCTTCTGTATCCCTCTGCTCTCATAGGTCAGTTTTTGCCTCAACTTGCAGGAGGCCCAGCCTCCCCATAATTTCTCAGCTGCTCCATGTCATGTAGCTATATGATCACTCCCCTTTTCCAGTTCCCATTTATGTATTACTTTCCCTGTTACAATATTAGTTTCTTGAGGGGAGGTGTTGACTTGTTTGCTTGTAATTGTATTCTTAGCTCTTAAGATAGTGCTTGACATATAGTTATAAATGTTGAGGTAGCACCTTGGATAGAGCACTCGACTTCAAGAAGACCTAAGTTCAAATCTGGCCTCTGATACTAGCTGGCAACATTTAACCTCTGTTTGCTTCAATTTCCTCAATTATAAAATAATAATAACAGCCCCTACCGTGCAGAGTTGTTATAAGTATCAAACAAGTAAGGTGCTTAGGACAGTGTTTGGCACGCAGCATAAACTATATAAATGTTCATTTATTTCTTTTTCTGTCTCTGTCTCTGTCTCTGTCTCTCTCTCTCTGTCTCATATTAGTTGTCGATAATATAAATGTGAGAGTTTTATCCAAGGACTAACAAACTGATATACTTACTGGAGGAGCTGAACCACATTAATATTGATAATCTTGCCCTAAATGGAATCAGAGTAGGCCAAAGGAAGTCAATGCAAAATAGAAAGGATGACTCAAAGGTTGTCCTTGGAGAGGCAAGCAAGGGAGTTGGTAGAGTTGGTTTCTTTATGACCAATGCAACAAGAAACAGCCTTTCAAGGACACTTAGACATCTCAGCTTCAATGCTTTTAATAATCCTAAACAAAAAGACTGCCACAAAGATAAAAGCAACCTGCATGCCACCATGGATAAGTGGTGGAGAAAGTCTACCAAGAATTTAAAGTATTCTCTCATTTAAGTAGAGTCATACTTCAATTCTCATTGGCTTCAATCCTCAATCACAGGAGATGATGGCCCAAAAAATATGCTGGAAAATAAGAATCAACTTTCCTCTGTCATCATTTTCTCCTCTGAGAAATGTAATGTTATGACAGTCTTCTCTCTTTAGTCAGCTGAAGCCTAAATCTGGAATTCAGTACCTGAAGTTACTATCAATGGTAGAAGTATCCATTTCTCAGGAGGACTAGCCACTAATCCATTCCCAGGGAAAGTAACATAAAGGCAAAAGAAGACAGAAAGGGAACCAAATTGCCTTAATGGCTACTATAAGTGACTCTTGTTTATAACCCCTATTGGGAATAGGGAAGGATGGAAATCCTCTCTGCTCCATCTGAAAGTCTAAGGGAAAAGAAGCAATAGAAAAAAATGTTAAAATTGAAGAGTCCCCCCCCAAAATACAAGGTTAGCATCTTTCCATAGCTTTTATAGAAAATCAATGTGGGACATTCTTCAAATAAGAGTCCATTTCTTTTGTTGTCTAATAGGCAGTCGTCTTCCTTGCAACCTTCCAGTAATTTGGGGGCTCATCAGGAATTGTTGGGTCATCTCAACAAGGTGCATGTCCTTTAGTGAGGGGCCAGCATATGCACAAATCCATGGAACATTCCCTTATTCAGGAAATCAAGATTTCCTTTATCTACTACCTTTGACACAATTTTTTTTCAATAATAATATATTGCTATCATCAATGTTCAAAGAACCACCCCATTGGAATCCTTAATTCCTTAGAAGCTGAATGCTAGATGTAAAGTTGAAACAACATTTAGGAAGAAAAAAATGATTTAAGTGACCAGATCAAATATACCCCTAGATAATCTGTGTTTGAGGAAAAAATCACTATCCTGTTGCCTTACTATTCCAAACATGTCAGGGACAAATGCAAAAAAAATGGGAGAAATCATGTACATCCAAAGAGAACTGAGGGAAAATCAGAAATTGCTGACGAATAAACTTACATTCTCATCTTTACAAAATCTTTATAAAACTAATATTCATAGGTATTGAGGGTATACTTTATGAATATATAAGAAGATTTTAAAGAAGCTTTTATTAACAGGTCTCTATGGTAAATTATGAAAAGTGTAGATGACATATTATGCCATCTTATTTATTGTTTGTTGATTATAAGAGAGCATTCCATCAGCTAAAGCAAAACACATCCTTAGAGGATCTCCTCCTACAAGGAGGCTCTTGTGTATATGTTAAAATCATAAACATTCCTTGACAAATGCTACCAGAGAGATCACACTGTTCAATGACCCTCTAGGATCATTAATGCTAAGCAAGATATTAAGCAGGAAGATGTATTCTTGCCAAACATGTTTGCCAATAAAAAAGAGGATGTCTTGCATTAAATTAGAATTGAAAAATATTACCTATAGATCAGAGATTCTTGACCTTTGTGTGTAGAAGTCTTGGACCACGTTGCTGATCTGATTAAGTCAATGGACCCTTTTTTAAAAGAATATTTTCTTAAAAAAATAATTGAAGAAAATGAGGTTAGTGAAAATAAAGATATAATTTTCCCTCTATTAAAGATCCAAGTTCCTGGATCCTCTGAAATCTATCCATGGAGCCCTTGGTTAAGAACCCATGCTATAGATGGTAAAATCCTTCAAATGTTCCTCTTTACAGATGATATTGTACTCATTGTGTCAGAACATTATAGAGTTAGATGGATGAGATCTGTGATTATTCAGGGGTTATCAACCTAAAAATAAATAGAGCAAGGATTAAATGATGAAAAATATTTACTGTTCATATTATACATGCAGTAGAAATGTCAGTCCATTGAATCAGTAATACCTGTATATGCATACATAATATATATATAGACACACACACACACACACATATATATATATGTATATATGGATGTGCATGTGTTTATGTATGTATAAAAGGTGTTGCAAAAAGTCGTAGTGCAGATTTCTGTTATTAAAAGCTTTAAATCACACTATGACCTCTGGGACATTCTGTATTTATGTATATATGTACACACTCATATATTCTTGGGACAGACACTACAGCTGGACAATGAGTTACACTTGGAGTTGAACAAGAGGAAGAGACTAGGGTGGATTGCATTTGTCAAATAGTATATTGTTGTTTCTTTTTTTTTTTTTTTTAACAATTTTAAGCTGTTCCCTCATGCAAAAAACTCATATTTTTAACACAAATGTTTCCCCAGTTATGTTCTGTGGTTGAAAATATTGAAAGATCTCAAATGAATTAAAAGTTCAATCAAAAGATCTCAAATGAATTAAAAGGATGATGGAGACATGCATAGTTCAATTACACAAAACATAATTTCATTGATGACTATGCTAAAGAATTGGCTTAAATGATATTATGGAGTAACTGTATTCTTAACTTCCTTTCTGTTCCTTGACCAAGATACTTTATCTTCTAACTCAGGCATTTTCACTAGCAGTCACTCATATTTAGAATGCTGTTCCTCCTCGTTGCCCCTTTTTAACTTTCTTTGAGTCTCAGCTAAAATTCCACCTTTTACAGGAAACCTTCCTGATTCACCTTAATTCTAATGTCTTCCCTTTCTGTTTGGGCTTAGTTATATGCATGTTATCTCTCCCATTATAATACTTTATAACATGTTATATAATTATATGTACATATATAATTACATAATTATATATGTACATATAATTATACTATATTATAGTGTTATTATACTATTACATTATTATTAGACTATTATTTGTTACATTTACCCTTTGAGAGCAGGAACTACCTTTTTCCTTCCTTGAATCCGGGCACTTAGCCCAGGGCCCAAAACATAAGTGCTTAATAAATGTTTAATGGATAGCCCAAGTACTCATTGGCATTCTAGATATATAAAAAGACCTGCAATAGAAAGTCTATAGGTAGATTCAATGCAGAGGAACCTGAAGAGGACCATGAGAAACAATCATCAAGAAAGAGAAAACATGTAGTTTCCTATGAACCAATGAAGAAAGAACCTACATAGAGAGAATCACAGATCCATAGATTTAAATGTGCATGGCACTTTCTGCCAATTCTACTGTGGATTTCTTGATAGTCCTTACATTGTACTTTTTAGTATCTTCCATAGGACCCAGTTCAGTCATGTGAATATGTGGGTGAGTGCCCAATAAATATTTCCTAAATAAATATTTATTATAAAATTTCTTATGAAAACAAGAGTTTTATCTTACAAGTTGTGGTGAGGATGAGAAGGAAGAAAGAATCTCTTTCTTCTGAGAGCCAAAAATTACCCCCCATCTGACTAGAAAAAGACTCTATGAAGATTCACATTCTTCACATGAAAACTCACCAGATAGCCATAATCAATCGTTTCTTCTGACCTCCACCAACTCAATGTTGTTGTTTCATGTGGAAAGGGGAAGTAAGAAATTAAAGAGCAAAGTGCTAAAAATCTTAACTGAATTACTTTAATAAACCAGATATAGGTGAGAAGGGAGTCATAGATGAGATTTACATCCATAGTTTTAAAGGAAGACAAGGCAGACACTCCAGTTACATTTACATTGAACTAGTGAAACTAGTTCTGAGTCACAAATAAATCCGGAGGTTGAACATCAAGTCAAGGAGGTGGGAGCAAGGAAAACAGAGAAAATGGCAAAGTAGCATAAACAGAAGCAATAGAAGCTAGAGAAAACAGAGTGGAAGCTTTTGAAAGCAACATGACCTGAATTTTTGAGGCCGTCACAGGAGTGGTGTCCCCTCCCCTCAAAACATTCAGGGTGTGTTAGTGCAATGGGAGACTAAGCCCAGTCCTTATGAGTCTGCCAAGAGTGCATTAGCATGCTCTACTAATAGAATTCCCCATGTGGAAAAGGCCAGAAATCTTATTTCTGGGAGAATCATGATGGCATATAATGGAAATACCTTGAAGAAACTTTGGAACATTTTGTAATTGATTTCTGATTGGATAATTGCTTGGTGAATATTGCCTGAAAAGACACTAAAAAGGACATTACTCAGTTTCTCTTGTCCCTTAATTTGACTTCTTATGGTTTGAATTCCTTTCTTTGGCAGACTTCTTCCTGCTCAATAGTGAGAGAAAATGGGGACAAAGTGGAAAACCTCAAGCATTCTCCTCATCTGAGGCTAATCTGTGGTCCCAGGAAAATGGGCCTTGGTTCTTTGCCTGCCTCAGCATAAGATGAGGAGGGCCTGAGGCCTCTGATCTTACAGCCTTGTCTCTCACTAGATGCCATAGAAAAAGAAAAAGTAAGCTAAAAGTCTTCCAAAAAAATGAAGAGAAAATAGACAAAAATGTAAATTTCCCAAACTAGAGAATATGAAAAAGATTTTAGCAACCAATTTCATAAAAAGACATTTAACTTCCAAAAGGAATTACCAAAGAAAAAAACCTGGGTCCAGGTGAATTTAGAGATGAATTCTATCAAACTTTTAAAGAACAATGAATACCTATATAATTAGTAATAATATTAATTAAAATTTTTCAATAAAATACTGACAAGTAATTAAAATTTGTCCCCCAAAATCAAGTTAGTTTTATTCAAGGAATATAAAATGGTTCAAAATTAGAAAAAAATTAGCATAATCACTTAAAAACAAAACCATCTAAAACCACATAATTATCTCAGTAGACCCATAAAAAAACCTTTGAAACTACAGCATTCATTTATGTTAAAAATCTTTAGGGCATAAAAGGATCTTTTTTAAAAAATATGATAAAAAGCATATATCTAAAAGCAAAAGCTAACACTGCATACAAAGGAGAAACACTGACAATTGCCAAATAATTATAAGAACAAAGATTCCCCCTTTCCCAATGCTATTTGAAATACTTTTTAAAATGCTAGCAATAGCAATGGCAAGAGAAAAAAAGTTTAGAGGAATAAACATAGACAGAAGAGATACAACTATTCTTATTTCTTGCAATGGAATGATTTATCTAGGAAATTTCAGAAGGCCAGCAAATAAATTAATTGTGACTATAGTTTCAGTAAAATAGTAGGATACAAAATAAACCTATAAAATCAACGACAGTTTGATGGAACAAAAATAAAACCTAAAAGGAATTAATAAAGGAAGTTTCATTCAAAATAAATGTATAAAATATCTAGGAGCCAATCTACCAAAGCATACTCAAGCTCAACTGAGATGCAATTACAACACATTCTCTAAAGAAATAAAGACTTAAATGAGTGGAGGGATATTCAATTATTCAGTGCTCATCACTATTTGGAGCCAAGAGTAAAAGCTTCTTTCCTGGGAAGAAGCACAAAACCAGAGATCAAATCATGGAATTTCTTGACTGCAACATTGAACAACTAGAGCATGAACCTCGATTTCTTGCCAGAATATCTAGGGCCTTAATAGGGGTGGTAGTACATATATATATAAATGTAATAATGATAGCTGGCATTTATACAGCCCTTTGAAGGTTAGCAAAGTACTTTATAAATAATATCTTCCTTTATCTTCACAACACCGTTGGGTGTTGGATGTCATTAGTATATTAATATTATAGAGGAGGTGACTTGCCCACGTTCACATAGCTAGTGTCCGATGATGAATTTGAACTTAGGACTTCCTTACTCTAAGTTCAACACTCTATCAACCACAGCACCTAGCTTCCTCTAATAACACTCTGAGGAAATTAAGCCAATTATTGACTAATTATTGCAACAGAGATGGAGAATTCCAAAAGAATAGGGACTAGAGAGATACATGCTACATTTTCTGTGGCTATATCTTGTTATGATTTTGTCTCTGTGGTTAGAAAAGGGAAGAAAAGTCAGGAAATGAAAATAAAAAGTGTTTCTTTTTAAAGAAAATGCAGTCTTACATTAATTTACCATCATTGATGCCCATCAAGAAGGACATTTAGGCCTCTCAAAATGGCACTCTAAAAATGACTATCATGAAATTTCATTTTCAAGTCTTTCTTGTCACATCCTTTGTTAGTAAGTAAAAGAAAAGCAAGACTTAAATGGCAGATTATAAGAGTAGAAGGAATTATTCCTTCTTCATCTTTGTGCACCCCACACCTGTCAGAGTGCGCAAAATAGAGCACAGAGTTAAAAGGTGGTCAGTAATTGTTGAACTGAATTGAAATGAAAAGATACCAAGTTCAAGATGGTCTACTAACTCATCATCTTATTTGCAGGAGGTTAACTCAAAGAAAATCTACAAAACCAACTATTCTTAGAATATTTAAAGGTATCAGGCAAAGTGGCACAGACCTATAATTCTACGTATCAGGGAGGTTGAAGTTGATGGATCTCTTGAGCTTAGGAGTTTTGAGCTACATTAATAACTCAACTGATCAGATTTCTCCATTAAGTTAGGTACTAATATGGTGAAGAGAAGCAGTATCAGGGGAAGAGAGCTGGCTCACTTTGAAGATAGGAAAGAAAGAGAGAGGAGAGAGGAAGGAGGGAAGAAATGAAGGAAGGAAGGAAGGAAGGAAGGAAGGAAGGAAGGAGAGACTATCAGGCTAGGATGGTGCATTTTCCTTCCCTCAATCCATTAGCTAATTATTACCCCAGTAAGGGTAATTTATTTAGCATCTAATTATATGTACCCACATTGTACAAAGTGCTGAGAGATACAGAAACAAATAAAATATGGCCCCTTCTGCAAGAGTTTAGATCAACTAGGGCAGGCAAGTTATACATTTAGCACAACAGTGAACAATACAACACAATATACACTTAAGTGCTGAGTTGTGAAGCACAAGCTGTAAGTGCTATGGAAATTTAGTAGAAAAACAAATTCTGAATCACAGAATTTGAGAGTTGGAAGGGACCTCAGTGTGCATCTAGTTTTGCCCATACCCAAAAGTGAACCCCCACCATAACATATCCTGTAGATGGTCATCCAGACACTATCTGAAGACTTCCAACCATGAGGGAAAGTCCATTAAGTCCAACAACAGTTCCCTATTTCAGGATAGCTTTAACTGTTAGGATATTTTCCCTCCTCATATAAAGTCTAAATTTTCAACTTAGCCACATTGTTCCTGATTCTTTCCCCTGGTGCCAATGAGAATAGATCAAAATCCTTCATCCAAGACAGCCCTTCAATGCTTAACTAGCACATTCCTCTAAGTCTTTTCTTCTCCAGCCTTACCATCCCCATCTCCCTCACAAAATTCTTATAGAGCACGAACTTAAGGCTCTTCTCTATTCTGCTTGTTGTCCTCAGAAATAAACTCTAGCTTGTCATTTCCTAATTTGTGGTATCCAAATTAGACACAAATTTCCAGATGTGGTCTGATCAGGTCATGGTACAGCAGAGCTATCAATTAAACTATCCATTTAATGCTCAATTATGCCTATTTCTTTTTTTAAAGTTAGTTTGTATTGATATCTTTTGTTTTTGCATCATCTATATTTTCCAAGGCATCCTTGTCCCTTTTCCACTCAGAGAGGGAAGGTGTGTTCGTCCTTCATTGCCAAAGAAGACCATGCCATCAGAGAAATAATGACATGACTTTGCACTTGACTTTGTTTTGAGTGAGGGATGGCTGTGCATGTCAACAGCCTCACTTCTCCTCCAGAGCCCTCTGAATCCAGTGACCAGATATTCATCAGGATGACTGGAGATGACCCAGGATTAGGCAATTGGGGTTAAGTGACTTGCCCAAGGTCACACAGCTAGTGAGTGTCAAATGTCTGAGGTGAGATTTGAACTCCGGTCCTCTTGACTCCTGCACTAGTGCTCTATCCACTGCACCACCTAGCTGTCCCCACCCAGAGAGTAATCCTTGTTATAAAGAATAAAAGGTAGAGAAATTGAACCTGTGATTTCATTGGAAGAGGGAACTCTCAGGTGAGGAAACTCTCTCTACCAATGCAGTGTGGCACCTTCTCTGAATTTTACAGCCTTAGAGAATTGCTTAGAGCCCTGAGGGGTGAAGAGGCTTGTCTCAGCCAGGATATATCAGATATATATATATATATATATATATATATATATATATATATCTCCTTTTAAAGAAGAAGAACTAACCAGCAAATAGAAAAGAATCTGGTATTATATGCATGTGCATAATATTTTACCTCTATGAAGAAGCAGGGGAAGGAGCTGCTCATGGATCTTCTTTGGAGCCTGGTTAGGTCCCTATGAGACATCTAGGTGATGAGAACTGGACCTGGAGTCAGGAAGACCTGAATTCAAATCTGACCTTCGATACTTACTAGCTGTGTGACCCTGGGCAAGTCATTTAATCTCTGTTTGGCTTTAATCCACCAGGAGAAGGAAAAGTCAAACCATTCCAGTGTCTTTTCCAAGAAAACTCCATGGACCATGGTATACAGGATCGTAAAGAGTCAAACATGACTGAACTACTCAACAACAAATAAGTCCCTACACTTACATAAATTCAGTTTCTTTTAGAAATTTTTTTCCATTACATTTAAAAAATTTTAAATATTCTTTTTAAAAACATGTTTGAACAAATTTCCTTCTTCTTTGATCTCTGTGGCATACGGACCTAGTAGATATTGCTTGGGTCAAAGAAAGGTTAAACACAGTTATATAGCCCTTTGGGCATAATTCTAAATTGCTCTTCTGGATAGATGAATTAGTTCACAACTTCACCAACCATGCATTAGTGTCCCTATTTTTCCACATCCCTCCAACACTTGTCATTTTCCCTTTTTGTAATCTTAGCCAATCTGACAGGTATGAAGTGGTGCCTCAGAGTTGTATTCACTTCTCTAATCAATAGTGATTTAAAGTATTTTTTCATATGAATATAGATACGTTTGATTTCTTCTTATAGTACCTGTGCATATCCTTTGACCACTTATCAATTATTTTGTTATAAATTTGACTCAGTTTTCTTTGTATTTGAGAAATGAGACCTTTATCGGAGAAACTTGTTATAATTTTTCCCCTAATTTCCTTTCTTTTTAATCTTGGCTGCACTGATTTTGTTTGTGCAAACGCATTTTTAACTTAATGTAATTAAAATGACCAATTTTATATTTTATAATACTTTCTATCTCTTTTTTGTTCACAAATTCTTGCCTTATCCATAGACCTAATAGGTTTCCATGTTCCCCTAATTTCTTATATCACCCTTCATGTCAAAATCATGAACTCATTTTGAGCTTATCTTGTTATACAATGTGAAATGTTGATCTATACCTAGTTTCTCCCAAACCATGTTCCAGTTTTCCCAGAAAATTTTTCCCCCCAAATAGTGAGTCCTTATCTTAAAAACAAATTTTGGGTTTGACAAATTCTAGATTCTTATGATCATTTACTACTATATATTGTGTACCTAATCTAGTTAACTGATTCACCACTATTTTTTTAGCTAATATCACACTGTTTTAATGATTACCACTTTGTAATAAAGTTTAAAGTCTGGTACCTCTAGGTCACCTTCCTTCACATTTTTTTCATTGAGTCCTTTGATATTCTTGACCATTTCTTCCACTAGAAGAATTTTGTTATTTTTTTTCTTTCTTTCTAAGTTGTTTTTTTTTTTTTTTGTATCTTCATTGGTATGGCACTGAATAAGTAGAATACTTTAGGTAGGATTGTGATCTGCACTACATTGGTTTGCCTATCCATGAGCAATTAATATTTCTCCAATTGTTTAGATCTGACTTTATTTGTGTGGTGAGTGTTTTGTAATTATGTTCAGTGGTTTGTCCTGACAGGCAGATTTCCAAGTATTTTATATTGCCTACAATGATCTTAAATGGAATTTGCCTATCTCTTGCTGCTGGACTTTGTTGGTAACATAAAAATATAAAATTGCTGATGACTTGTATGGGTTTATGTTATATCCTGCAGCTTTGCTAAAGTTGTTAATTATTTCAACTAGTGTTTCAGGGAATTCTCTAGGATTCCCTAAATATACCATTATATCATTTGCAAAGAGTGATTGTTTTGTTTCTATATTGCATATTTTAATTTCTTCAATTTCTTTTTCTTCTCTAATTGCTATAGTTAGTATTTCTAATAATATAATGAATAACCATGGTGATAATGAGTACCATTGCTTTACCTCTAATCTTACTGGGAGGACCTTGTCGCCATTGCAGATGATATTTGCTAAAGGTTTTAGATTGATACTACTCACCATTTTAAGGAACGCTCCATATATTCATATGCTTTCTAGTATTTTTAATAGCAATGAGAGTTGCTAAATTTGGTCAGAAGCTTTTTTAGCATTTACGGAGATAATCATATAATTTTAGGCTGATAGCTTTCCTAAGGTTGAACCACTCCTGTATTCCTGGTATAAATACTACTTGGTCATAGTATATTATCTTTGTGATATATTGCTGGAATCTCTTTGCTAGTATTTTATTTTTAAAATTTGCATCAATATTCATTAGGGAAATTGATCTATACATTTCTTTCTCTGTTTTTACTCTTCCTGGTTTCGGATTTAGCACCATATTTGTGTTGTGAAAGGAATTGGGTAAGACTCCTTCTTTGCCTATTTTTCCAAATATTTCATACAGTATTATAATTAATGTTTTTTTAAATATTTGGTAGAATTCACTCGACAATCCATCTGGTTCTGGGCTTTTTTTTAGGGGGCTCATTGATAGCTTGTTCAATTTCTTTTACTAATATAGGATTATTTAAGTATTTTTTTTTGTTTATCTGGGCAATTTTTATTTTTGTAAATATTTATCCATTTCACTTAGATTGCTAGGTTACTGGCATACAGTTAAACAAAATAGCTCTCAATAATTGCTTTTATTTCATCTTCATTGGTGGTAAATTCACTCTTTTCATTTTTTGATACCGGTAATTTGATTTTCTTCTTTCTTTTTAAAATCAAATTAGTCACTTATCAAGTTTATGTTTTTAAAAAGCAAAACCAGATATAGGGGGGAGGAGCCAAGATGGCGGAGTAGAAAGATTCACATATGCTAGCTCCGAACCCACAGTCCATGGATTTCCTGTAAAAAGAACTCCCAACAAATTCTGGAGCAGTGGAAGCCGCGCAGCAATGGAGTGAAGGAGATTTCCATTCCAGAGAGCCCTGAAAAACTGACCCCCAAAGGTCCATCGCACACCTGACGGTAGCAGAGACCAGCCCTTCCCTGGCTGCACAGCACAGACAGGAGCAGATCGGGGCAGGCTTCAGGGACGGAATCTCTGGAGGCCGCAAAGGTCCCTCCACCCGCAGGCACTATAGGTCAGTGAGAGAGACTTCTGGGCTGGCCGAGAGGGGAGCGTGGGTCTCCATAACTCAGGACCCCTCAGGAGGCAGCGGCAGAGGCAACAGGTGGCCAGAGGCTCCAGGAGCAGGCAGGACCTCAGATCCATTACAGAAGGTCTCCACATAAACCCCCTGAGGGAAATGAGCCTGGAAGGCGGCCCTGCCCCCATCTGAGCACCAGAACTTAAGCTCACATTGAATAGCAGCCAGGCCCACTGCCGAAAGCCCTGAGACTGGGGAGCAGCATTTGAATCTCATACCCCAAGCACTAGCTGGGCTGATCTGGGTGAGGGTGGAGAAGAATCTCAGAAGTCAAGTAACTGGCTGGGAAAATGCCCAGAAAAGGGGGAAAAAATAAGACCATAGAAGGTTACTTTCTTGGGGACCAGATGTTTCCTCCTTTCCTTTCTGATGAGGAAGAACAATGCTTACCATCAGGGAAAGAAATAGGAGTCAAGGCCTCTGTATCCCAAACATCTGAAATAGATATCCAATGGGCTCAGGCCATGGAAGAGCTCAAAAAGGATTTTGAAAATCAAGTTAGACAGGTGGAGGAAAAACTAGGAAGAGAAATGAGAGAGATGC
>CM053772.1:77857358-77882358 GCA_028658325.1 Potorous gilbertii | reverse complement strand
AATCCTAACTGAATGTGAATTGGATGTGGAATGAACACTCTTGTAAAATGAAAGTGGATGGAAGAATGGATTAAAATCCCAAATCCAACAATATATTGTTTATAAAGAAATGCACTGGAAACATAGAGACACACAGAATAAAATCAGGGGCTGGGGCACAATCTGTTTTCCTTCAGCTGAGGTAAAAAATATCAGGAATTACAATCATGATCAAAAACAAAAGCAAAATTGGAGCTGATTGAAAGAAATAAGCAGGAAGGCATTTTGTTAAATGGTACCATAGACAATGAAGTAACATCAATCAACAAATAGCATAGCATCCAAATCCGTAAAGGAAAAGTTAAATGAGTTACTGGAGGGAATAGAAAATAAAACTATAATACTGTGGGACCTCAACTTTTCTCAGAACTAGATGTATAAGGGCATTAAACCTCATAGCCACCTCCCAAAATTCAGTTTTAGTTGTTCTACTGTTCATTCCATTTACATTATTAACTTTATTACATATGTTGTTTTCCTGGTTTTCACTACTTGACTGCATCAGTTTATACGTCTTTTCCATGTTTCTCAGTACTTTATCACATTAAATTATTAGGTCACATATCCATTTTTAGTTTATTGTGATATGTGGTATAAGATTTTGTTCTATATTTAATTATGCCAAGCTGCTTTCCAATTTTTGCCAGAAACTTGTGCTCAACAGAGAGTTCTTTCCTAGGTAATTTATGTCTGGGACATAACAAACATTGGGCTATTGTGTTCACTTATTTCTGATTCTTCCTAACCTAAGAAGTAAAGTAATATATATATATAGGAAACTAGTTAGAGGATAGAAATGTGAAGAAGACAATATATTTCATGTTTATTTTCACAGATTTACCCACTCTTTAACCATTTAAACATGGTTATAAAATCATACTGGATATCAATTTTGTGTATAACAATAAAATTATAGCCCAGCTTCTGTATAAAACTTAGAATGAAGAAATGGAATTGTAGGAAATAGAAGATATTCTATTAGCATGGCAATCATTTTGTACTCTATGATATACTTTTTATGATATATTTTTGATATCTGGAATTGCTTGGGCAAATAGTATGCTCTAGTCAATCAAGTATTGTGGCTAACATAAAGCTATCATAAATAATGTAAGAAATGCAAATTTTAGAGAATTAAAATATAGTAAAATGAATATACAGAATACAACCTATTACAAAGGAAAATTTTAAGCTTCAGTAATTCAATAGGTACCTGTCTCTAGGGCACAGAGCAATCTGAGAGCCTCAAATTCCACTTCTGATGATTATGGCCTGTGTGACCTTGGACAAAATATTTAATCCTCTTGGGTCTCAACTTCCATATTTGTAAGATGAAAATTTTGGACTAGATGACTTCTGAGTGTTCTTCTAGCTCTTAAACAGTGATCCCATGATCTCAGTCTGTTTCATGAATCTTTCCTATTTTTAACCAATAGTCAATATTTTGACGATATGATATAATATAAAACAATATAATATTATATACATAATTAATATATACATATATATTTTATAATGTAGTTTGAGGTTTGGTTGCAATATTTCCCTTTTATTCCAACTTTTTTTTCATTATTTCCATTGATATTTTGGATATTTTGCTTTTTCAAATGAATTTTGTTATTGCTTTGTCTAGCTTTGCAAAATATGTTCTCTGTAGTTTTCTATAGCACTAAATTTATAAATTAATTTTGGTAGTATTATCATTTTTATTATATTGGCACAGCAAGCTATCAGCACTGAATATTCCTCCAGCTATTGTAGTTAATCTCTATTATTTTTTAAAAGAAGCATTTTTAGCTGTACAGATATAGCTCTTGAGTATGTTTTGGTAGATTAACTCTCTGATAATTTGTGCATTTTATAATTACTTTGAATGAGAATTACCTTTTTATCATTTCCTCCTGGATTTTCTTCTTACTATACAAAAATGCTGTTGGGTTGTGTGTGTTTATTTTATAACTTGCTCTTTTACTGAAGTTATTCATTGTCTCAATTTCTTTGGTGATTTCCTAGGACTTTCCAAATAAGCCATCTTGTCATCACTAAACAGGGATGGTTTTGCTTTCTATCTTTAGGATCCCATTTTTTGTCTGTCTTTAGGCCTTTAATTTCTCTTCTTTTGTTATTCTATCATATCTAGAACTATTTCAGTTAATGATAGGGAAAAGGAGGATCTTTTTGCTTACGCTTGTGTTACTTGGGAAAGCTTTATATATAATGAGAAAACACTGAAAGTTTCCCCCAATGAATACAGAAGTAAATCTTGGAAGAATTATATGATCTGATGCAAAATGAAATGAGCAGAACCAGGAGAACATTATACTTAGTAACAGCAATATTGTAACAATAATCAACTAGTTACTCAATCAAGTTAGCTATTCTGATCCACAGCATTCCAAAGGACTCATGATGAAAAATGCTGTCCAGTTCCAGAAAGAGATCTGATGAATCCTGCATGCAGATTGAAATATATTTTAAAATTTTCTTTTCTTTCTTAAAACATGGCTAATGTGGAAATATATCTTGCATAAATTTAGATGGATAATTAGTATTATATTATTTGACTTTTTAATGGATGAGAGGGAGAGAACTGGAACTGAAAACAAAAATTAAAAAATGTTCAACTGTTTCTCTATCTGCACTAGGGTTGGATTTTTATTTTCCTCTTCTGGTAGTTCCATAACAATTTAATTTCATTTTCTATTTAATGTACTTTAATTTTGGCATTTTATTTTTTTTTTGTAAAAAAAGAACCCTCTATTTCTTTTAAATTCTCAGTTTAAATTCTCAGATGTAGCTATAGAGTATTTTCTGATCATTCTTATCTCTTTTCTCTTTTTGTAATTTCAACTTATGTTTTATTTTATTGATTTTTCTGCCTTTTTCTTTTTAATCAGATTGGTTAAAGTTCTGTGAATTTTATTAGCCTTTTCAAAGAACCCAAGACCTATAAATTTTACCTTATAACATCTTTCATATATGCCCCCTTCTCTCCTTTGTCATTGAAACCTCCTTGATGCAGGCCCTTGTCACCTCACACCCAGACTTCTACCTGCTGGTTGGTTGCTCTGCCATGAGTCTCTCCTTATTCCAATCTATCTCCTACTCAGCTGTTAAAGAATTCCAAATTTAACTTTTAACCCTCCTACTCAACACACTTCATTGAATCCCTATAACCTCTGAGATCAAGTATAAAATCCTCTGTTTGGGTTTAAAATCATATCCTGCCTTCATGTTCTTTCTAGTATTTTTACACTTTATACTCCTTTCCCTCTCTCCCTCCTACTCTGCCATACACTCTGCTATCCAGAGTGCTTATTGATCCATCTTCTATGGTGTTTTCAATTCCCATGCCTGGAATGTTTTTCTTCTTCATCTTTTCCTCCTGTCTTTCCATGGTTCTCTTTAAGTACCAGCTAAAATCCCATTTTCTATAGGAAACCTTTCCTGGTCCCCAATATTTCTAGAGATTCAATAATCTCTGTTGATTATTTCCAATTTATCTTACATATAGCTTGTTTGCATAATGTTTTTGCATGTTGTCTCTTCCATTAGATTGTGAGTTCCTTGAAAGTTGTTTTTTGCCTTTCTCTCTATTCCCAGGGCTTAACACAGTGCCTGGCACATACTAAGTACTTGATAAATTTTTTTTGATTAACTGATCATATTTTAGTTTATCATTTCTATATTCTTCATTTTCTACCTTATTTTCCTAATTTTCAGGATCTTTTTCTTTTGTGTTTAATTTAGGTTTGTTTGTTGATTTTCTAATTTCATTCAGATATCCAATTAATTAACCATTCTTTATTCCTATTTTGTTAATATATGTTTTAGAGACACGATTTTTCCTCTGAAGACAGCTTTAGCTGCTCCTCAGGCTCTGATCACCAATCATGTCTCCTCATTTTTGTACTCTTCCACTCAACAAAATACATTGATTCTTATGATGTGGAGGAGTTCATAGAGTTTAGTTCATGTACTCCTCTCTTGTTCCTCCACCTTTACTTGTCCTTTTCTTTTAAGTTCACACTCATAAGTTTTTTAAATCTCTAAATGATTCCTTTTTATTCCCTTTTTGTTACTACGTAGGATCAGTCTTCCTTATACTGGTTGTGTTCTTCCATTATCAAAAAGGACCATGATGTCAAAGAAAGGATGACATGACTTGCACTTGCCTTTGTTTTGAGCGAGGGAGGACTATGCAAGGTCACCAACCTCACTTTCTCCTCCTTGGTACAGTCAAGTGTGTACACTGGTCTGGAAGCAGGAAGAGATTTTTGTGCCCAGAATCTTAGCATAGTTTCCTCTCCACAGCCACCTGGCCTCCAGTTCTGCCACTGGGGGCTGAGATTCAGATAAGCTGCATGGGCAGGGCCACCATTCAGTGTGAGATAAAGATCAGTTCTCTCAGGGCCTCTACACAGGGCTGAGGTAAGAACGGCTGCTCAGTGCCCCCAGGGTTTTTACCATCCAGCAATGGATGCAGGCTGCTGTAGAAGTGCTGTGGGAACTGCAGCCACCTGCCTGATGTGGCCTCTGTGGCTGCTGCCTAAGGCCAGAGCTATGGGAAGGCCCTTCTCCTTTCCCAGCCAGCTGAAAAAATCCTGTCACTGACCTTTGGCACCTGTGAGTTGAGGGATCTGTGAACCCGCTGCTACTGTGACTGGAGATTCCACCCCCCCAAGGGCTGTTCCTGAGCCTCACCAAGTGGCCAAGGCTGGGCTGGGCTCCACGACATTTCCCATGGGCCTTTCAGGTTACCCTGGGCTGGAAATCTCTTTCACTCTGTTATTCTCCACTTCTGCTGCTCCAAAATTTGTTGAGAGTCCCTCTCTACAGGTATTTTATGGGCTGTGTGGGGAGAGCCAGCATATATATGTCTTTCTACTTTGCCATCTTGGCTCCACCCCTGAGACTTTGGTCTGGGAGGGAAAGAGAAACTGTTACTATTGATAATCACAGTAAGCCAGCCATTAAGTGGAGCTTGGACAGGGACCTATTGTTGTCCAACCCATGTGCTTCAGAGTGCACTGGGTTTAAGGGTTTGGAAACAACATGGAAGGAAGGAAGGAAGGAAGGAAGGAAGGAAGGAAAGAAGGAAGGAAGAGGGGTGGGGTTGCAAATGGAATATTCTGTTCATTTCTGTTGGTTTTTTTTTTTTTTCCTGTTTTTGAAGAAATATCCCAAACGCCTATTGGGTAAGCAAGAATGCCTACTTTTCTTCTTGGTGATTAGATGCAGCTTGCATTTTGGTTTGCAGTTTAGTTTATTTTACTTTTAAGAATGTACTATTCCATTCCTTTATGCAATTTCTTGTCACTGAAAAATGTCTTATGTTATTCAAAATTCTTTTCCTTTTGAAGGTCTCCTGGCCACTTGAAGAATTTGTCATTAAAATAATTAAATTTAACTCTTATGTGTCTTAGAATTTGAAAAGCAGGTTTGTTTGTTTTCTGGAGTTGATTTGTGGATTCTCTGGATTGGTACTTTATTTCCTGCATTCAGAAATTCTGGGCAGGTTACTTGGATAATTTTCTGAATTATGGAGTTCTGATCATTTTTTTTTTTTGCCTTTCTTTGTCTCTCCAGTGTGTGGCACAGTGCATATGCTTATGCTTAATAACATAGCTATGCTTAATAAGCATCTGTTCATTTAACTTGCAATTATCCTTAAGTTATCTTCTTTATCCTGTCTTCAAAATCAGTCCTCTTTGGCATATATATACATATATATATATGTATATATATATATATATATATATATATATATATATATATATAAAATATGTATTCTTTTAATATTATTGACTTTTGCTTTGTTCTGCCAGATTTTCCTCTACTTCAGAATTTCAAATCTGTTCATCTCTCTTTTAAATATTTAGACATTCTTTTCATTGTGTATTATTTTTACTATTTTGCTAATTTAGTTTTTATATTCCACATTAAGAGCTCTAAGTTTTGGCAGATATTCTTTCCTGATTTCTTTTTTTTTATAGATTTCATTTCTGAATCATTCTAGAGTTTCTTATTGTTTCATGCTTTATTGAGGCCACAGGACTTGGCATTTAATCAGATATTAGTTCATTTTCTTTTTCATTTGTGTGTGGATGCCTTCAGCAATCAACAAGGTTTTATTAAATGTTTATTATATGTCAGGTTATTATATGTCAGGTTATGTCCCAGGCAGTGGAGATACAAAACCAAAAGTTGAACAGTCCCTACTCTCATCTGTTACAGTCATTTTGTATATTGTTCTTCTGTTTCTGCTTAATTCTTACACACATTCCCACATTTTTCTGAATTCCTCCGTCATTTCTTCTTGAAGCATAACGTTCCTTTATATTCATCTGTAACTGTTTGTTTATCCATTTTCCAATTTGTCTTCAGTTTCTTGCTACCACAAAGAAAATTGTTATGCCCATATTTACATATGTTGGATCAAGATGCTTTAAGTTTTGTCATCATTTGCCAATTTCAGTGTGTGATGTGAAACCTCTTCTAAGTGCTACTTCTCTTACTATTACCCATTTAGATCATGTTTTCTTATGGCTGTTGATGGCTTGAAATTCTTTGGGCACTGTTTCTTCACACACTTTGTTTCAAAATTTTTCATTGTTTTATTCTGAATTTGACAAGCATAACTATTCACTTTTTTTTTCTTATAACATTTGTTTAGGGGGTTTGTAAATAATTGGAGGATATATATTACTTATTGTTTCTGGTTTTAGGATTTTCCCTGCTGATTTATCTGCTTGTGCTCTAGTCTTTTATTGAAGGGTTTTCCTCTTGCAATCTTTGGCATTTTACTCTTTTAAAATGTTATTTCATTACTCTATGACTCTCCTTCTGTTGCTATAAGTATACCCTGAAGAATGGGCTATAAAACTGCCTCAGGTGCTTGGGAATATAGGATTTTCTGGCCTTGATCCCTGCCATGATTAATCTCTGAGAGGCTAGGCCTTGCTCCAGTTGTATTTCTATCCTCTTTGTCAAAGGCCCAGCATAGCCAAACATGTTGGTCCTCTGTGCCAACTCCTCCCTTGAATTTCCTTTCTTTCTTGTGCCTAGA
The DNA here is from genome assembly GCA_028658325.1 of Potorous gilbertii. NCBI lineage: Eukaryota > Metazoa > Chordata > Mammalia > Diprotodontia > Potoroidae > Potorous > Potorous gilbertii. Next base: position 77,875,250 of record CM053772.1, on the reverse strand, counting down.
TTGAATCACTGCTTCCCACTTTTTATAGGTTAGGAGGAAGGCAAGGAGGGTATTTCTGGCAAAGCTTCAACAGCCTCAGGCTCTCTTACTGAGGTCCAGGCTCTAGTTAGAAGGCAGCAGGCTTTTGTACCTGTACCTTCATCCTCATAGAAGGGCAGAGACAGTGTCTGATGCTTGCTGTGAGTGGATGGGGGATAAGGCATATTGGGTAAGCATAGAGGCTGATCCTTAACAAATGCTTTAAGAATATCAGTTTTCCACTGCTAATCTATAAAAATTTTCCTCTCTTGGCCTTTTTCCCTTCTTTGTTCTATAGTTTCAGCAATAATTTTTTTTGAAAGTTGGTGATTTAAAGAGATTAGGAAAAAGTGACTAATTCATCATCCAGTTGATCATACAGCTATGCTTCTCAGAAGGTAACCTAAGATCTCACTAACTTTCTGGACTGTAATGACACAAGGTTAACTCATAAAGAACAAGTATTCCACCAAAACTACTAAGAGCTACAACAGTCATGGGAAAGCTTCATGAATAAGATAAGACATGAGGATGTCATCTTTTGTTGGGGAAAGATATTTAGGATCTGAGTAGGCAAAGAGTTAGGGGAAAGACACTGTTTTCAATAGAAAGATGTCTGATTAAAGAATAAGCAACAATCATTTATAAAGTGTCTACTGTATTCCTTGTTAAATGCTGAACATAGAAGTTAAAATGAAACCCAGAAATTAAGGAGACAGGTTGCTATTGTTTTTGGTGGTGGTTGTCCTTCATTTTCTTTTTTTGTCTTTTACAATTTCCAAAACAATTTTTATTGTTAGGATTCTGTGCTTTAGTTCTTCTCCTGTACACTGTTGGTACCCCAGAGTCGACCAGTATCTCCGGCAGAGATGAGACCGATCTTTCCTCCAGTTGAGGCATCTTTTTGAATGGCAGATGGTTTTCCAATATGCTGGTCATTACCTCCTCCTAAAGGAGGACTCATGGCCACACCCCTGACTGAGACCAGCAGTTTCTCTTGACCTTGTATTTGTGGTAGGAACAACCTTCTTTAAGGATGGGTTTATCAATACTACCTACTCCAGCAATAAAACCAACCATAGCTCTGTTTGTAGAGGAGCTCACTTTCTTAGAGCCTGAAGGTTTTCTTGCTTTCAAGATTGTGAGAAATCACTGTGGTATAGTATCCAGATGCACAGGCAAACTTACCCTGGTCCCCAGGCTTTTCTTCAAAACAGCACACTATGGTCCTTTCAGGCATAGTGCCAACTGGGAGAATATTGCCAAGTTTGAGCTGAGCTTTCTTAGCACAGTACACAAACTGGCCAGTGTGGATGCCTTCAGCAGCAATGAGTAACTCTGTCCTTTTTTTTGAATTGGCAATGATCCTGAAAAGCTACTTTTGTAAGAGGAGTCCCTTAGTCTGGATCATGGAGTATGTCCTTTAAGATACTTTTAATACAGTCAGTCCTCTTGGTGAAGTTGACAGTTAGGAGTTTGGCAGCCCCTTTCCTGTGCTTCACATGAGTGCAGAAGATACAGCCAGTACCTTTCCTCTGACCAGGAATCACTCAACCTATCTTGCATAATCTGGCTCTGGACTTGCATGGTCCTTCATTTTCAAAGAAGACCAGTGACATCATAGGTTGATATCTTGACTTAGACTATGTTGGAAGGTGTGAATTGAGACTAGTGAAAAATTAAATTGAATAGGAGCAGTAGAAAACAGACGTTGGAAAACATTGAAAACCAGATTTGTAAAAGAAATTAATGACCAGCTGAACATTTTGGAACAATAAAACAGCATCTTGATCACAATTTTTAAAATAGTTTAGCTTTGCATTGGTATATAGAATATATTGTTTTTCAGTCATTTCAGCAATATCCAATTCTTTATGACCTCATCTGGGGTCTTCTTGGCAAATATACTGGAGTGCTTGACCATTGCCTTCTCTAGTTCATTTTACAGATAAGGAAACCGAGACAAACAGGATTAAGTGACTTGTACTACACACAGGTACTAGGTATCTGAGGCTGGATTTGAACTGAAGTCTTTACTCCAGATCTGATACTTTATTCACTATCCCCACCACCATCCCCAAAAGCCCCAATACAGAGTATATTGGTAAGGAAAGAAGCTGGAACCAGAAAGACCAGGAAGGAGGCATTGTAAATGAGAAGTGACACAATTTTTAAAAACATGAATACCTTAACAAGACTTGGTCATTAAACAGATGATTGGGAAAATAGGAACAATATTTGTCAAAGAAAGAGAAGTTTGGAGAAGGAGGTGAAAAAGGGAATGCCAAGTTCATTTGAGACTTGTAAAATCTGAAATGATGGTAGGATGTATGTATGATATACATGGTATAGTGGAAAGAGTATTGGTTCTAGAGTCAAAAGATCTGGGTTTAAACTTCATTTCCAGCATTACAGGTGGGACTTTGGACACATGATTTTACTTCCCTGAGTCTCAGTTTCCTCATCCATAAAATGAGGATATTGGATTAAAGGGCCTCTGAGGTCCTTTCATATCTAAATGCATGGACCAGTGGAAATATCTATAAAGTAGGCAGTTGAAAATATGAGAATTTTACCTGGATGAGAAGACAGAATTGAAGATATCAGCCTTGGAAGACATACGTTATAAGTGACAATGGGAGACCAGTGGAACCATGAAAATGAATGAGCTCTCTGTGGGAAGGAGAATAGATGTTCCAAGGCACAGACTTACATGAAGCTGTGGGGAAAGGAGGAAGAGGAGTCAGGAAAGGAATCTTATGCTTATAAACTGAACTTTTCAAAGTGAAATAGATTTAGTGATGAGGGATCCAAGAAAGGTGAAATTTCTGAATTCAGAAAATTGAAAAAGTAAATTAAAGATGAACGGAAAACACTCTAGTGTATTCTGTAGTTCCCACTCTATCTGAGTGAAATTAGTCAAGTTTAACAAGTGATCCCACCAGGGACCATGACTAATCCTTTCTTTAATGTATTTATATAATTAAGACAAATATAATGTATTTTTGTAATAATGTTAAGCTTTTAATAGCTTAAACATGTGTCATTTAAGACTTTGGAGATATCCAGAATATAATTTATATTCTATATGTTTATTATGAGAAGTGGTGTGGTGTAGTTACATGGAGATCTGTCTTTGGAGTCAGAAAAGACCTGACTTCAAATACTGCCTCTAATTACATGCTGACTGTGTACTAGGTAAGAAAGGTAAAAAGGTCTCTCTCTCACTACATCCAGGGCTATCTCTAGTCATTCTGATCTATATCTGGCCACTGAGAATATGACTTCCTAGGAAAGAGTGAGGCTAGTGACTTTGCACAGCCCTGCCTCACTTAAGTCCAATTCACTTGCAAGTCATGATGTCAGAATGACCCCTGACATCATTAATCTTAGCGAACAAAAGAGGAAAAACAATGATAACCCTAGGTAAATCACCTCTTAGTGCCCTAGGCAATTAGAAGAATATGAGTCCCTGAGAAGGTGTCAACCTATGTTGACCAAGGCAATCTCCTTCTCCAGGAATTCTCTGTAGCAGTAAAATCACAGCTCCACTCTCTTTATCTCTGTGCTTCCTATGAGTTATCTATTCTGACTTACCAATCAATGATAAACTTTTTGACAATAAGGACAATGCCAATTTCTTAAAATGAACTTAAGATTGTCATATTCATTGTAGTAGACACCCAGTCCAATTATATAAACGTAAGGAAATGAGTCCAGGTCTACAAATGAAACAAAAAATGGTCTGCAGCAATGTTTTCAAACAAATAGAAATGGTGCTACTAAAGGATGCCTATGGGTGCATATTGACTTAGTTTTAAAATAGTATCTATGATTTATTGTATTTTTACATATTTTGTTAAATGTCTCCCAATTACATTTTCACTTGGAAGTGCTGTGAGTAATAGGTTTGACACCTACGTATTATCATGTATTATTTATTTATTTTTACTTTATTATTTATTTAATCTTTTTTTTTTAATTTTCTAGGGGAGGAACCTAAGGTCTAAAGGTAAAGGGACTTACCTGAGGTCTCACCGAACTAGGATTTGAACCTAGCTCATGTGATACCCTCCCCTATCCCCCAAATAGTTATTCAATAAGGTTTGTAGGGCTATATTATTTTAATATGCTTATGAATAGCACTGTTACTTCAAAACAAATGAAGAAGACATATGTGGCATATTTATTATTGAAAAGAAAATTGGGAATAAATAGCTCAACATGGGTTTTAACACTTTTTTTTGAGGGAAGAGAAAGTCTTACTATGGATTTTTTTCAAAATGTTTTGAAGATAAAATACATTGGTGTTTTATTTATTTACATATTTATTTTATTTTTGTATTCCATTTACAAATTATTTCTTTACCATGCAAGGTCTCATTCAACAAAATAAAATAATTAAGCAAAATTAAAACTACAGTGGCCTCATCTGAAAGGTCTGAGAGCTCAGGAAAGATAGAAGAACTACAGAGGAACCCCAAGACCTGAATGGGCCATCTGGAAAAAAATTTTACAGACTCAAGCTTTCTTGAGGTTAAGGTGGTAAAGATTTATTTATAAGGCTTCTTCAATGGGCAAGAGTTCTTGGGGAATCTGTGATTTGAATGGGGTACAGGTAAAGTTTATATAGGATATTCTATAGTAAGACATGTGCCAGATGTGATGACTAAGTGATTGGGGATAGAATTAGGGAGTGGTTAAGAAGTGGTGAGTTCTTAAAGGAACATAATTTTTGGTATCTTCTGCCCAGCTATTTTACCCAAAGTTCATAGGGAAATAACCCAAGGAGGTGGGGAGAGGGGAGAAGGAGGCTACATGGAAGTCTGGTTTTTATGTCTGATATGTTGCTAAGTCAACCAACGGTCAGGACTGACTAAGTAATATCCAGGTTGCTCTCATCAATGTCATGTTAACAAGATAAATGTAAGAGGAGTATACGTATGTTTAAGTCTAGGATAAATATGATCAGTCAGTGAGTAGTAAATGTTGTTATGACCCAGGACATAACCAGTTCAAGCAATACACAGCTGGTTCAAACTAATAAATTCTATAGGTGCAACAGGCTCCTGTAGCAGGAAGGGAGGTAATGGTTGTTGCTGGGGCAGGCTGTTTTTGGACTGGGGAGAAACTACTTGGGACAGTGTTTTGAGACTAGGGAGAATGTGATTTTAGAACTAGTGTCCAAACACAGGCATCCAAGCACCCCATCAAAAGTATATGCAACATTCTGCATCTACAGTACCTTTTTACCTCCCTATTTTTTAATTTTTTTATTAACAGAAATATATTTTCTCTCCTTTTCATCTTCTACCCCACTGTAAAAATAAGAAAAGAAAAACAAATTCCATTATAATAGATATACATAATCAAGTGAAAGTTCCTTGTTTGCTGTATATACACATTCACTTTAAATATATATATATATATATATATATATATATATATATATATAAATAATTTTCCACCCTAAATCTATTAATTCTTTCCCTCAGGAAGTGGGTAGGAGGTGTCTTCACTGATCCCCTCAAATCATGGATGGTCCTTGTATTGATTACAGTTCTTCCAGATGTCAGAGTTGTTTGTTTTTAGTGTTCTTGTTATTTTCTTATTTGTTTTCCTGGTTCAGGTTATTTCATTCTTTATCAGTCTATGAAAATCTCCAAAACTGGTTATTTTTGTAATATTGAGGTAATTTGTACTGTTCTCCATGTTGTGCTTACTTCACCTTTGCATTAGCCTTTCTCATTTCTTTGAAATTACGTTTCCTCATTTCTTACAACACAATAATATTCCATCACATTCATGTACCCTGACTTATTCAGTCCCTCCTCAATTACTGGGCATCTTTTTATTTTCCAAAGATTTTTGTTTTGTTTTGTTTTTTGCCACCATGCTAAGAGCTGCTATGAGTAATTTTGTACACATAAGATCTTTTCCTATTTCTTTGAATTTTTTAGGAGGGACTACAGGCTTAGCAATAGTATAGTTGTGTCAAGGGGCATGTACAGTTTAATAACTTTTGTATATAATTCCAAATTGATTCCCAGAATGGTTGTAGTTATTCATGGGTCCACTAACAAGTACATCAATGTTCCTGTTTTCCCACAGTCACTCCATTTATCATTTTCTTATTTTTTTGTCATCTCTTTCACTCTAATGGGCATGAGTCGGAGCCTTAGAATTGTCTTAATTTATATTTCTATAGTTAGTAGTAGTTTGGGGAATTTTTAATATGGCTATAATTAGCCTGGGGTTTTTTCCCTTATTCATATCCTTAGATCATTTATCAAGTAGACAGTGGTTCTTATTCTTATAAATTTGAATTAGTTCCTTATGGATCTTAGAAATAAACTCCTTTTCTGAGAACTTGTTACAGCAGTTTACTTATTTATTTTTATATACCTATATTATTTTTATTTATTTCCCTTTTAATCTTAGCTTTATTGAATTTGTTTGAGAGGCACTTTTAAATGTTAATAAATTTTAATATTTAGGTCAGGTATCAATTTGGAGAAATAAAAGGGTGCTGGTCTAAATCTAATTTCTTCCATATTACTGTCTAATTTTCTCACCGATTTTTGTTAAATACCCAGTCCCTATATTAGCAGTTGGGGTGTTTGTGTTTATTGAATACTGGGCTACTAGATACATTTGCTTCCATATGTTATATACCTAATCTGTACCACTGATTAATCTTTTTTACTTTTTTTTAAACATTATCTTTTTTTTAAAAAACAAATTGCTTTTTTGTTCCTACTTATTTTCATTATTTCCCATGGCATTCTTGATTTCTTCCTCTCCATATGGATTTAGTTATTATTTTTCTAGTTCTGCAAAGTAATCCTTTAGACGTTTAATTGGTTTCCAGCATCAAGATGAAATCTGCCTCTCTATATATCTATTTACTTCTCTTAACTCTCTTCTCTAGGGCCAAGTTTAAAAAAGGGTATATTTTCAGCCAGAGACAGCATAGCAGAGTGGTGAATTGATTAGCACTTCGAGTCAGAGGACAAAGTTTGAATCCTGGCTTAGAAATGACCCTTATTGCTTCAGGAATACCCTGTGTCCTGAGATTCCCTTGCATTTACATAGCACTTTATAGTTACAGAAGACTTTCCCTTCCTTGCCTGAGCTGATCGTTTCACGATTAGGAAATGAGCAGTATAGATATTGACATCGCCATTTTTAAGACTGGAAACACATGCTCAGAAATCGTTGTCCTAATCCACACAGTTAATAAATGGCAGAACTGCAACTTGAACCCAAGCCTGCTGACTTCCAGTTTAGTGGTTTTTTTCCATAACTCTTTGCTGCATTCTAGAAAGAGTCCCTGTATCATAAAAGTGAGGATTTTGCAGTAAATACTTTTATATATCGTGGCTGGGAAATGAGACATTCTAGCTAATTAAATCTGATTAATAGAGAGACAGCACGTAGAAGGGTAACGTGGACTGAATTAGAATTATAATGAAATACACAACACTAAAACTAAATTGAAAGTGGCTTAGTCTTTTTTTTTTTTTTAATTCAGAGGGCACATCAGGACCTGGCTTTGAGTCCCAATTCTGGTGCTTATTATCTGTATGACCTTGGATTATTCACATAAGTTCCCTGGGCTGTAGAATGAGATGTTTAGATGAGACAGTGTTTGAGGTTCCCTCCTGTCCTAGATCTATGATTCTGTGGGTCTTCAAGATCATCCTTCTAGTTGAAGTCATAATTATCTCTGTCTTGGTAACATGCAATATAGAGTTCCAGGAATGGGATGACCCATCATCAGGAGTATGATGAATCCAGTTCAAAGACTGAACGTTAAGTTTTCAGAGTGAGCATTTATACCTTGAAATCTACAAAAGCTCCAAATAAAGGTTTGATTTGTTGTTTTTGTTATTTGTTATTGTTTATTGATGGCTTAAACATAAGAAAATGTTAATGATGCAGTTTCAACTTAAAAGTATCTGTGCCTTGATTTTTCTCTCTTGAGAGCCCTGTTGTTAAACATTTACTAGTGTACCCCTGCTCATAACAGAATATAACTCCAGTTCTAAAGATCAATAGTATGAGACTTTCTCTTCACTGATGGAAAGTAATACCCTCCACCTGTATAAGGGACAATGAAGAGTTGGTAAGGGGAGAAGAACTTTACTGTTTAGTCTTCAGGGTTGCTTTCAGTTCCTTGAGTTGCTTAAAGCCCTGAAGTTGTTACAGACACTTTGGGTTATCAGCTTTGAGAGGGAACTTGAAAGATGCCAACCCCACTTCTGGTTGCCAAAGAAAAAGAATTTAGGAAGAAGCTAACATGAAAGGAGCTGGCAGTCTCTATCATGGCCTATCTCTTTTGCTACTCTAGAGACTTTGGGGAACTTCTCCTTGAGTGAGATCCAGGACCTCCTCTCTTGAGCCAGTTGAGTTGCCTCACTCCCAAAGGAAGAGTTACTTCACTCTGTATTGTTTGATGTAGCTTCTTCTATGAATACCTTCTCTGATTTTTGTTTTTCTACCAATTTAGATAAATGAGTGTCCTTTGATAATTTCTATGTATGTTCATTGTAGAACTGGTATTTGAAGGAAAAGGGATCAAGCTTTGGGTATAGAGCTGGAAGCTTTGTTTTCCCTCAATAATGAAATAATAATCAGAAGTTAGATAGAACCTGAAACCTACATTCTGTAACTAAGTAATATTTAAAGGAGATGAAAGACGCAATTCTAGACCAGTACCCCCTCTCTCTGAGGAAAGCAAAGTGACCTACATTCTCAACCTTCTACTTTCCCTTCTGGAAGCAAAGTCTCCCTTGGAGAAGGTAGGCAGGGCTGGGGTAGGGGACAGAAAAGGCCACAGATATATATTCTGTCTTCCTTTGAGCCACACAATGACACCTCCATGTTACATGTGGGGGATAATCCAGGGAGCCTTGATACAGGAGTTTGCGATATTTCCTTTTCACCAATAAAGACTTAGTCTTTCACTATGATCACGTGGACCTGAACAACACAGCATTTGCCATTCAGAATTCAGGGGTCATATCTACATTAAGCTCTATTACTGATTGGATTAAGTTTTTAAATTTCTATTTAAGCATCCTGTACAGACGTGACCTGTTTATCAGTTTCCAAGGGACAGATTAAAAGAACTTTCCCCAAATTTCATCTTTGGGTTACTTGGGCTGTTCCTTCTGCTAACTCGTTCTGATGTGTGAGTTTATTCCCTCCTACTCCTGACTTATCTGTTTTCTCTTTCTGAGCAATCAAATCATAGATCATCTTGTCTACGACCCTCATTTTATAGATGAGAAAACCGGGGTTCAGGGAAGTTGTAAGTGACTTGTCTAAGGTCACACAGGGAGCAGGTAGTAGAGCCTGCCAATTCAAATTCAAGTTAGAAGACCCCCAGTTCATGCTCTTTCCACGGCCCCATGTTGGTTTATTAACATGTGGCATGGTGATGAAATTACTTCTAGAACCCAAACCTAGTGCTTATCTCGTTTAAGCAACTGCTTTAATTTTAGGCCTTCAGAATAACATTTGTTCTTACTCTACCACTTGGCACTATCCTATATTAAGGTGTCAGCACAGAGCTCTTTGGAATGAAGTACGGAAGGCACAATAGTGGAATCAGGCTAATTAAAGATGTGTATCATCAGTGAAAATGTCTCCTTGGAATCAAAAAATTAATTACAATATATCTGGCCTGGGTACCAGATGTTGAAAACAAACCAACAGATATGCATGCTGCTTTGCTTTCTAAAATTCTTCCTAATAAATTTTCCTTTATGTGTATTTTGTTTTTCAAGTTAGGTGGATATAGAAAAATGAATAGTCATCAGAAATTCTAAAGGAACTGACATGAAGCAATATCTGGAGACATTTCCTTTACTTTGATGGAGACTAAGGTGGTAGAGAGGAGAATTGAATTGGGATTTGTGAATTTTTGCTTCCAATTTGTGCTACCAAATTCCAACAAAAATCACAGAAATCTTATGGACCAGAAATTGTTGGCATCAAGACGAGATAAAATACCCCTTGTGCTTGACATTGGCATCAAGACAAAAGGTAAAATACTTCTTGTACTCAAAATTCATACCAACATTTATCAACTTCTAGGAGTAATTAAAGTAATTTTTAATGTGTAGGAAGGAATAAAAAACCACTCTACAGTTGAAGAGTCTTTGGAGAATGAAATTAGTTCTGGGAATGGTGTAGCATAAACCCTGCAAGCAAGGAGGCAAAAGTTAGTGGATCTCTTGAGCTAAGGAGTTCTGAGTTGCTGAGGGCTAAGCCAAGGGGGGTGTCTTATATGGTGGACTCCTGGGTACAGAGAGGTCACCAGGTTACCTAAAGAGGGGCAAACAGGCCCAGATTAGAAATAAAGCAAGTCAAAACTTTCTTGCAGATCAGAAGTGGAATAAGACCCATTGGACTTACTAGGTGAGAGAGAGTCAGACTTTAAAAAAAAAGAAAGGAAAGAAGGAAGGAAGGAAAGAAAGAAAAAAAATAAAATTGAAGTCAGAAAGACCCAAGTCTGAATCCACACTCTGTCTTTGACTTTAATGAGTTATCTGAATCAACTAGGTTGCACAGTAGGTAGAATGCTAGACTTGGAGTCTTCCCTGTTTCCTGAGTTCTAATTCTGCCCCAAACACTAGCTTGTGACCCTGGGTAAGTGATTTAACCTCCCTTAGCCTCAGTTTCCTCATTTGTAAAATGGAGATAGCATAGGGTAATGGTACCTCCTTCTCAGGGTGTTGTGAGAATCAAATGACATAACATAACTCATAAAATACTTTGTATTTTATGCAAAACATACGATGCTTTGCAAACTCTGAAGTGCCATATAAATGCCAGCTATTATTATTTGACAATGGGCAAAGCCCCAGTTTCCTCATATGTAAAATGAAAATAATCGTACCTGTAGTACCTGCCTCACAGAGGTTAAATGAGGCAATCTGAAAGGAAACATTACATGGGGGTGTCCCCAAAATCTAAGTACAGTTTTAAACTTTAATGCCTTAAAACTACACTGACTTTTGGGATCTCCTGTATAAACCTCAGTTTATTATTATATAATAAAATCATGATTATTAAACACTCTCATGTGGAGGATGTCTTTGGAGGCTTCTAAGAGTAAGCTGTGTGATGAATCATTCTGAGATCTTAGGTGTTAACTAAGGTAAGACTAGTAAAATATCTGCCTTGAGGATCATTCCCAAGAGGGTGAGAGGTCATTCGTCCTCATCCTGGGTGCCTAGTAGTCCAGAAACAAGCACTTCCTTCAATCCTCCAAGGTTTTCCACTCTGAGCTCATTATTTTTATAGATTGCTCCAAATGAAAATAACTGATTCCTGTGTGGGTGGTGTATTTCAAAAGACACTGCATGCACACTCACATTAACAAATCCGGAATTCCCTAGCCTGGAATTCAAGGCTTCTGATAATCCTAGTCCCAATCTGTCTTTCCATCATCTTTTCCACTCACTACTCACCAACAAGTATTCTCTATTTTGATCATTGTTCCTAAAATCTACCTGTCACTTCACAGTTTCTGTATCTTTTGTCTTAAACCATTTCATAATACTTAGATGACTGGTTCAAATCCTGGCTTTGCTACTGTGTGCCCTTTGATTAATCATTTTCCTTTGTTGGATCTTACTGTTCTCATCTGTAAAATGAGTATCTTAGACCAGTTCATCTCTGTATTCTTCCAGCTTTAAATATTATGAGTTCCATGACATCTTCCTTGTTGGCCCCAGCCACCAGTGGTCTCAATCTTGTCTAAACTCTTATAGAACTTATTACCTATAGCAGTCATTTAGCTGCAATCCCTTACAGCCTAACATTGCTATCTTTATTTCCATGTTTATCTAGATGTCATCCCCCCAACTAGAATGAAGAAGTGGTATGATACAGTGAAAATTTCACTGGCTCTAGAATCTGAAAATAATGGTTACTTTAGTTGCCTCTAATACTACTTGTGTGACTATGAAAAAATCACTTAACTTCTCTGGGACTTAAAATGAGTTCCTTAAAGCAGTTCCTAAAATGAGAGTGGCAAGACAGCTAGATGGCATAGTGAATAGAGTGCTGGACCTGGAGTCAGGAAGACCTGAGTTTAAATCTGGCCTCAGATACTTACTAGCTGTATGACTGGGCAAATCACTTCACCCTGTTTACCTCAATTTCTTCATCTATAAAATTAGCTGGAGAAAGGAATGGTAAACTATTCCAGTGTCTTTGTCAAGAAAACCACAAATTGGGCTGTGAGGAGCAGAACACAATTGAACAGTAGCAACAATGACAAAAGTGAGGAGTGATGAGGTAGATAACTTCTGAGGTCCTATCTAGCCCTGTGCTCCTATGACTAAAAGTTCCCTGAGGGCACGGACTGTGTCTTATATCTATCTACTCTCCATCTCCTGTTGGAGAGTCTTGTACATAAAGAGATGCTCAACAAATATTTGTTAAATAAATGATTCATTTTTATCACTATTTTAGGTGGTATTTACTTGACTGTTACTTTTCATGAAACTGAACCTTGGAAAAACTTGTAAAGCATTTTACATCCTGAAACAATGTATCCATGTCTCTCTTCTTGGCAATGAAACTGAATGTCTGCTGGCCAAGGCAATTTCTGTGCTGTATTGGCCTCCTCCTTGTGCTCATCATTTTGTATCAGTTAAGTGATTTTGCTTCTGTTCATTTCCTGTTTTTTCATAATAGACATCTTTATGGGAAAGGTTGATTTTTAATTGCTGTTATTATATACAATGTCATCTCAGCTTCAGTTTTCCCTCTGATTAGGTGTTTGCTGTCATCAGCTGCCTATTAAGTGCCAGGATCTGCCATCAGGAGGCACTCCTTCTCTAAGGATATGATTGGCAATTAACCTTGCAAATCAAGCTACACAACCCTTTCCTGGATATGGGTTTCCAAATTCTCACTTTGAGTCAGGCAATGCCCATTCAGTGAATAGGCCTGTTTAAGATGTGAATCAAGGGATGGCCCCTTTAATTAAAAAAAAAAATCGAACAGAAAGGAAGATCCTCAGGATCTAGAACCTGTGAGCAGTCTGAGATGCCCCAATGGGGACCCAGATGGCCAATTCCAGTAGGACAACTCAGCACCTCATCTTGTCCTGTCCTGTCCTCTCTCTTCTCCTTCTCTCCCCTCCCCTCATCTCCCACATGGGGTATAATGTCCTTACCTGAGGGTGTTCTGCCCAAAGGAATACAAATTTTGAAGGCTGAAATCTGTCTAGGTATCTTGGGGTTTACTGGCCAGATTTCTTTCTTAAAGATCAAGCCTTAAATACAATTCACTCTGGCTCTCATGGATTTGACAACAATAGGTCCCTGCCCAAGCATGATCACTTAATGGTTATTTTTTGGGCTCTCCTGGCTCAGAGTGAATGTAAATAGAAACTGTCTTTGTCCAGTAAACCCTGACGGTCTTCCCCTCTCAGTTTGATTTTTTTTTTTTTTAATTAAAAGGCCCATCCCTTGACTCACTTCTTAAACAGGCCTATTCACTGAATGGGTGTTGCTTTACTCAGAGTGAGAACTCTCAAAATACCTTAACTTAAAAAGGTCAAGGTCTCCCACTGCATCCTGGGTCGTCTCCAGTAGTCCTGATCCATATCTTCCCACTGGACTCAAATAGCTCGGGAGGCGTGGGGCTGGTGACTTTGCACGGTTCTCCCTCACTCAAATCCAATTCAATCACAAGGCATGTCATTATCTCCCTGATGTTATGGTCCTCTTTGAGAAAAGAAGGACAAATCACACATAACCTGATTGCACTCATTTTGGATTTCTTTGACTTCTCCACCATGGCTCTGAGCCAGATATCTTCCTTCCATTTTAGTTTTCTTTTGTATGTTGTCTTTCTCCATTAGATTGTAAACTCCTTGAAGGCAGGGACTGACTTTCTTTTTCATATTAGTATCTCCAGAATTAAAGCACAGTGCCCAGTATACAGTAGGAATTGAATGAATGTTTCTTTAGCACCTAATAAGTGCTTAATAAATGTTTCTTTACCATTGAACACTGATTGAAGAGTATGATCCTATGAATCTGATGTGATTCCTTGGCTTCATAGGGCACACTGTTTCTTTATCTCTAGGTTCTCTAGTTCTAACCAATCTGCACAACCCTGGCACTTTCCATGGGAACCCCAGAAAAGGAGAATACATTTCATGGCAGAACTGGCCCCAGCTCACATCCTGATTTATAGGAACACTTTATCAGGGAGACCAATAGATCCAACATCACTTAGAGAGTCTTCTCACAGACCACAATGCCTAACCTTATACATATTTCTTGCAGAAACTGATCAATGCAGAAAACAACTAGATAATCTGTGGAGAGGAGGTACCTATAACCAGAGTTAGATTTATGAGAGAAAGAAGAGTAACTCATCATTGCTTACAAGGACAAGAACTTAGACCACCTCTGGAACACTTAACAGCTCAATCAACATCAGATCCACAGGAAATTATTTTTAAATAGTTTCAACTTTGCTAGTATCTGTATTCTCTGGGCATTCTGAATGCATTCTGCTATACCAGAAAACCAAATTTGAAAATTCAATAGATTATAATATGATAGATTTGGAGCACAAAGAGATTTTAGAGATAATTAAATGAAAAAGGAATCTTTTTGCATAAGAGGAAACTGAGGCACAGAGAAGTTAAGTAATTTAACTATGCTCATACAGATAGTAAGCATGATGATTGTGACAATGATGGCTAACTTTAATTCAGCACTTTAAACTTTGCAAAGTGTTTTGCACATGTTTTCTTACTTGGTCCTCACAAGAACCCTGTGAGATAGGTACTATTAATATCATCGTCATTTCAAAGATGAGGAAAATGAGGATGAAAAAGTTAAGTGATTTGCCCTGGGTCACACACCTAGTGAGTATTTGATGTAGGATTCAAACTGGGGTCTTCAAAACTCCAAGTCCCCATATCAGTAAGCTGCTTCCTATCTACTGTCTCTCACAGATCCTTTCTATAGACTACAAACTTTGCAAAGAAGCAATGTGACAGAAATCAAGTCTCAGAGCTAAAAAAACAATCTAGGTTTAAATCCTGCATTTGACATATACTGTCTCTGTGATCCTGTCATCTCACTTAGTCTCTCAGGCAACTATCCAACACAGTAATTTGCAAAATAGTTGCTGATCTACATTGGTAGGAGTTACCTCATGAAAGATTCTCTATGTTAATGAAATTGCAGGTCTGGACCAAAAATAACCACTATCCCTTCCCCTCAAACTACAGTCAATTCCTTTCCCTAACCTCAGAGGTAGGCACAAGATTTCTATTCAATACTTTCTGACCTTTGAGCAGGGATTATGTCCATGTTCAATCATCAAACATTTATTAAGCACCTACTATGTGTTAGGTATTATGCTAAGCACTGGGCATACAAAAAGAGGCAAAAGACAGTCCCTGTACTCAAGGAGCTGATAATCTAATAGGAGTTTACAAAACAATGAATGGTCACTCTTAGATAGACTCCTATACTCTACTTGGGTCTGTATGGCCCTCCTGGTGACACTCAGTGGCCAATGCTTGGGCCCACCCCAACAATGTGCCACAAAGGCTTATTCAAGATCTTGCACACAATCACCCCTCAGTTTTGTTGGACAAAAATGTGTCATGATGTCACCCCCTATTTCCAGTCATATAAAATACACAATCAAGTGCAAATGCCTAGCAATCTTACTGCAACCTTTCTCTTTTCCATCCCTTGATGAAGACTATGGTAGATTTCATCCCAAGCCTTTAGTTGTATCTCAGGAGTACAAAACCTTGTTGGTGGTCATAGATAACCCTCACCAAGAATACCTGCTTTTTTCCCATTTGACTGTCTAAGTATAATGGGCAGACAGCACTCATAAAGCAAATCCTGTAATAGCAAACCCTATCTCCAATGTTACACCTCTCAGTGTCAGGGTGACAGGAAACCTTACTGTCACCTGGATAACTTTGTTACAATAACTTGGTCTGCTTGTCCACATGGAACATGTTCTTTGTGGACTACACTTCCATTTCCAACTCTATCCTAAATTCATCTTACTCAATGTTATTCCTATAATCAATGATTATCTAGGAGAGATTTCAGCCATGAAATATGTGGAAGCTAGAGGGCTGACAGATGTGGTTTGATAAATAGAATGCTGGCCTTGAAATTAGAAAGACCTAAATTCAAATTCCATCTCTGATATTTATTGACTGTTTGTCAGTCCTTCTGTGCCTCAGTTTCCTCATCTACAAAAATGAGACGATTAAATAAGGTGGTTTCTATAGTCCCTTTCAGGTTGAAATCTATGATGCCACGATCCTATATTATTGCTGTGGATCTGGAGAAAAAATGTGGGATTCAGTGCACAGTGTGTAATCTCAGAAGTGGTAGAAACTTTCTAATAACACCATCTCATAGAGAGACTAAGGCATTTTGACTATTATAAATACCCAAATTAACTACAAAGGCCATATGAAGGAAGATGCTATCTGCATCAAGAGAAAGAACTGATCAATAGAAGTATGTATAGAATGATTTTTCTCTAGGGCAAAGGGGAGGAAGGTAAAAAAGAGGGAAAAATTTGCCCAGTAACTTTATTATAAATTTTAGAAGAATAACAAATTGAACATAATAGATTTACAGTTTCATGTACAATCATATTTCTAAAATTCTGCTTTGTTGTGGAGATGCTTGTTTTATTTCACAAATTAGAAATAAGAAAAAAAATTAGGCAATAAAATAAAGCTTTATAGGCTCTACTTAGACAAAGAATTCCCTTGTAGGATCAAAATTATATAAAATTAAGGGACTGACCCAAAATCACAGAATGTCAGAATTGGATTTCAGAAGCTTATTCCAACTCGTACCTGAACAAGAATTCTCTCTATAATACACTTGACCAGTGGTCAACCAGATATTTCTTAGACTTTCAATGGAATGGCAGCTGGGGAGACATCACCTCCTGGGGCAATCCATTTCACTTCTGCAAAACTTCTCTAATTATTAGGAATTTTTTCTTTGTATTTAGCCTAAAATTGCCTCTTTTCAACTTTTCCACCTGTTATTACTACTGGTTTTGTCCCCTGGCTCAAAATAAGTTTAAATCCTCCATTATGTACCTGCCTTTCAAATATTTAAAGACAGCTATGATGTCTCTAATTGAAATCTTCTTTTCTCCAGACTAAACTCCAGATTCTTCCACCAAACCCAACATGCCATGAACTCAAGTCCTTTCACCTTGTTGCCCTTCTCTGGACACTCTCTAACTTAATAATTATGTTGGAGAAAAAGGGTACATGTGGGTCAAACATCCCACAAAAAAGCCAATGGGTGAACCAAATAAAAGATAATGGATTAAAAAAACAAAATACTACTCAATAAATTTTTAAAAAAATTTTAAATGTGTATTTATTAATTCTTAGTTTTTGACATTCATTTCCACAAAATTTTGAGTTCCAAATTTTCTCCCCATCTCTCCCCTCTCCCATCCCATAACACCTTGCATTCTGATTATCCCTTTCCCTCCATATGCCCTCCCTTCTATCATACCCCTCTCTTCCCTTATCCCCATCTTCTCTCTTTTCTTGTAGGGCAAGATAGATTTCTATACCCCATTACCCATATTTCTTATTTCCCAGTTGTATGCAAAAACACGTCTCAACATTCGTTACTAATACTTTAAACTCCAACTTCTCTCCCTTCCTCCCTCCCCACCCATCCCCACTGAGAAGGCAAGCAATTCAATATAGGTTATTTATGTGAAGTTTTGGAAAAGATTTCCATAATAATCATGTAGTATAAGACTAACTATATTTCCCTCCATCCTATCCTGCCCCCACTTATTCTA
>CM053772.1:77841417-77856858 GCA_028658325.1 Potorous gilbertii | reverse complement strand
CTGCTACATTCTGCGAATGACTTCCATATTTCTTTCTCTGAGTGTGGAAGGCATTTTGCCTTAGAAAATTGACATTGGGATTTTTTTTTTCAGTAAGTTCTTGTGTTATTACAAAGTTCCAAGTCTACCAGAAAAAACTACAAAGTGTTCCTGGTTCTGCTCCTTTCGCTGAGCATCAGATCATATAAGTCTTTCCAGGCCAGCATTAGTATCTTAATGGCAATTCCAAGCAGACATCAGTTTACCAGCTCTCTTGAGAAATCAGCTTCCCCTCTTGTGATTGGTGAAAGAAGTTTTAACTGTGGTAGACTGGCAATCCCAAGGACTAATATGTTCTTTCTGATTCTTTAGCTTGTGTTGAAAACTTCCTATATATCAATCATATCCCAAAGCTAGAATATGTCCTCAGCAATGCTGCTAGGTCAAAGCACTCCAAGATCTGATGGTACCCTGATTCTCAGGTACCCATGTTCACAAGCTTTTCCCCCAGTTGCCTAGACTCCTTTGCCACCTAGATATGCTCCTTCTAGTAAAAGCTTTGTGCCTCATAATGAAAATTTACCAGTCAGCTGGTGGCTTAGTGCATAGAGCCCTGACCCTAGAGTCATACAGACTGACCACTAGTCTGCTATTTATTGTCTTGGAGTTTTGCCTTGGGCTCTGAGTGATTAAGGGATATGCCCAGGGTCCCACAACCAGCATGTTACAGGCAGATCCTGAACCTAGCTAAGTCTAGATTTCCTTTCTATCTATGACTATAGATATTGTCTGAGAGACAGATGTAAATACTTCCCTCCCCACCTTCCTAAGTATACCAAAAAGATCTGTTTTTATAGCACCTTCACCTGGTATGACATAGCTATAATATAAAATATTATTTATTTTTAATATTATTTATATTTAAAATATGTATTTTATATCACCTATTAGATTGAAGGCTTTTCTATGTCAGAGACTAGGTCTCACTGATCTCCTTACATTTCTCAGTCTTGCATAGTGTTTTGAACATTGTAGACCTTAAGAAATATTTGTTGAACTGCTGGGAAGGATTCCCATTATCTGAGCCTCTCTATTTCATCAACACCTTCTTTCCAGCGTCATTCAGCTCTGAATTTTCTGCCAGTCCCAGACCTTATTGGAGCTAGTAGGTTTTGGCTTTGAACAAATGACTCTGAATGTTCCTAAGTCTCAGTCTCTCTAATTACCCACTCACACCTTTTCCCCTACGCGTGGAAACTGTCAGAATCTGGGTTTGTTACTGAAGCCTCTCTGGGAGGGCTCCCTGCTGTGCTATAACGTGGTCACCATTGCCTTTCTAATGAAATCAAAAACCAAAACATGGGCTCAGGAGCCCTGGAAGTAGGAGTGAAAAACAGAAAAGCTGTCCTGCCCAATCTCTCCTGACTCTGCTTTCAGACGTCTGTTTTGACAACCAGGCCAGGGTTTCTGTAGGGCTTCTCCTTGCAGAGGGTTATTCCCTAGAGATAGGATTCTCTTATGACTAAACTGGTCTAAGGGTTCTAAGTATGTGGAATTACTCTTCTAAATATCCTACGAAGTCTCTTATCCCCAGCACTTAATTCATCCTCCCTCCCTATCCAATTCCCAAGTCCCCATTCCAGGTACTAGGAGCACTGAAAGTCATTCATTTTGACAAAGGTGGAACCTGAGTCAGTAGAGCAACTCCGTCAGAACTTTGAGTCAAATTATCTGTTGTTCAAATTTGAGGTCTTTCACTTAACCTTGGTTTTGTCCTTGAACAAGTCACCCAATCAATCACTCTGGGCCTCAGTTTCCTTGCCCGTAAAAAAGGAGGTTTGGACTAATCAATCTCTAAGATCTCTTTTAGTTTTATGATCAAATCAAGTTGTAGTATATGAATGTAATGGAATACCATTGTGCTATAAGTAATGTGCTGGTGGATTTTGGGAAAATCTGGAAAGACTTCCATGAACTGATGCTGAATGAAGTGAACAAAAGCAGGAGTCCGTTATACACAGTAACAGCAACGCTGTGCAATGGTCAACTCTGATTGACTTGTGACTCTTCCCAGCAAGACAATGGTCCAAGACAATTCCAAAAGACTCATGGTGGGAAACGCTGTACATATGTAGAGAAAGAACTATGGAATCTGAATGCAGATTGAACAATGCTATTTTCATTTATCTTTTTTTGACTTTTCTCTTTTGTTTTGTTTTTTATTTCACAACATGACTAATATGTTTGTTTACATGATTGCACATTTATAACCTATATCAGATTGCTTGCCATCTTGGGGAGGAAGGGAGGGAGAAAAAATTTGAAACTCAAAATCTTATAAAAATGAATGTTGAAAATTGTCTTTATAAGTAATTAGAAAAGATAAAATAATATTTACTCAAATATGTTTACAATTTAAAAAAACCCTGAGCTAGGTATAGTAGGATACTGATGTCTTCTACTTAATTTTTTTTTTAAATTTTGCCCTGTTCCCTGCTTCAGAAGTGGCTAAGGAGCCAGAAAAGGAAAGCAGACTAATGGTGTTAATGACAACTCCAGAGTAAATTTCAGAACAAAGAAAAATCTGAGGAAATTAAACTCTCACTAACTGAGAAATCTTATTTAAACAAACAAACAAATAAACCCCAGACAAACAGGTTAGTAATCCCTGAGGATTGCCTATTAGGGGATTTCTTCCTCTTTCAATCATTCTTCCCCCTTCTCCCTTAAATGAGGGTATTAAATACAGATATTCTCATCCCCATTAACCATTCTTCAAACCTATAGCACCAGCCCTAAGCTATCTGAGTCTTCCATATTTATAAATATTCTAGGAAACAAATTTTCATTATCTGCTAACAGGAGAAAAATAGAGGGGGGAGGTCAGGATGGTCTTTACCTTTCTTGATAATGCCTGTTTGTTTGAGTAATGGTCTTCTCTAGAATATGTCTTGGCCTTTATTGTCTAAACAGCTGTTTCTTAACCTGTGGGTCATGACCCCAATTGGGGTTAAGTGACTGTGGGGGTTGTGAAATATTAGGCAACCATAAAAGGTTTCTGAATGTGCAACGACCAAAAATTAATTAAAAATCAAATTTGTAATGAATCCAAGGTGTTTCTGGCAGTACTTGCTGGTGTTGCACTGGGCAACTTCATTGCAGCCTCGGTTCAGAACACACAACATGCATACTTTGCACTGTGTGTGCAATGCCAATGAACTGCTGCCAGAAACACCTCGGCTCAGACCCGAAACTATTGTATATTATGAATTGCCGTGTTTTTGCTGGACATACAAAACTGTTGAATGAATTTTGGCTTGGGATTAGGACAGAATTGCAAACAATTTCTAAAATGGCCCTAAACATACTTCTGCCATTTTGTACTATGTGTTTATGTGAAGTGTTGTCCTCAATACTGATATTTAGAAAATCAAAATATAGATCAACTCTGAAAAATGTTGAAGATGCTCTATGTCCTGAAGGATTAAATATTCCCCCAAGATATAATTCTCCATGGAAAAATAAATAAGCACATTCATCTCATTAGTATCCAAATTTGCTTTGGTCTTTAAGAAATGGTAAAATTATATGTATACCAAAGAATTTTTTAAAGTAAATTTCTTTATGATTTATTTTCAGTAAATGTCTGATTTGTATACCTATTTTATGTACCTATATACCCTCGATCACATAAAAATTTCTCAGGCAAAAAGGGATCATGAGTAAAAAAGTTTAAGAAGCCCTGTCTAAACTGCTCATTCAATTTAACAGTCAACAAATGCCTACTACTACTGTATAATTCTAATGATAGATTTAGATCTAGAAAAGACCTCAGTGGGCCTTTAGGGCAGCAATCATCTTCCCCATTTAGCCCTGATAAATTTCATCAGGTGAAAATATATCTCAATTGTGAACATGGCCTAAATTCTTCTGTTCAATCAATCAAAAATTTTAGAATAAGTGAAGCCCTTTAAAACTATTGGGTGAACTGGGATAATCATTGATATAAGTCTGTCCCTATTGGTTGAGAGAATTGAACACACCTTTCGGGGCTTGTCCTAAAAGACATGGTGAAATTTTCAGCAAATAAAATCTAAAACTTCACTAAGACTTTGGGGACACCCTGTATAACACCAGTGATTTGGTTTGGAGTCAAAGATTTAAGCACCTGGAAACTTAGGGTGGAAGTCTTCCAGCCTAAGCCCTTGAGAAGGAATCACTTGAGGGGGGAAAGGGGAAAACCACTCAGCTTTGACTTCAGTCTCCTCCCTTGCGTTGGCCAAGGGAGGACTTAGTGGGCTTCAAAGAGACTGGAAGATGTTAGAACTACCTTCTTTGCTGATATCAGCATTTTTTCATCCTCTGGGATAGCAGCAGCTGTTGGCAGTATTTGCATTGGGAGCTAAGAACAGACTGGACATGATGAAGAAAGTTATTCACAAAAAATTAGACCATACTTAAGGGGACCTTAATGAGTAGGGCAAGACAGGGGTAGTATTAGGCAGAAGAAGGGTCTGTGTTAGAATGTAGATAATTCAGATTTTTCTGGACTACAACAAGGTCCTGCAGTTGGCTCTGACTGTTAGACAAACATCATTAAACATCATTAGGAGGTAGGTAACTCTGGATCGTTGTCATGAACTCAAAGGGGTGGGATGAGGGTAGCTGAGCCTGTGTATAGAATTACTGCAAGTATTCTAGTTCCCTTTTCTCTTACAATTTTAATAGTGATTGCAAGGGAAACAAAATCAAATTGCCCAATTTTAAAGTAAAACAAACAATGCAACTTCAAAAATAATCTAGACTACCCAGTAAAACTCCCTGGCACTGTGGTACAATAGTTCAACAGAATTGATTTTTCATTATTTGTAGAAAATAGCTGATGAGTAACTAGGTAGCCCTCAGATAGTGGGGGAAATTAAAGCTGTCACCTCTATTAAGCATTCCACTTTATGTCAGTGGAGTGGGAATGTAAACACCTAAGGGTGATGGGGATGGGAGGTAATTCCTTGTCATGCAATGAAGACCTAACTGAACCAGAGTCCAAAAAGCAGAGACAGTATAGACATAGATGGTCTGGCAAAAATAAACTCAGCTAGAGTCTGAAGGGAGAAAAGACTGGGAAAGGTCTGGTGGCTTCCTAATGCTTATCTCTGGAACATGATGGAGACAAAGCCTTTCAAACCACCCATTTCTCTTGATTCATGTGGGAACACATGATAGCACAAGAATGAGTCCAGAGCAAAAATAAGTCCTGGACAAAAACAAGAAGACATTGGGGTCAGAGGTGTTTTTTTCATCATTGCTGCTGATTCAAAGCAGGGAATTCAAAAGAGAAAGGCAGATTTTGAAAGTGAACAGATAGCTAAGATGGTATTTGAGAATGGATTTCTGGAAAATGGTTTAAAAATCTAGAAATGATGGGCTCTTAACAGGGAATGAAGTGTTCCTGGCAAGGTCTGATAGTAGCGTATGGTCAAACCTAATCAAGAGAGTTTTAAGCTGGAAAGAGAAGGAGGAGATAGAAAAGCCACTCATAGATCTTACACGTGTGTTACTCCAGAGTGGAGAACAAGAAAATAAAGACGGAAATATAGAAGAGAAGACCAGTCATTCACAGGAGACAGAATCCACCAAGAGAGCCAGCAGTAACTTCCACAGCCTCGAATGTCTGCCTATCAACAAAATATGGGAAATGACCAATGTGAACTAGAGACCCTAAGGCAAGGAGACAAGTTTGACCTCATAGGTTTCACTGGGCTACACAGCAGATGATACCAGCAACTCATGAGCTCAGTGGAGAAAGCCACTCAGTTGATTCTATCAGCAATGTGACTAGAATGCAGCTCTAGGAGCCTGAGTTGTTCTCTTAACATGGGGTCAGGAACCTGTGGGAGAATGTGCCCTTGTTTGTTAATTATCTTGCTATTCTGTTTTAACTAAGCAGCTTTTATTTTACCTTAATAGGTAATCTGCCCTGGCCAGGTAAAAAGAAAATGTTAACAGGGACTCCCAAACTGTGGACTTGAATAGGTGTTGATCCAAAGAATACCTTGAATTTGGGCATTGCTTTCAGGGACTTACATAGAAAGAGGCCCAGGCAACATTTGTGCTATGTCACAGGGTCGTTGTGAGGAAAATATTTTATAGAAGTATGATCGAAATGAGTTGTTATTAGTACTTCTATCTATGTAAGACCATCTTCACCACTGGTGAGTAAAAGAGAGAAGAACACAAAGTAAATGAAGGATCCCTGAGGATATTGCTGATGGATTGAATATGTCAATGTGGTATATGCGGGATGTTTTGATAATCTCGAAAAAGCTGAGATGGAAAGAGGCTAGAGAAGATTGGTTTAATTTCTACTGTGTTGTCTATCTGTAGGCATTTATTTGCTTTGTTCTAAAAATATCTATAATGTTTTCTTTTAATCTCACCAGAAGAATAAACCAGGAGATTTATGAGGTACCTTGCAATCTTCTTAAAGGTCATCTAATCCAAATTCCTACAGCAGAAATAGCAGGAGACTTAAGAGTCAAGCAGGAGATCTGGAATCTAATCCTGGCCCTCCGCTACTGGCTAACTGGGCAAATCATCATCTCTTCGGGTCTCAATTTCTCTGTCAATAAAATTATAGGGTTGGACTCAAAGATCTCAAGGATCCTCACAGCTTTAAGCTTGTGATCCAAAGAAGAGTCTATTCCTAAAGTTTTTCAGTTGACTATAAAAATTACAACTACTTAAGAAAAACAAAAATATTTCAAAAACATTCTGCAAATCTGAAACGATTTAGAAAAATATCTCTGAGCCTAAATGTCATAAGGAGCATTTGGAAAACAAGAGAGTAGGAAATATTAAAAAAAATTTCCTCTTGGGGGCTTGGGTACATAACCTTTTCCATGTGAAAGATTAAGAGTATGTCAGCAAATTAAGTAGGCAGGAGATCAAATTAGACAAATGCTTACGGACTTTAATTTTAATTTATTTGTGAGTATTCCTGCGGCCTTGGTCTGCTAGTGCAATTTTCCTTGATGGGACAAAACAAGATCCATGCAAATAAATAATTCATCCCCAAAGCAGCACATTGCTGGTAATGCTTAAATTAAAATTCTTAAAATATGTACTTAATTTAGATTTGATAAGGCTGTTGCTGCCCTCAGAAATCACAAGAATTTTAAAAAAACCCAGCAGTTGACTTCTTCCATGAAAACTGATAAAGAGACTGGCACCTTTCTCCAAAACTATACTTACCTTAAGCTGACCTCTTATTTAATTATTGGTGTTTTTTTTAAGGTTATTAGTAATAACATTTGTTACTGGTAAAGTTCTAATTTGGGAGAGTCTAGCCAATTAAGGCACGTTGGAGGGCTTATAAACAACAGCTTTCTTGGCATCCAAAGCATACGAAAATTATATCTTATCTAATATTTATGTTTCCCATAAAATTCATAAAATAATTGGTAGTGTTTGGTATTTGCAGTTACTTTCCAGCAGAGGCTTTCTGGCCTTGACAGATAAGATTTGCCTATTTAAGAAAGGAAACCCAGTTTAGCTTCGCCTGAGGAAGGAGGGGCCCAGAATCCCTGATGAGATGTCAACCTACAGTTGCTGAGTTTTACTAACCAGTGATTATGCTAAGTATAAGTTCTCCCATATTCAACTCCCAGGCTGAATCAAATGTTATTAGATCCTCATTTTAAAATAGTTAGAACCATATCTTGGAGTTTTTAAAGGGCTGAAGAGATTATCAAGCTTAACTGTCTCATTTTATAGCTAAGGCAGCTGAGCTTCAGAGAGGGAAAGAGACCTAGATAAACAGTGGGTTAGTTAGCTGAACCAGGACTAGTAACTAGATTTCCTGACTCCCATTCCAGGACTCTGCCCATCACATCACAAGTTTATCATACTGGAGTGAGCTAAAATGAGGCAATCAAATAAGACAGGCAGCTCTAGAGATTTTGAACTATAAAGGAGACCATCTGGTCCAATCAATTCATTTTACAGATGAGGAATGAGGCTTAAGGATAAGTCACTTGCTCAAAGTAACACAACTATTCTTCGTTTGGCCTCTGCAGTCATGCAAAAAATGAAACCAACTGATATAGATGCCGTAAACACACCCACACTCATCAAAGTTAAGACAAGTGCCATAATAGTGACACGCTTGGGTACATGTGCTTGAACCCCAATTCTAAAATCACATTTCTCTTTAAAAGTCACATTTCTCCCTAGCCTCAAAATGCTATTCCAGGCAGTTTCTCCCAGCCCAAGGACACAGCCTGCCCCAGCAACAACCGTTATCTCCCTTCCTGATACAGCAGCCAGTTGCACCTATAGAATTTATTAGTCTGAACCAGCTGTGTATTGGTTGAACTGATTGTGCACTGGGTCATAATGACATTTACTATTCACTGACCAATCATAGTTATCCTAGACTTAGGCATACATATACTCCCTTACATTTATCTTTTTTGACTTAGTGAAGTTTTAAGTCTAAAACCACACCTCCAGGTAGCTCCACTTTGGGCTATTTCCTAATGAACTCTGGGTAAAATACCTGCACAGTAGATACCAAAAGTGTATCTCCCTTTAAGAACTGATCACTCCTTAACTACTCCCTAATTCCACCCCAAAACACCTAGTTAGCATATTTGACATGTTTCTTATAGAATATACTATTTAAACTTTACCTGTACCCTTGCAGGTTCCTTAACAACTCTTGCCTATTGAGAAGCGTAATAAATTTTTACCTTGACTTCAACAATGCTTGACTGTGAATTCCTTCCATGCAACTTGACTCTGGTACCCCGATCTTTGTGGGGATCTCACCCCCCCTTCCAGCCCTCATCAATAATACTACCTCTTCCTTCAAGTTTCCCTGTTTCTCTACCTACACCGCCATCATATATAACTCACCACATGTACTTTTATATAATCAATGATATTTAAGAAGATCACCTTGCTGGTCAGCATACAGGATAAAGGAAATTATTTTGTTGTTGGCAGATATGCATATTAAAAGCATGAATATGGATCAAAGTTTACACTCTCTTCATTGAAGCTTTTCTCCCTTGACTCTACTTCGTTTTCATGGCCATAAGACACAATCTTGGGAACAAGAGGCATGATCAATCATCCTTTCCCTCATATAGTTCCCAAGGGCTCTTTTTTAGTTCCCTCAAAGCATTTTGGGGCTACAGACTCACAATTTATAATTAAACTTGCATTGAGGAGACTTCTTAAACTTTATTTTAAATATTTAATTTGTATTTACAAACATTTGTTTTCTCTCCCTCCAACTGCCCCCTTGATCAATGATCAATAAAAAAATAAAAATAAAAACCCTCATAACAAATATTCATCGCCTCCAAAACAAATCCCCACACTGGCCATTTCCAAGACTATATGTATCATTCATTGCCAATCTAGCAGGAGCGCAGTTCTCTGGACGCTAGTTTATCATTGAATTGATAAGAATTCTAAAATCTTTTGTTTTGCTTAATAATTGAATAAGTCGTTATTCCAGTTGTACTCATTTTGCTTTGCATTGATTCATAAAGTCTTCCCAATTTCCTCTGAAACTGTCAGTTTCATCATTTCTTGTAGCACAACAATAGGCCATTATATCCATAATCATATATTTGCTATAAATACTAGTCCTTTTCTGTGATCTTTTTGGATAATAACAATGACAGCGTTTATATATACCTACTACGAACTAGACATTGTGCTAGCATTTTATAAATATATATTTTATAAATAATAGTATCACCCAGTCAAAAATTATGCAAAATTTAATGACTTTTGGGACATAGAAGCAAATTGCCTTCTGCAATAGCTGGAGCAGTTTACAGCTTTACCAGTGGTGCATTAAGGTATGCCTATTTTCTTGCAATTCCTGCAATATTTGTCACCTTTGTCATCTTTGCTCATCTGATGGGCATCAGGTAGGACCTCAAAGTTACTTTCATTTGCATTTTTCTAATTATCAGTGATTAGAAACACTTTTTCATATGACTGTTGATAGTTTGAATTTCTTCTCTTGAAAGCTGCCTATTCATATTCTTTGACCAAGCAGAGCTGATAGCTTTTACTGCTGGGTGGCACAGTGCACAGAATGCTGGACCTTGAGTCAAGTAGACTGGAGTTTAAATTCTGCTTCAGAAAATTATTCTGTGATCCTGGACAACTCATCTAACCTCTGTCTGACTCAGTTCCTTCATCTGTAAAATAGGGATAATAAGAGCACTTACTTCCTGACATTGTCATGAATCAAATGAGTTAGCATGCAAACCTGAAAACACTACACACACACACACACACACACACACACACACACACACACATATTCTAGCTATTACTGTTGTTGTTAGTGTTTCTTATATATTTGGAGACTGGAGATGTCAAGTAGAAATCATATGTTTATTTGATATAGAGAGAGTAGACAGGGTATCATGATGATACTGACATTAGATAGTGAAAGTTCTGTAGCATCGGAGGTATAAGCTGCCAGATGTATGTTCTGGCTACATATACAACCTAATGTGTTCCTTGACTACATGGGTTCTTGATATGTTCCCTTTCATGTGTGTATCTTAGCTGTATGTTTTCCCTGACAATGTCCTTCCATGTCTGTTCTCTGGCCATGTTTGTTTCCTGTATATGTAACCAGACCCACTGGTATGTGGTAACTTGTGTGAGAATGTGCCTTAGTGTCCACGGAAGGCCAGACTCGGTTACTTTATTTGCTATGCCATTTTATTAAATGTCCTTTGCTTTGAACTAATGTGACTGGTGAAAATATACATGCTGATGAGAGCTGATGAGTCATATTTTGGAATGGTTGTTGATCCACAAAGAGCCATAAAATTAGAATAACTTTTGGGGGGACCCACATTTGAGAAAGTGGCCTCAACTTTCTTACCTCTCATTCTCTTAAATACCTATCTGTCTGTAGGCTCTGAAAGAGATGTTTATTCAGTCCTTCTCTTACTTAATTTCACTGTTCTTTGCACAACCAGCTACATGACAGTACCCCTAGTAGTTTCTTGAACGCTGCTGTATACCCATGTGTCTTCTGTCTTTGAAACCCTTATTGCCTCGTTCTCTCTACTATTCAACACAAAACAGCTATTAAGGGTTTGAGGTGGGAGGACATTTTTGTTATTGTAAGGGACTGTCTAATCCTAAAGGGCCCCAATTTTTCAGTTACAGGGTTTTTAAGACTCAAGGCAGGGTAATTTACTAAAGAGAAACTCAAATATCACTGGAGGGAGGAAGGATTATTTCTAGAAGACAAGCTGTCTCCTACTTACCCTATTGATACCTGAGAGACTCTACAGAACTGGACTGATTTCATTGCCTAAATCTGTGTGTATATATATATCTCTGTTTCTGTTTTTGTCTCCATATGCTTGTCTGTCCCTGTCTATGACTGTCTCTGTCTCCCTTTGTCCTTCCTTCCTCCACTCCCTTTCCCTTGTCTCTCTGTCTATCTCTGCTTGTCTCTGTCTCTATCTCCCTGTCTCTGTCTCTTTCTGTCTATCTTTCTGTCTCTGTCTTTTTGTCCCTGGATCTGTGTAGGTCAACATTCTGGAAGCTCTTAGTCCCTGCAAAGCTTTAAACAAACAATTGTCAGATTTAGTGCACATCATTTAATTCATAGGACCCATTTGCCTGAATGCAAAGAGACAGATTGAATCAAAAGAGAGGGAGTATTATCTTTTAATTGAAATGCTATAGTGTAGCCTCTCATTAATCTGCACTAATGGCCAGGAGAGCCACTGTGAATTACTGAATGTTTCAAATTAGGTATTATACAAATAAAAAAAAAGGTTCTGCATCAAACAAATGTGCTTTCTTGTATAATGAAAAGTAGACTTCTTCAGTGACCAGAATAATTTAACTGACTGAAGTTTGTAAATACAGAATGCTATACTGTGCTCACACACAACCAATTACCACTTGTAAGAACCCACATCCTTTTTAAAAAAACTATGCAGAATCTAGGCTAGTGATTTAACAAAAGGAAAACTAATGAAATTCTGCACTCATAAGCTTTTATATGCAACAGTATACTATCAGCATAATTTTATACATATATATATATATGTTCATCTATAAATTGATAGCTTTTTCAAAAGATATGCTTTGGGTTGCAAATCCAAGAGAGTAAGAATGTCACAAAAGATCTATTAAGCCCCAAATTCATGGAAAAGAACTAGCTTAAAAATGCATCTGTTTTCACTGGTTGAAGTCAAGTTCTCCTTTTCATTATTCGAAAATTTTGTCCTGCCTCTTTAAATAGTAAGCTGAACAATGCCCAAAATGTTATTTCCTTTCTTCTCTCATCTCCATTTTCAAATTTCAACAACAACTCTGGTATGACTATAATTTGTTACTCTAATTGTAGTCTCAAGCCATGTTGTTGATTAGTCATAGAGCTTAAAAGTTGATCAGATAAAATCTCACTTTAGCCTTCCTAAGCTGGCAATTTTGAAGAATTCCCCTGTTAATTATAAGAATTATGAAACTTATTGTCGCAATTGCATTACATTATTTGCCATCCGTTTAATCTCCAAATGGAATCTTTATTAGCAGGAACAGAAAGAGCTAACTCTAGATGTCAATTGTATCGTCTGTGACTTGATCTCCTCTAGGCCTAAAACTCTGAGACGCCCCATTGAGTTGTGATGTCTGGGTCTCAGACCTACATACCAGGTCGCTCTTTGGGACTTAACACTCATAACTTATTAGAGCAGGAAGGGCCCTTAAATGTTATTATCTTTGTCCAATCCTCTCGTTTCATAAATGGAGAAACTGAGCAAGAGAAATCACATGACCAAAATAAAACAGCTAGGTAATGGTGAAACTGACTTGAGAACTTGACTTGAGGACTTCAGTACATTTCTTCGCTCTTCGTAGGTCAATGCTCTTTCCACTGACTGGGTCATGCAGTGTGAAACAGCCCCTTGAGAATGATTCCTATATACTTTCTCTCATCTATGGGAAAAACAACTAACTTACCTCCCAAACCAAACGCTGTCCATTGTCTACTTAGTCCTTGTAAGATCCTTGAGAACAAGGATTGTCTTTTGCCTCTTTTTGTATTTCAGCACTAAGCATAGTGCCTTACACATACTAAGTACTTAATAGATGCTCATTGATTAATTGATTACTAGTCATCCTTGTATGTTGGTAACTTGGTAGAGCTATCATCACTTCCTTTACTAGTTCAGATTGCAACTCTCTTATGCCTTCTCATCCTAGGCATTTCTTTTTATATATTTTCCCGTATATTCTTACTAGAGGATGCTTTTGATATCCTAAAAACCTTCTTCTTCTCAAGGTGGGTAATTGACCCACTGTCCATACTGTCCATTCTCACTTTTTCAGTTCTGTTTGTTCTTGATTGTATCTTGCATGTGGTTTCGCAATAGAAATTGCTATGAACATGCTTCAGGTATCTTACGCCCACCATGTGTCTCCACAGCCTTTTGGTTACTTGTAATTTTTGTTCTTCTGAGATTATTGTATTAGATGATTAATAGGTATAATCTTCCACTGGGAAAATGTTGGTGTTAAAAAAATAAAGACTTTTGTGGAAGAGAGCACTTTGACATCTTTGTCATACTGTCTTGATTCTCAGTGATTATCTACTCAATTATGGTCCTAACTCATCAACTCTGTTCAGTGTTTGTCCAATATAATGTATTCTGATGGACTGAATATGTGGGCTACCCATCCAGTAGTATGCCACAGTCTGGAAAATAATCACATTTTCCAATTTCTTCAAAGTATTAAAGCTGCTTTCCCAGAATGAATGGTTAGACAAAATTTTTTCATATTACTATTATTTCTGTTGAAATGATTTTGTAGAGTTCCAAAGCTCAGTACAATTAACACAATATCTTTGGAATAGAGGGACATTTGAAAAGCCTTACTATTGAGTCCCTTTGTTTGGACTCTACGAAGAAAATCTTAAAATAAGCTCTTTCGGTACCTTTTGCTTTTACAATATAATCATTTCTGGGCATCCCTCCCCCTCTGTATTGTTAATGGTTTTTTGCGTTTTTTTTTTTTGCAAAATGAGAAAATCTTTCCCATCCATTAATAGGCTCATGTGACCTGCATAAATCACATGGAAGCCTGAGTCACATGAGTCTGTGGTAGGTGGAACTTGCTGAATGGTTGGAGTGGGAAGGGTAAAGGAGTTGAGAGGAAGTTGGACACAGCAGTTAGAGTTGAGAAAGAGAGAGGAAACAGCCAGACAGCTGCAAGTGTTCATTTGTGGGAAGACCCTAGTAAAGGGAAAGCTTGGGAATGGTGGTGCCCCCTGCATTGTTTGAGTGTATAGATTTCTTTGATACTATGATGGATTTGGTTTTCAGGTCTTGGGATTCAACTTTCTGGTATTTAAATAAATGTTTTGGTTCTGTATTCAGTATGGACAGTGTTATATTTTGTGATTCAGAATTACACTGGTGGGCACTGTGAATATTGGGTTGGCACTACACCTACTCACCCAACTGTTTAATAATTTTATAACTTTCACAAAGGTCTATATTCTTTATTTATTGCACTTATTACTCATACTAGCTTTATTTATAGTCAATAAAGTCTAGAGCCTTTCTTTTATATATCTTTCTATTTTTTTTTAGTCTTACACACAATCATTTTTCCTATGGAAGTACCAAGAAATATGAAAGAAAAATATATCATTCATTTCTACCTCTTATTACATTTCGCTGCTGTTTTGCATTTTACCAGGTAGGTTAGCCAATTTTCACTTATTGTGGTGATTATTAATTTCATACCATCTCTTCTCCTCCTCTTCCTTCTTCTTTTTATTCTTCATTCATCATTATCATCATCATCATCCAAATGTAAAATACCTTTCTAAGCAAAATTTCTCTGTTACACTAATGAATGTTATCAAAGACAGGAATTTAATTTTAGGAGTATTCTGTTTCTTTTCCTTCTCCCTTTTCCCTTTTAAACATCTTTTTGAAATCTTGACTGATTTAACCAATACAATACTCCTACAATCTTCCTATTTTGTTAGCATCTTTTATCTGATTGCTTTAAATACTTATCTATTTGACTTAAATGTTTGATTGTAGTGTGAAGGCTTCCTTGAAGTATATATTTCTTACCATAAACTTTTAAGTCTGTTCTCGAAATGCTTGCTTTCGTAGAGCATGTTGAGTTTGTATTTCTAGATTTGAGCCTCATTTTAATTCTGTAAGTACTGTGCTCTAATTTCTGCAATTTTCTCTTGACTTCCTTGAAAAATCCATTGTGATTACTGTTTCTTTTTTTTTTTTTAATTAATTAATTTATTTAACTTTTTACATTCATTTTCACAAGATTTTGGGTTCCAAAATTTTCTCCCCATTTATCCCCTCCCCCCTCCCCAATACACTGGACATTCTAATTACCCATATCACCAATCTGCCCTCT
>CM053772.1:77781346-77840917 GCA_028658325.1 Potorous gilbertii | reverse complement strand
AAATTGTATGCTGTCATGGGGAGGGAGGGGGGTAGGGGGGGTAGGTGTGGGGGTATAAAATCTTAATTTTAAGGAAGTGATTGTAGAACATTTATAAATAAATAAAATAAAAATTTAAAAAATAAAAAATAAAAAAAAAAGATACTAATGATCCTAATTTAATTTTTCCTTTGAGTCACTCTCTAAATGAGTAACAAATGCAATAGAGAATAAAATCCTAGAATTGTAAGAATAAAATCAGTAAATGAATGCAAACAATTCAACTTTCTCTACTGCTGAAGCAGCTGGCTGAGCACATGGGAGAAACTCAATATACCTTCAATAAGTAAATGACCTCACCACCCAAGCTGCATTATTCTTCCATGGCCTTGACCTAAGCATGAAATTAACATCTTTCTCCCCAACCCACCACCGGTTTTGAGTCTTCCTGTTATGCTAGAGGGTGCCACCACTCTCTCCATCATCCAGGCTCATAATCTTGGCATCATCCTCAAGTTCTGACTCTGGTTCACCCCACATATCCAACCTGTTGCCTATCCTCGTCATTTGTACCTTCACATTTACACACCTTTCTCTCCACTCATACAGACATGATATTCGCTCAGGCTCTTTTTACTTCTTACCCAGACTATTGTATTAGCCTTCTGACTGGTTTATCTGACTCTAATCTCTCTCCACTCAGGAAGATTCATCTTCCTGAGTTCAAATCTGACCTCAGACACTTACTAGCAATGGGATTCTGGGTAAGTCATTTAACCCTGTTTGCCTCAATATCCTCATCTGTAAAATGAATCACAGAAGGAAATGGCAAACCACTCCAGTATCTTTGCTAAGAAAATCCAAATGGGATCATGAAGAGTCAAACATGACCAAAAAAATAACTGAACAACAAAAATAGTTTATTCTCTTCCACACCTTCTACAATCCAATTACATTATCCTACTTCCCATCCCTCAAAAGTGGCACTCCATCTCCCACCTCTGTGTGTTTGTACTGGCTGTCCCTCATGCCTGAAATGTTCTCCCTCCTGACATTCACCTCCTTGTTGCCTCTCAATTTCTTCAAGATTCAGCTGAAAGCCCACATTCTTGAGGAGCTCTTAGTCCCTCTAAGCTGCTAATGCCTTTCCCTTTCAGATTACTGTTCCATCTACTCTGGTCATAATTTTGTGTACATCATTGTTTTCCCCATTAGATGTATGTCCTTTGAGGACAAAGATTGTGTTTGGTTTTTCTTTGAATTTTCAGTGCTTAGCATAGGGGCCTGAAGACAGTAAATGTTTAATAAAAACGTATTGACTGACTGACCACAATTGAACCTCCCTGTTCTTGCTAGTCAGGCTCTGATGGTTTCAACTATTGATGCTTTCAGGGATTTCATTAGGTTAAAAGTTTTTCACTTTTTTTTTCTTGTCATTGAGGTTTGTCTCCAAACCACCCCAGAAGAAATGAAGATTCACCTATATGATTTGATAGATGTAGACTTCCTTTGTCTTAAATGGCAACCAAAGCAGCTTTACCTCACTCAGGAAAAGAAAGGAACAGGGTTTTCAACAATAGGAAGTTACAAGAATGAATAAATAAGTGAAAAAAAGCAATAATTAAGGGTTATATATCAAGCATTTTGCTAAACCCTGAGAATATAAATACAAAAAATGAGCCAGTCTCTACCGTCAAGGAATTCACATTTTGAGAGAGGGAGAAAAGTTTGACTGAGATACAAAGTGTGAAAATACAGGCTAAACCTGATAATTCAGAAGATACCCGACCAGCACTTTTAAACAATAAGGAAGACAGTAACCCAAAGACCTAGAAACTCTGTCTAGTGATCTGGAATCATAAATTTTATATGGACAAGAGCATTCAATATGACAATCTTGAATATTCAACAACTGACATTCCAATGTCACCTGAATGCAGGGGAAGGAACATTCACCTTGATGTCTGAAGACTTGGAGTCCAGTCCTAACTTTGTAATCTATATGACTAAGTTAACTAATTGTAGGACTTCAGAAAAATTACATGAACTCTCTGAGCTCCAGTTTCCTCATCTGTAAAATGGAGATAATAAATCTGTGATACTTTCCTCCAGAGAGTTATTACAAGGATCTGTTGACATTATGGAGCAGTTGGGTGGCATGATGGCTAGTGTTGGAGTTCAAATCAAGCCTCAGACATTTACTAGAGGATGTTCAGTCTAGATGAACAGCAAGAGATTTTCTCTGATTCCCATAACTTCTCAAACCTTTCCAAATATTATGCTCCAGATAAAAAGCAATTTCAATAATGTCCATGATCTCAGATATCCAGAATCAAAATAAGGTGAAAAAAGGAATCTATGAACTGATGCCTTCCCCAAATTTACTCAGCACCTCTCCTCCATCTCCCATGCTACTGACAGTGAGGCTGCACCAACTGATTCAAGGAACTGACACAAAGGTTTGCAACAAAACTTGATCCTACACTCTGGTCCTCTCTTCTTCTTTCTTTTTTTTTTTAAAATTATTTTTAATTTATGAAATGAAACATTTTCATAACATAGTATAATTAGAAAGATAAAATTATACATGAAACTGCAAATCTGCTATGCATAACTTGCTATTTCTTTTAAAGATACAACAAAATTATCATGGAAATTTTCTTTTTTCTCTTCTTGCTCCCTACCCCACCCTAGAGATGGCTACCATTAGACACAAATAGGTGTGTCTCTGTGTGTGTGTGTGTGTATATATATATATATATATATATATATATATATATATATATATATACACACATATACGCACATATATATATAATATACATATATATGTATATAAAATTACTCTATGCTTATTTTTATTTATCAGTTCTTTCTCTGGACGACTCTCTCTTTCCAATGCCATGGAGATTGGTCCATGGCAAACAAAGAGTGCTTTATCCACTGTCCAGGATTAGAAGCTTTGTGGGGGCTATGACAGGCAGTGGTGGAAAACCCTGTAGCATGAGTGCTGAAAAACTCAGAGCTATGGTGTCCAGTCAGAGAATTGAAGAACAGAAGGAGTGTGATAAGACACCAGGACAAAACACTAAATTATGTGTTTGCTGACAGGAGATTATGCAACATTATCAAACTGAGGGGGGAAACTCAGCACCAAACTGGTGCCAGTTTTGTCCACCCAAAAGTCACTTGGACAGAGACATTGTTTAGTGAATTGTGAATTGCCCAGCATGGGAGGAGGCTGAGATAGTTTGAGACCCAATCCCCAAAGAGAACATCATCAGAAAGGTAAAAATCAGAAAATATGAAGTAGGAAAAAATAAGAGGATAAAAAAAGACTGAAATTACCAACAAAGTCAGAAAGAAGAAAACTCAGATATTTCCTATCTAGGTGACTCTCAGTGACTCTTAGTTTCTTCATCTATAATACTGGAATTATAATAGTGTCTATATTACAGGGTTGTTGTGAAAATCCAATGGAATAATATACAAAAAAACTTTGCAAATCTTAAAGTGTTACATAAATGTTAGCTACTCTTATTGTTATAATGACAAAACCCCTTGTAACCTGTAATGCCCCAAGCTAATGTCAGTTAGCATCATTATATAAAGCAGATACGTGTAAGCCACCATCATTATACTGATCATCATCCTTGTTTAAGCCAATAAACAGGCATTTATTCAGCACCTCCTGAAGGTGTTATATTAGGTGCCTGAGATACAAAAATAGACATAACACATTTGCATTCCTGGAGATTGCAATCTAATGGGAGGAGGGAGATATACAAAAATAGCAGTTATACAAAAGGGAATGAAACAGGCACAAAGGAGATATCCAGGCAAAATAGCATGAGATATTTGAAGATGGAAAGATCATTTTAGCTAGGGTAGGGATGTGAGGAGTATTAGAAAAGGTTTTTTGGTAGAGAATGTACTTGAACAAGGACAGGAGAAATTTTAAGAGTATTGAGGAGGATTCTATTCCCAGAATGAGATGCAGCATGAAGGAAGACAGACAGGGTAGTATAAAAATATGACCTGAAGAGTAGTTAAGTTTGATTAGAATGTGGGATATATGAAGAAGGTAAGTTTCAGACAATGCTGGACAGGTGGAAAAGCCACTTGCCTACTTTCATTTTTGTAGTGTCTTTTTTCCTATTATTTGATGCAGTAGGGCCTCCTCTTTTTCATTACTTTTCTTTACAAAATATATAATTTTTTAACCTGAAATTAACAAATACCAAATAAGGTAAGCATATATATATATATATAGTATATTTATTATATATATTAGATATATTAGCATATAGTATATCATATATATATATATATATATATTAGAACAGGAAAGGATTATACACAAAACTGTGGATCTCTAATATGTAGGGATTGCTTTTCTTTTAATATGTAATGAATTAAATATGTAACTTTCAAAATTCTCTGGCTTGTAAACAATCCCTTCTGACTTTCTTCCTGTTTTCTTCCTTTGGGGAGGGAGGAGACAGAAAGAGCCCCATTCCTAGTTTTCTTCTCTGTTTTATTTCAACTCCTTTTAAATAAAATAAAAGAACACAAAACCTTTATATTATGTTGTGGCCAAACAAAAAAAATTCAGGGTTCAAAAAGTGTTTATCTCATTCTACATTCTGAATCTATCACCTCTCTGTTTAGTCTTTTTCTCTTTTCTCAGAAATTTTATACTCGTATGCCCAGGAATGTATCATCCACCTAGTAAAGCCAGGCTAATCTAAGTGATATTTAGATCTCAGTTACTATGTTTTATGGTTTGTAGTCACAATTTAGTTGTTGTAGTGAAATCTGGATCTAGCAGATAACTGGACCTTTCCAAGAAGTATTTTTTTCTTCTGTTCACTGATATATGCGACACCTCAATCTTTTAAGGATAGAGAAATACATCTTAAAATGGTGTCCCTAGTTTGGCCAGCTGTCTTTGAATAAAACTCAGCAATCTTGACTTGCTAAAACAAAGCAAGTTGTTTATATGCAATGATTTGGTAAGATAATATCATCATTATTCTGGGACATTGCTTCCCTGACACCATAATGAAGATATATTAATAGTTTTAAAATAGCTACCCTAGGCAGAATCATGGGATTGAACAATCAACAATCACTTATTAAGTATTTATAAAGTGCTTAGCACAGCATTTGGTACATAGTAGGCACTATATACGTGTCTATTCCTTTCCCTTCTGTTCCATCTTCTTCATTTCCCTTCCCTTTCTTTCTTTCCCCTCTTTTCCCTTGTATGTACCAGGCACTGTGTTGGGCAGTGACAGAGAATACATTTAAAAAGAATGAAACAATTTCTATTCTCAATTAGTTTAGATACTACCAGAAAACTCTTTGCAAATCAAGTGCAGTCCTGTCTAAGAATGATGTTATTTATCTTATAATTTGGGAGCAACTCACACCAAGATCAATTAGAGCTAAAGTTGCTTTTTGTTAGTTTGATTGGTTGTGGGTTTCATTTTTTCCATACTGGACAATCTATTTCTAAACACAGATAACCTGGTTTTCATATGAAGAATATTTTTGAATACTAATGCTAATACAAGCCTGTTCTTCCATTGGACAGTCAAGTAGATGTAGCCCTAATAGAGTAATTAGTTCTCACTATCTCTGCACCCTTCAAGTCAAAGACTAAATAGTATAAGGTCTGAAGATTGGAAGTCCAATCTTTTCTTTTCATATTCCTTCTATTTATTTAAAAATATTCTTCCAAGTAAACAGAAGCCTCTAGGTTCATAAGACTGAAGGTCAATCAAAGCTCCATGTCTAGATGAATTCAATTCTATATATATACTCAATTAATTCTCATTTATCTGCTGCTAACAGATTATCTGCTTTGTGGCTTATCCAAGGCCAGTTTTTAAAATCAACCATGGGATTGGAAAATGAGACAAGTTACTGTTTAGTTTTGAACACTTTTTTTTCTTTACATTCTCACTTCCTCCATTGATTCAGCTATATCACCTAGATAAAAATTGTTTTGAGGGTCTCTTCCCACTCAGATTCAGGAAAGACTTTGAAGCCCAAAGTATACCACCCATCCACCCCACCTTCCACCTGACAACTCACCAGCACAAAATACCATGAGCAAGGCATGTAGGAAAATTATACAGAGATAAGAGATGAGATACTGTTCATTTCTAATACGAGGTTGACAAACAGAGGTAGATGATCTAGGTCAGAGTCTAGCGTTTCTACCTCATTCTGATTCTTTCCACAGTAAAGCTTACTTAGTTTGAAGATTACTCATATTCAGCAATAAGTATGATGCAATTAAATTGAAATGGCTTTTTAAAGTTACTTTTTTTTTAGATTAGGGATCCACTGTTCTATCTTTCCCTGCCAGTCCAGAAGATCTAGAGTTACTCTGAATTGGACAAAGTGGGTCAATTTCATAAGTATTTTGAAAGTGATTTTGAAAAGAAAAAGGAATACATAATTAAACCCATAGTTTGATAAATATACTAATTGCATGTGGAATGTATTTCAAGTAGGAAAAAACAATCACAGAGGAGTTTTAACTTACCAGAGTCTAATTAAAATTCTCAATCAGATTTTAAAATTTTCTATTCAAGCATTTGTTAAGCTCTAAATATGTGTAAAGTACTGGGCTAGGTACTGGAAATACAAAGACAAAAATTAGCAGTGAATGTTCTCAGTTAGTATATATTTTATTGAGAAGATATGGTATGCAAAACAATTAGTAAATAGAAGGAACAGCTAGAGGGGTCAGGGAAGACTTCATTCCATTTCAAGGAAGAGAGATCACTTCAATACTTTAGCAAATCCCATTATACAAAATATAATGATATCTTAAATTTAGTCAAAGAAAAAAGTTCCAGGGGACAACTTGAGATCAGCACACCTTACAAGATCTTAAAGTCATTGGGAATTTAAGAAGGAAGAGATCTCAAAAACTAACTTTTCCAAGCATGCCCCCTAAGGTCTACAAATTTCAAAGGACTGCTTTGAGCCCCACAAATGTATTGGAGAGAAAGAGAGACAAAGAAAGAGAGAGAGATAGAGTAAGAGAGAGGCAGAGGCAAAGACAGAGAAAGCTAAAATAGAAGACAGAAATGATTAAATTAGTATAACAGATAATAGGG
This sequence comes from Potorous gilbertii, assembly GCA_028658325.1. Taxonomy (NCBI): domain Eukaryota; kingdom Metazoa; phylum Chordata; class Mammalia; order Diprotodontia; family Potoroidae; genus Potorous; species Potorous gilbertii. Next base: position 77,833,799 of record CM053772.1, on the reverse strand, counting down.
ACATGAGTAGATATAGATGATAGAAAGATGATAGCAAAAATATTTCATCAGTAAGTCAATAAGCATTTAAGTGTCTATTTTTTTGCCAATAATAGTGGCAAACCACAGCAGTATCTTTGCCAAGAAAACCTCACATGGGGTCACAAAGAGCTGGACATAACTGAACAACAATTATTTGCCAAGAATTATGCTAAGCCCTGGAGATTCTAAGAAGGGCAAATGACAGTCCTTGAGGAAGTCACAATCTAATGGGAGTGATAACATGCAAATAAATTACTAAGAATAAACAAGCTATAAACTGGACAAACAGGAACCAATCAGTAGAGGGAAGGCATCACAATTAAGAGAGATTAGGAAAGATTTCCTTTAGAAGGTAGGTTTTAGCTGAGACTTGAAGGAAGCCAAGGGGTAGAAATGAGCATCCCAGGCACAGACAAAGGATAGCCAAAATGTCTGGAGCTGAGAGATGCAAGGTCTTATTCAAGGAACAGCCAAGAGTCCAATATCACTGTATAGAAGAGTACAGAAAAGAGGGATAGGTGATGAAGGACATCGAATGCCAAATGGACATGATAGAAAGTCACTGGAATTGATTGATGAAGGAGTGACATAGTTGGATCTCACATTTTTAGGAAAGCATTTTGGTGGTTGAATGGAAGATGGTCTCAAGTGGGGAGAAACTTATGGCAAACAGATAAACCGATAGGCTATTGAAATAGTAAAGGAAATAAGGTCCTGCATCAGGATAGTGGCAGTATCATAGGAGAGAAGAAGGTATATTCAAAAGATGATGCAATGATGAAATTGTCAGACCTTGGCAACAGAGTGGATACAGTCACAGAGAAGAGGCAGGAAATGAGGTTTCAAGCCTGGTGTTCTGGGATAATGGTGATATTCTTACTAGTAATATGGACATTTGAAGGGCATATCTTGGGGGAAGAGATAATGAGTTCGTGAGTTCAGACATGTTGAGTTTAAGATGTCTAAAGGACATTCAGTTCAAGACGCCTAATAGGTAATTAGAGATATGAGGTTAGAGGTCAGCAGAGAGGTTAAAGCTGGATAAGTAGATCTGAGAATCATCAGCATAGAGATGATAACTTAATCCATGAGTGTTGAGAAGATCATCAAGTGAAGTAGTATACAGCATAGAAAATATCTTTATTATGTACTTAATATGTGACAGGCACTTTGCTAAGTTCTGGGAGTGCAAAAAATAAGCAAGAAAGGCAGTTCTACCCTCAGAGAACTTATATTCTCATGAGGGAAGCTAACACATAAAAGGGATCCAGAAAGAGGTGGAAGGAGGGGAGAGAATGCTGTTGGGAAGAGAGTAGGAAATCAAGGATGATCTCAAGGTTGTGAACCTGGATGACTGCAAAGATTTGGGGTCCTTGACAGAAACAGAAAAGTTTGGAAGAGGTTGAGTTATATTTTGAACATGTTGAGTTTGAAATACCTATGGAACATACAGTTGGAAACATACAATTAGCAGATGGTGATGCCTACCTATGGAGCTCAGAAGAGAGTCCAGGGTTACATATATAAATCTGGGAATCATCTACATTGTTGTTCAGTCATTTTCAGTTGTGTCTGATTCTTTGTGACCCCATTCAGGGTTGTCTTTGCAAAGATACTGGAATGGTTTGTCATTTCCTTCTCCCACTCATTTTTACAAATGAGGAAACTGAGACCAACAGGGTTAAATGAAGGTTAAATGACTTGCCTAGGGTCACACAGTTACTAAGTGTCTGAGCTCAGATTTGAAATCAGGAAAATGTGTCTTCCTGATTCCAGGCACAGCACTCTATCCATTGTGCTGCCTAGCTTCTCAATCATACGGAGAAAATAATTAAATCCAATTAAATTTATTATTAATTAATAATAATAGTAAATTAAGAGATTAAATTAAATCCAATTATATTAGGTAAAAATTTAGAGCCAAAGAAGTGACCAAGTGAGAATGTAAAGAGAAAAGACAAGAGAGCCCAGGATAGATCTTTGAAGTATGTAATCAGTTACTTGGCATTACGTAGACAATAATCCACTGAAAGGAACTGAGATGACATGGTCAGTCAGGAAAGCATAGTATACAAACACTCAAAGATGAGAGAGCAGCCAGAAAGGGAAAGTGGTCAATAGCATCATACGCAGCAGAGATGTCAAGAAGGATGACAACTAATGAAAGGACAGAAGTCTCAGTCAATTGTTAGAGATTCAATTGGGGAGGAATGAGAAGTTTACCAAGACTTGAATCCGGGTCTCCTGACTTCCAGTCCATAAATCCTCCATCAGGAAAGAAATATTCAATTGTTTTCACTATATATAGTTTAACATTCCAAGGAAATTAATATTTTCCTGGTTATATGTCCAAGAAGTAGACATATTTTTGGACATTTTCAATAAAAAAGGTTTATGGTGAACCTTCAGTTACTCAGAGTGTTCAATTACTCAGAGCAATCCTTCCCCCAAGCATTATAATTAAGCAAGGTTTTACTACGCAAGGAAAAAAAGTATGAGGAAAAGAACAGCTATGAAAACTTTTAAGACTTGGTTGCATAACAAGTCTTATCAGCCTCAAGGAAATTTGAAAGTTACTATTAAATAAGATCTCAACCTCCAGATTAAATAATAGACAGCCTTCCTACTGCATCATCAAATTTAATTAGAATTTCGCTGTCCTTTCATCTGACCAAGGTGATAAAGCCATTGTGTTTCAGCTTCTATTCTACCTTTGCTGGAAGTTTTTATGGTGGAATTGAAGTTGCTTTGCGCTGAAATAGCATCTACTTTCCTCATGGGGAGGGCACACAGAAATGTCAGGTGACTTGGAAGTTAGAACAAAACATAAAGTGAAAATAGGCTTCTCTCCAAGGTCTTTGCAAACTAGCTGGAGCTAGACTTAACCCTACAGGTAATGGTGAGGGGGCTCACAAGCTTGACGTTCCTCACTGGGAGCAAGCTCTGAGAAGACACCCAGATGAACCCGAAAGGAGCAAATACCTCCCCCAATTCCAGGGAGCTTTTATAGGCACAGGAATAGGGAAAAGGTCTGGCCCTGTGGTTTCATCAGAATAGGATCACTCCAGTGAGGAAATTCCTTCCATATACACAAGTCATGGCAATTTATATTCTTAGAATTTCCCCTAGAGCACTGAGAGGTATTTATTCAGGATCACATAGTCAGAGGATGACGTGAACCCAGGTCTTCTCTTATGTCAGTCTATATTTTTCTGAAATGTGGACCTTTCCATTTCTTTACATAATCTCTTCCTTTGAAATTAAACTTTCTTGTAGTTTTAGGTCCCCCTATCCCAGCAACTGATAGTGACTCACTATGTCTCAAAAATTACTTTGGGAGCAGCTAGGTGGCACCCTAAAATCAGGAGAACCTGAGTTCAAATCCCTTCTCAGATATTTGCTAGCTTTGTGACTCTGATCAAGTCACTTAACCCTGAAAAAGCTTTACTTTGAATTTTCTTTATACATACTTCTAAGGGTACATATTGCCTCTCCCAACAGAATGCAAGTTTCTTGATTACAGGAACATGTTTCCTTTTATCTTGGTATCCTCAGCACCTACTACAGTACCTGGAACATTGTAGATACATATTATTTGATGATCAGTTGTCTGATTTTATTTTATTAATGTGGGGAAATGTGGATTCAATCTGAAGCTGAAATGGCATCTTTTCCTTTATGTGATACTGCTTAGTATTAGAATGACCTACAAAGTCTCATTCTAGAGTCCCTCAAGGACAAGAAATGTTTGATTTTGGTCCCTGTTGGAGTCTCATTCCTTCCAGCACATCTTCCATAAAACTGATATTCCTCAATCCCAGGTTTGACTATGTCACTCTCTTACTTAAGAAGCTCTGGTGCCTTCCTCTTGTGTCAAGGACAGGTATTATTAAACTTTTGGTGTGTCATGGACCCTTCTGATAGTCTGGTGAAACCTATGAAGACCTGTTTACAATAATGTTTTGTTGCCTACATTTATAAATAAAAAAATGGTAAATTTTAAGCTAGATGTTAATAAAAATTAAGATGTTTTTCCCATCCAAGCCCCACAAACCTGAAAATGCATAACCCTCTGACATTCAATGCTCTTCATAATCCAGCTTCAGTCCAGCTGGGTTATTATATATGGTTCCAATTCACACATGCTATGTCCCAGACAAACTGGCCTACTTGGAGTTCTCTGTCCATGAAATTTCTTTCCCTTTTTTGTACTTTTCCATTGGCTGTACCCTATGTCTGGAATGCACTCGCTCCTTACCTCAGCCTCTCTACATCCCTAGCTTCCTTCAAAGCTCAACTCCAGATCTATTTCCTACAGAAAACATATCTTAATTACTCCTAGCTGCTAGTATCCCCTCTGAAATTACTTTGTACATATTCTTGACATCAAGTAGTTTTTTCAGTCGTGCCTGATCTTTGTGACATTTGGGAGTTTTTCTGTGTGTGTTTTTTTTTTTTTGGCAAGGATACTGGAGTGGTTTGCCATTTCTTTCTTCGGCCCATTTTTACAGATGAGATTTACTGAAACAAACAGAGTGAAGTGACTTGCTCAGGGTCACACAGCTAGTAAGTGTCTGGGGTCAGATTTGAACTCAGGTTTTCCTGACTCTAAACACAGCAGTCTACCCATTGCGCCACCAAACTGCACTATCTGCTTTGTAAGGAACACATTTTTAATGGACTTGATGTCCATTTCTGCATAAGGCATGGAGAAAACGATGATCATCATTGTTAGAGGGAGTTACCTCATCCAGAAATTCCCTAGACTGGTTAAATCACAGGTATATCTATCTTTATAGGTCATTAGACATTTTAGGAAGCTAAGCAGTGAAGTAGATAGAGTGTCAGACCTAGAGTCAGGAAAATCTGAGCCCAAATCCTGCCTCAGATACACATTGGTTGTGTGATCCTAGGCAAGTCACTTAATTTCTCTCAGTCTCTGTTTCATTATCTATAAAATGAAGGTAGCAATAGCACCCACCTCCCAGGACAGTGGTAAGAACAAAACCAGACATTTGTAAAGTGCACTTGCCAACTTCAAAGTGCTATATTAACCATTATGAAAATAGAAGTTTACAGATAGACTGATTGAGTTGTCATTTGATTAGGACTTGTCAGCTGGTACAGTACTGGTTCAGAGTTGGGACTTTCTGCAGTTATTCACTCACTGACTCTGCTCCATCTTCCATGTGAGTCCATCTACTTCAAGTTTACTAATTCAGAAAACACTCTCTTCTTTTATTTTTTCATTTATCATTTGCAGCAAATGCAAATGGAAACAGGGAGCAAAACGAATATAAAAATATTGAGATGGAGCTCAGGAAAGCAACAGGACAGAGTTCATTTTCATGTAAGTAGAGAAGATGAAACTGCCCCATTACCATTAGAGGTCATGAATACCTTAAAGCTACCTTGAGTCAGTTGACATTATAGGAAACAAGCCAGGGATGTCGCTGCTGACTTGGCACATAAGACACCTTGAAATTTATGAAGAAAACCCATACTTTAGTTAGAGTTATTGCTATTGAGGTCTGTCTAGGCAGAACAACAGTACCATTTATCCTGGCAGCCATCACCCACTAAGAGCCAGAAGGCAAAGTCCATCCCATTGCTGGTTAACCTATGCTGACTCCCTTTAATGCACTGAAGAGTTCTCCAGAGCTCAGTCATAAGATCACAGATTTAGAGCCAGTAGGAACTTTAGAAGACCATTTAATCCAAACATTTAATTTCACTGGTGAAGAAACTATGGTACTCAAAGTACACACTTGCCTAAGGTTGCGCAGGCAATAGATTCTGAACCTTCGGTCCTTGGACTCCAAATTCAGTACTCTTTCTACTGTATTACTCTGCTCTGGGCATTTTAGTTGAGCAGGCATTAAAGTGTTTAATCCAGGGGCAGGGAACCTTCAGCCTCAAGGCTATATGTGGCCTTCTAGGTCCTTATGTACAACCTTTTGACTAAATCCAAACTTCCCTTAATAAAGGATTTGTTCTGTAAACCTTGGATTCAGTCAAAGTACTGCACTTGAGGACCTAGAAGAACACATGTCACCTTGAGGCCACAAGCTCTTCAGCCCTGGTGAAGGGGATGGAGTCAAGATGGTAGAGCAAAAGCAGGGATTTGCTATAGCACTCTCCTGAACTCAACCAAATACCTGTAAAAATGACTCTAAACAAATTCTGGAGCTGTGGAACCCACAGAATAATGAAGTGAAGCAAATCTCCAGCCTAAGACAGCCTGGAAAGCATCTATCACTCTGGGCTGGGAGCAGAGCACAGTCCAGTGTGGACTGCACTGGCAAATGGGACCTGAGCAGACCTGGGAGGAACTCAATCACTGGCATCTGTGGCAATTTCTAGACTTTATGATCCCAAAACATTGAGGTCAAATTGAAAGGTCAGTGAAAAAACCTTTTGGACCTGTATGAGAGAGTAGAGTGGTCCATCCCCAGCCCCAGGTAGAGAGGTGGAGGAGCTTGCAGCAGCAGCAGCAAGGGCAGAGGCTGTTTCTGGAGCTCTAGGCCCCCATCCCCTTTGAAAGCAGAGAACTACCTTGACAAAGAGCACAAAAGTCAGGTAATTGGATGGGGAAATGAGCTAAATCAGGAAAAAAAATCAGACTATAGAATCTTGCTTTGGTGTCAAAAAAGATTAAAATATACACCCAGAAGGAGAAAACAAAGTCAAAAATCCTATATCCAAAACCTCCAAGAAAAATATAAGTTGGTCTCAGGCCATGGAAGAGCTCAAAAAGGATTTTGAAAATCAAGTAAAAGAAGTAGAGGAAAAATTGGAAAGAGAAATGAGAGTGATGCAAGAAAAATATGAAAAATGAATCAACTACTTCCTAAAGGGGAGCCAAAAAAAATTCTGAAGAAAATAACACCTTTAACAATAGACTAACCTTAATGGCAATAGAGATCAAAAAAGCCAATGAGGAGAAGAATGCCTTAAAAACAGAACTGCCCAAATAGAAAAAGAAGTCCAAAAGCTCACTGAAGATTATAATTCCTTAAAAATGAGAAGGGAGCAGATCGAAGCTAATGAGTCTATGAAAAATCAAGAAAGCGTAGAACAAAACCAAAAGGATGAAAAAAATAGAGACAATGTGAAATATCTCATTGGATGAACAACTGACCTGGAAAATAGATCCGGGAGAGATAATTTAAAATTTATTGAACTACCTGAAAGCCATGATCAAAAAGAAAGATCCTAGACATCATCTTTCAAGACATTATCAAGAAAAACTGCCCTGATATTCTAGAACCAGAGAGTAAAATAGATAATGAAAGAATTCACTGATCACATCGTGAAGAGATGCCAAAAGGAAAACTTCTAGGAATAATGAAGCCAAATTCCTGAGGACCCAGGTCAAGGAGAAAATATTGCAAGTAGCCAAAAAGAAACAATTTGAGTACTGTGGAAACACAATCAAGACAACACAAGATTTAGTGCTTATACATTAATGGATCAGAGGACTTGGAATATGATATTCCAGAGGTCAAAGAAGCTAAGATTAAAACTAAGAATCACCTACCCAGCAAAATTGAGTCTAATACTTCAGGGGGAAAAATGGTCATTCAATGAAATAGAGGACTTTCAAGGATTCTTGAGGAAAAGACCAGAGCTGAATTAAAAATTTGACTTTCAAACACAAGAATCAAGAGAAGTATGAAAAGGTAAACAGGAATCTTAAGGGACTTACTAAAGTTGAACTTTTACATACCTACATGGAAAGATGATATTTGTAACTCTTGAGATTCTTCTCAGTATTAGGGTAGTTGGGGGGATTATATACATACAGACAGAGGGCAAAAGGTGAGTTGAATATGAAGGGATGATATTTTAAAAAATAAAATTAAAGAGTCAGAGAGGAACACATTGGGAAAAAGAAAAAGGGAGAAATAGATTGGGGTAAATTATCTCATAAATAAAAGACACAAGAAAAAGTTTTTTCAACGGAGTGGAAGAGTGGGAGGTAAGAGAGAAAGAGGGACCTTTTCTCTCATAGAATTTGTCTTAAGGAGGGAATATCATGCACACTCGATTTGGCAGGAAAATCTATCTTACGCTACAAGAAAGAAAGAGGGAAAGAAAAGGGGATAAGGTGAGGGAGATGATAGAAGGGAAGACAAATGAGAGGAGGAGGTAATTATAAATAAACCCTTTTGAGAAGGGAAAGGGTCAAAAAAGAGAATAGTATAAATGGGGGGCAGGATAGGATGGGGAGGGAGGAAAGGAGAGAAGTTGGAACTCAAAGTTTTCAAAATGAATGTTTAAAACTGTTTTTACCAGCAACTGGGAAATGTGACACACAGGCAATGGGGCATAGAAATATATCTTGCCCTATGAGGAAATAGAGGGAAAGGGGATGAGAGAAGGGAGTGGTGTGATAGAAGGGAAGTCAGATTGGGGGAATGGGTAATAAAAATGTCTTGGAGTAGGAGAAGGGGAAAGATGGGGAGAAAATTTGGAACTCAAAATCTTATGTAAATGAATTTTGAAAACTAAAAATAAATCAATTGATTAAAAAGAAAAAAAAAATCCCAACCAGGAAAGTATATGATGCTCTAGTCTCTTAGTCTCAATATTATAAACTGTGTGTTACCTGGTCCAGGATAGAAGTGACTTACAAGGTTAGATTTGTTGTGTCTTCTATGTTGGTATGGGACCTTGTTGGTATTTTTGTGCTTTTGGTGGTGAAAAAGACCAGGACTAGAGGGAATCAGAGATTGGTATTGATTTAGTTGAGTCATTGGTGGGTCAGGAACCTGGGATGGAAGTTGGCATAAAGGTTAGTCCACTTTTAAATCTCTGTCTGAGATACAAGGTTTTAAACCCCTCACCTGATCCATCAGTAGAGGGAATAGGATGGAGAAGTTATGATACCTTGCAATTTGAAGGATGTAGTCAAGGACAAAAATATAAAGCAAATCTAGAGAATATAGTGGGGTATTAAAAAATGAAATTTCTTACTCCAAGAGATGGTTTGGGCTAAAAAAAAAAGCTTCAAGAAGAGCCATAAGATAAGCCAAGATAAGAGCCATAACAATTTAGATAGTATAATAACTATATTTCTTGGTATATGCCTAACACTTTTGAGGGTTACATCATACATGACAGACATCTAGTACATTCACCATTATCATAAACCATCCTTTGATAGCACTGTCTGAGACTAGGCTATACATTTCACTTACCTGATTCAGCTGGACAAGCATTTGCTAAGTGTCATGCTGGGCATTATGCTGGGGGACACTAGAGAAACAAGACAATAACAAAACAATATGCCATCAAGAAACTTAGATTCCACTGAAGGGATGAACATCTTCACCAACAGGTAAAAATCATATATAAAATTAATCATTGGGCTGGGGGAGGAAAGACACTAACAGCTGGGGGTATTAGGAATAATTTCTATTAAGAAGTGAAATTTGATCTTAGCCTTGAAAAGAACTAGAGGATTCCAAGAATCTGAGGTAAGGAGAGGAATCCAGACATACGTATGGGGGCCAACCTACACATTTGAGTAGAGGTAGGCTAAGGAATGTCCTGTATGGGGAACATACAGGAATTAGGGCGGTTTGCTTCGGCAACTAGGTGGTGCCATGGATAGAGCACAGATAGAGCACTGAGCCTCAAGTCAAGAAGACCTAAGAATAAATCCAGTGGCAGATACTTCCTAGCTGAGTCACCTATTTCTGTATGACTCAGTTTCCTCATCTGTAAAATGGGGATAGTAATAGCCCCTACCTCTCAGGGTTGTTGTGAGGACCAAATGAGATGCTATTTGTAAAGTATAAAATTAGTGCAACACCCATATAGTAAGCTATTAATCAACCTGGAAAGATAGGTTGGAGTCAGATGATGAAAGGCTTTTACGCATCAAACTTAGGAGTTCTTATTTTGTCTTAAAGGCAATAGAGAACCATTGAAGCTTCTTGCACAAGAGTGATGACATTTCTAATCTTAAAATGTCATCGATGAACATATATGCATTTAGGGGCAATTTCAGGATGCCACTTTTGAAATAGTATCACCTGTTGGACAAAAAGTAACATCAAACCATTGGCTTCTTGCCTACAGAATGGCTAAAAAGGGAAAAACATCCTTTTTCCAAGTGGAGGTCCGTGCTTTCAAAGTATCTGCGTTCCTAATAGATGAAATTCAGGAGTGGCCCAGGCACAAGGAGTTCAAATTCAGTACAGTCCTTAGGTGATTGATGAAACCAAAAGCTGTTGAGCCATTTCTAGATGAACTGACCCTGGCAGGGTTGGGGAACATCATCTAGAAGCTTGGTTTTAGTTTCTATGCCAGAAAATGTGAAGGAAAGAAGAGCATGATAGGAAAACCAACAGCCTGGGCTCTTTGCCACTTTTTAAGAAGGAAAAAAAGCCAATTTATTTATTGTACTGATTTATAACATCATTATAAGGTACCTAGAGGCCCTAATGATGCAATTATAAGGCATCTCAGGAACATTCTTGATGATAAGCCAACATTAATGAGGTGCCTTACAATATAATTATAAGGCTCTTCAGTAATCAGCTGTCCTGATAATTCCACATCCTCTTCCTGTACAATGACTAATCATGGATGAGTCCAGACAAAGGAGGAAACAATGGTGGGCCTAAGGATTTGATTCTTGGCTTCTCAGAACACTGGTGACATAGGAGAGGGATATGAGCACTGTAAATCACATGTTCCTAAAGTACCTCTCTAGGTACTGCCTCAATGGGCCACTCTGCCTCACGTGGTCAGTTTTGGATGGTTGAAAGAATCTATGACAGTAAATGGGTCAGAGATGATTCACCTTCAGGGTATTTCTGCCAAGCTCACTGACTTTCCATGAGACTTGAGGAAAGCTGTTAGTTCTTTCAGTGCTTTGTTGTGCCTTGCACATGACAGGCAGTATAAAGCACTGGATAGAGAGTTGTCCTCAGAGTTAAAATGAACTGGGCTCAAACCTTGCCTTGGATACTTAAAAGCTATTGGACCCTGGTCAAATTATTTAACTCATATATCTCAGTTTCTTTACCTGTAAAACATGAAGATTGGCCTCTAAGATAATATCTAAATTTATAATAAGCTATGTAATATAGATAAATAGCATCTATATAGTTCATATTAACAATATCTAATCTATATTATATAATATATCTACAATCCTAAATATCAGTGAGAATGCCAACCTGCATTGGCAGAGGAATCTTTCTCGTCTTGGAATCTGTCTTCCTCAGGTTGAAAGAGAAATCACACTCTTAGGGTTGAATCAAACTCCACTAACTCTTAACTCCATCCCCAACCCATTAGTCATAGGGATTGTCCATTTCCCCTAGTATTTTAATGTTGAAAATAATGACTGCACAGGTCCAGACACTAAATGCCTCTGATTCTTCTTTATCATTTTGATGACTGAAGGTGCAACCAAGGGGACATCATCCTCTCAGGATGTTGAGACTGGTGTTTCTATTTTAGTCCAGAGTAGCAGTTTCATTTCAGACCATCCATCCCAAGCAAAGATGACAGATGAACTTGACATATCCCTGTGTCTTAATGTGATCCCAAAATGACCCTCTCTTGTTTGGTGTTTATTGCTCTTGTCTGATTTGTTCTTTAATGTTACAGGGAAATGCTTTGTTCCTTAGGAATAAGATTTCAGATTTAATAATCTTTCATATGTGTCTGGTTGCATCCCAAATTGAAATGACAATTCAATCACCAGGGCAATGGACTCAGAGACCAGTGTCTGAGAATTACAAAACCCTCCACAGTCAAGTAGCTATTTTCATTTGACATAAGAGGACAGCAAAGCACAGAGAGGCCTAGAGCCTTCTCCAAATGCCTAGAAGGGCTTTTCAAGGGAAAAAAGAAAATTTTTCCTTGTTCCTGAACTTGATAAAGGAGAAATCCAGGAAAGTCTGCCTTCTTCCTTTCCTTGGTCCCAACCAGTAGCTTTTGTTCAACCTCCGTCTTGAGAATTCACCCTTCTTAATTATCATTGGAATTAATAAGAATTTTTCACTAATTGCTAAAAATGTGCAAAGAATGAGAAACAATAGAAGTGATGCAGTGTTTAGAGCACCAAGTCTGGAGTCAGGAAGACCTGAATTCACATTTGGCCTCTAGATACCCACTAGCTGCGCATCCCTGGGTAAGTCATTTAACCTTGTTTGTCTCAGTTTCCTCATCTATAAAACAAGCTGGAGAAGGAAATGGCAAACCACTCCAGTATCTCTGCCAAAAAAAAATTCAAATGAGGTGACAAAGAGACTGAAAATGATTGAACCATACAACAAAAATTTATTAAGTACCTATTAGAGAATGAGAAATGAAAGATAAAGGTTCAAATTAAGACCAGGAATATTTGCGTCCAAGTCCAATCTGGCACACGCTATCTGTGTGACCATGATCCAATAACTTAACCCTTCAGAGCCTGAGCAACTCTCCAGGATGACAAATTAAAGATAAGGGGCTAATAAGCTTTGGTGGAAGTAGTCTGCCCCCTAGAAGTTCCCTATACTTTCAAGTTGGAGCAAGGATAAGGTTCAGAATAATTAGATAATACAAAGAAATGGAATTCAAATCAATAAGTATTGATAGTTTATCCATTCTACTCTTTTATTGGTGACTTGAGCACTAGATGTGGAGTGCAAAGACCATACTAGTTGTGTGACTTTGAGGAGGTCACAATCTCTCTGATATTCAGGTCCTTCATCTGTGAAATGGAGACATTAACATTTGTACTATCTACTTGGTGGAGTTGTTATAAGGATTGAATAAGCTATTGTAAATCCTTTGAACTATAAAGCGTTATATAAATTTGAGTTTTTATGACTGATGTATGATCAGCATGATATACAATTTATTTTTCATCCATGTCAAAGCACGTTTCTTCTACCTGGGAGCTTCTGGAAAATCATCTTGCCTAGTGGTACACAAGCTTCTGTTCTAGTCCTGTCCGAGGCCAGATCTGATCCAGTTGGGGTCCTCTTTGTTTTGGGGGTTTCTTTGGGACCTGGTCCTTTTCCTGTGAATGTAATAGCCCACATTGAGAAATACTGATAGCATCATAAATTGCTTATTCTCACTGTTTAACTTTTGCAGTCTTTCATAAACTGGCTCCTTCCTCCTTTTCCCATCATATACTTTTCTCTCCTTCTCATCCAGTGACAACGACCTCTTTGCTGTTCCCTAAACAATACTCTCCATTTCCAGACTGTGAGTATTTTATCTGGCTGTCCCCCACACCTGGAAAGCTTTCCTTCCTCTTCTCCATTTTGAAGTTTCCCTACCTTACTTCAAGCCTCAACTAAACTCCCAGCTTCTGTGAAAAGCGTTTGCCCAGTTCTACTTGATACCATCCCTCTGTGATTATCTCCAGTTTTTCCTGTATGCTTCTTGTTTGTACATAGCTGTTTGCATATATTGCCTGCCTCATTAGATTGTGAGCTTCTTGAGAGAGGGATTACTTTTGGCCTTTATTCATATCTCCAATGCTTAGCACGGGAACATAGGGTTTAGTTGCCTAGTATAGGACTCACTTTCCTAGTTTACAGTACACCTAGGGGCCAATTAAGAAACCATAACAAGTGCTTTAGAGATAGAAGAGCTGGGTTCAAATACTGACTTGCTCCTTGTGGCCAGGAACTGCTTGCTCCCTAAGGTTCTATATCTTGGACATAGCCAGAATAAAATGGGCATACACGAAGGCCTGGGCCCTGATTAACCAGCCTCCCATTATGTTCACGAGATCTTTAGTATCAGCTGTTGTGACCTGGAGATGAGGCAGACTTAGAAACAGTCACCTGCTTACATGCCAAAGATAAATTTTAATCTAGGCTCGAAGTGAAAAGAAAAAAAAATAAAGTTGAATTTAGTCTTCCTACTTCCAAAATATTCTTTCCACACTTTGAGCAGACACTCAGAGGACTGTTCAGGCTGCTTAAAAAAAATTGTATTTGGACTGGTAAACATGGGTTCTTATAACAGGAGACTGTGATGAAGTCATCGGATTTCTATGTAAACCTACTGAAGGAAATGGTGTTTTTTGAAGAGATTTGTAATATTGAGGAGAATGTGCCATTGGAGGTAAGAAGGTTCTGTCATTACTAAAAAGCAATGGGCCATAGTCAAGGAAACTAAATAAGTATATTCATGTAAGAGAGGTTAGAGGTGAGGAATGAAAGATCATCTCCAATCTTCCTTCCAACTCTGGATTTCCATGATATTACAAAGTTTTTAGGGATGCCAGAAGGCCTCCGTCTACTTCAATATAGTAACATCTCTCCACTCCCAATTATGAGAGTACTTGAGATCTCTATTTTGTCTTTATTCAATATTCTATACTGAAGTTAAGGCGGTCTGTAAAGGGACTTTTTTAAAGCAGTACTTAGCTGGGAGGAGAGGAGAGGCCCATGAACACCTTTAGTGGGAGTAGTTTATCTGAGAATCCAATCCAAGGTCCCTTAGCCAATAATATTAAAATCAGTCTGGAAGCCCTGGAGTGGATGGGAAGGCTAAGTTTTGAAACTGGTGGAAGAAAGCAGAAAAAATCTGGAAGGAGTACTTTTTAAGGTCAGGGAATAGTTTGGAGTCCAATGGGATAAGGAGGGGAGTGATTAAAGATGAAATCACCTAAGAATAACTTGTTGATATTTTACAGCTTTATTAGAGAGCCAGCACTGTCCAGCACTGTTAGCTTTAGTGATCTCTACCTATCCTGTGACTCAGGGTTCCTTCTAGATATTCTTATCACGAGATTTTGTTCCTTGACTTTCTCTTTCTCTTTCTCTGCTTGAGCCTTACAGCACTTAATGCCATATAAACCAATAATTTCTAGGGAAGGGGCCCTAGGGAACCTAGCTTCAGAGTTCACATTGACCATATCTTCTGCATAAATACTAACAGAAATTGCTAGGTGCTGTCTTTTGAACTCTGTTGTTTTATGGCTATTATACCACAGTCCATAGTCTGCCCTATAAGGGATTATTCCTTATGTTTATAAAGCCAAAGAAGGGGACTTGATTCTTTTTCAGCTATATGATTCAAATTCTGTTTTTTTCTTCCGCTAAGAGTCAGTCTCTTCCCTTAATATCTATATTGAATCTCGTCTTTTTCTTTAAAATAATCCCATATTTATTCTCCAGAATTATCTCCTAAGAGCTTCATGGGTATCAACCTTCTTCTTTGATAATAACCTGCATAGTAGCTGATAAGAAAAATTATTTTGAAGGAAAAATAATAAAAATCATAAAAATTCTTTTTTTTGTTTTTTCCTTTCTTCCTTCTTCCCTCCTTTCCTATTTTTCCCTTCCTTCTTTCTTTCTTTCTTTTATTCTTTCTTTCTTCTTGACTTCCTTCCTTCCTTTCTTTCTGCCTTCCTCCCTTCCTTCAGTCAGTAAGCATTTATTAAGAGCTTATGTTCCAGGCACTGTGCTAAATGCTAAGTACACAAAAAGAGGCAAAAGATAGTTCTTTACCCTAAGAAGCTAACAATCCCTTCCTTCCTTCCTCCTTTCTTTGCTTCCTCCTCCTCATTCTTCTTCTTCTCCTCCTTTTCCTCCTCCTCTTCCTCCCCCTTCTTCTTTGCCATAAAAACGTATGACATACAACCAAAATGACTAAGCCCTGAATTATTAAAATAAGTTATTGAAATTTAAAAATAGGAAATGGGTAACAAAAATCTTAACAGTTTTATGCAGAATGCAAAAGAATTACCACAATAAAAGTACCTTTGTCAGCATGTAGCTGATATATAAGATAGAAGATTCAGAAATCAGGTCTAAGAGGAATTCCCTGAGAAAAGGGAGGTACTTCCTCCAAATCCTCCTGTTGGCAGGTGACATTGATCTGATTATAGTCCCAGAACACTGCAGAATCTTCTGGCTAGAAGATCAAACATTCAAGAGAGTTTGATCTATCCATCCACATAAGAAACGGAAAGCAAAGGAAGAAATGTCCCTTGCTCAGATTTCAACATGCATTTGGTTAGACTATAGAGCTTTATCAACCATTTGTATAAATAGAGCAGAAAATACAGATGAACAACAAGCCAGGCCTGGAGTTGAAGAAAAGGACTGCTTTGGGGAAATTGGAAGGTAGTGTTACTGACCCTAAGCTTCCCATGGTGAGAAAAAGTCCAATTTTATAACACTAACATTCTTTTCGTATTGCTTTATAACAGTGAGAAATAGAACAGAGAACAATGAAAAGATCTATTGTAGGTGTGAAGGGAAGCAAACTATAATAAAGAAAAGAAATCTATAGAATAAGATAGGATGTTTTCAAAGAATGGTATAATAAGGAGGGAAGAGATGCTGGTTACATGATGAGAGCAAGTAATGGCAGCCATAGAGCTCTGCTAGTCTCCTGGATATATTGGGAGAAAGTGAGGAAGGGGCCAAAAGCATTGAGTGGATCACTTGTTGGTCAGTCAGTCCATAAACCTTTAAGTGCCTCCTATGGGACAGTCACTATATTAAGCTCTGAGGATACTACTAAAAGGGCAAAAAATAATCCCTGCCCTCAAGGAGTTCACAATCTATTGGGAGAGAAAGCGAGCAAACAAATATGTACAAATGATATAAAGGAGAAATTAGAAGAGGGGTTGGGAAAAGCTTCCTATAAAAGATGGGATTTTAGTTGGGACTTAAAGAAAGCTTGTGGCAAAGCTGAGGAGAATCTGGATGAGTCACACTGAATGGGCAGGCATAGATGGAGTATAATCTGCATCTTTGGAGAGAAATCAGGAATTCATGAGATCAAAGATCTATTTAGAGTATTGGAATACTGCCCACCTTGTGGGGTTGTTGTTACAGTCATATAAGGCATGGAGTACTATAGAATTCTTGTTCTTTCATCATTATGCAATGTGGAAAATTAAAAATAAAACTGACATAGTCCCTGCACCTGGAGGTTTTCCAATCTACATATATAATCTATATACAATATGTACAAATGGAAAAAAAAATATGAAAATATCAGAGTGGCACTTCAGGATTTAAGATGAAGGGAAGTTACTTTTAGCTAGGGAGACCAGAGCAAATTTCAGAGAGGAGATAATATTTGACTAGGTCTTGAAGGTCTGGTAGGATTTCTATAAGAAAATATGGATATAAGGAAAAGAAGTGTTCAAAGTGTAAGGAAATTTATGGGCAAAAGCAAAAAATGTTGGAAAGAATATTGAGTGTGGAACGAAATTGAAATCATGCCATATGAGGGTTAGTTGGAGAAACTGGGGATAGAACCTAAAGAGGTAGCTTGGGGGAGAATGGGAGATCTTTCAAGTATCAGAAAGGCTATCATATGGAAGCTGGATTGGACTTAATTCACTTGGCCCTAAATAACTGAAAAGGAATAAATAAGAGGAAGCTACAAGGAGGTAAATTTCGATTTTTAAGGAAAATCTTCAGAAATTAAGGTTATGAAAAGTTAAATAAACTGCTTCAGGAGTGCTCAGTTTCCCTCATAAAGGTTTATTTATTAAATGGTTACTTTGTACCAGGCACCGTGCTAAGCACTGGGGATACAAAGAAAGATGAAAAAATCAGTACTTGCTCTCAGTGTAATGGGGAGACAACATGCAAATAGCCATGTGCAAACAAGACATACATGGGATAAATTAGGAGTCATCTTAGAGGAAAGGTAGTATATCAAAGGGCAGCTGGGAAAAGCCTCTTTTATTTTATTCGGCAATCATATAAAACATTTCCATATTAATCGTTATATACAAGAAGACTTGAATAAAAGAAAAAGAATGAAAGTGAAAAATAACGTCTTTCAGCGTGTATACAAACAATATTGGTTCTTTCTCTGGAGGTGGATAGCAGGCTTCATCATTAGTCCTTTTGGATTATCTTGGATTATTATATTGCTGAGGATAACTAAGTTATTCACATTCTATCATATTACGGTTACTGGGTACAACATCCTCCTGGTTCTGTTTATTTCACTTCGCATCAGTTCATGCTCTAGTTTATCAATCAATGTCATTTCAGTGTTTACCAAAATTAAATATAATACACCAAACGTTGCCTGACAACAGCTATCACCTCCTTTGTTCTAGATGTTGCCTCACCATTCAGATAATCTTTGGTTGCCATGTCACACTGAATGACTCATAATGGCAACTAGTGGTATAATTGACAGACCCTGGAGACCTATAGTCTGGAAACCTGTTTCATCTGGAAAACGAAAATAATTAGAGCACCTACATAGTAAGATTGCTATTAAGATCAAATGCAATAGTACATGTAAAGTGCTTTGTAAATTCCAAAGCATTAAATAAATGTGAGGGATGATGATGATGATGAGCTTATAGTCCACTAAAACCCCTAGATCTTTCCACAACAATGAAAACTGCTTATTTAGTATAAGAAAATCTGAGTTGAAATCTTGTGCCACTTTCTAGTTATGTGACCTTGGGCAAATTTAAGGGACAAGGCAAGAGACCTTTGTGTGCCATTTTCTCCGTCTGTAAAATGAGAGAGTTAAACTATATAGTTTCTATGAGCTCTTCTTGCCCTAAGTGTGTGAATCCAATGACTTCTCCACCCTTTAATTATGCAATTGATTTTATAAAACAAAAAAGTAGAATTTTCATATGTTTTCTGGCACAATGTGCTAGCCTGACTAGACCACAGGAGCCCTGCTTGACCTGCTCAGAACATACCTGAATTGGAAATCATAATCATTAGAATTTGTACAGTGCTTTAAGGTTTACAAAGAATTTTACATCAATTCCTTTGAGCCTTGGAACTCTGGAAAATAGGTGCTATTATTATGCCTTTTTCAGATGAAGAAACTTAGTTACAGAGAGATTAAGTGATTTGTCCAGAATCAAGCAGCAATTTTTAGTGTCTAAGGCAGGATTTGAACTCAGGCCTTACTCCAAGAACTATATTCACTGTGCTACCTAACTTTGTAGGCAGTTTGTTTCACCTATCCTCCTTCTTTTGTTCAGTGCCCCAGTCCACAACAATCTAGTGTCCTCCAGCCACCATAACCTGTAACTTAACTGCCTGGGGTCCCCATTACCTGACTCATAGGAAGAAACCATGATCTGAACCTTCTCGAATAAAATGACCTGCCCCTCTCTCCCTCTCCTTCTTCCTTTCCCTCTTCCTCTCCCTCTCTCATTGTCTCTGTCCCTCTCAGTCTCTCTCTCTCTCTCTGTCCATCTGTTTCTTTCTCTCTCTCTCTGTTTCACTCTCCCTTAGGAATCTTCCATCTAATATGATAAACTCATTTGTGCCAAGATGCCAAGGAAACCTCAACTGGGATCACAAAAAGTCAAACACGATGGAAATGACTAAACAAGTTAATGGCTGAGAGTAATTTTTCTTGCTCATCAAATCATAGCATATAGGAACTCTCTATTCCCTATAATAGCAAAGTAGGTCCTGATTTCATCCTACTCTCCCTCTGTACAAAGTAACAAAGGGAGGAATCTGCAAAGTCTATATGTATCTTAATGGTGAGAAGTTGGCATTTCAAGAAATTCAAGTGAACGCAGAGAGTCCAATAAGGTCACAAGAGAGTTGAGAGAAGGAAAAAAACCTCTTAGTGTGACTTTAATTGAAAAAGGACTGGTTTTCTCTGTTCTCTTTAGGCAGCCTGAGCACTTTGAATTAAATATGAACAGTCATTTATTTATCAAGTCTTTGAAAAATTTTTTCACCAAGCCCTTGCTAATTTACGTGATTTCCAGTTAACCCTTAGCAGGCTTCAGGGCAGGTAGGTTTGACAAGTGAGCTGAAAAAAGGCAGAATGTCCTATTTAGGTCCAGCTCCATATAGGAAGACCTCACTATTGAATGTGGATCTCTTTTTAGAGGAGCTTTTCAGTGTAGTAGGAAAAGCACTGAATTTGGAGCCAGATGCACCTGGATTTCAATCCTTGCTTTGCTACATACAATCTCTGCGGCCCTGGACAAGTCATGTAACTATATTGTGCCTCAGTTTCTAAAAAATGAAGCAGCTGGACTATATAATCTCCAAGACAGGAGTTCTTAAACTTTTGACATGTCATGGACACCTCTGAATATTCTAAAAGAATAAAATAAAACATGTAGCATTATAAATTAACAATATATTGAGATAAATTAACATTCTATTTAGAAAACACTATATAATTATCAAGTTGGGGAAGTTGGCGAAGGGGAGTGGGCAGTTAAGTAACCAAATCAAAGTAGAAATAAGTAGAAACTAGATTTTTCTACCAAGGTAGAAAAATTAGAGGCCTGGATAAATTACACACTATATAAAAATTGAGAATGAATAATTTGAAGCAGGAAGAAATATGGAAATATAATGAAATATTTTAAAGCCTTTCTAATTTAGAAGAATTGTATGGATTTGTTTTTTCTTTTAAGAAGGACCATCTTATTACAGCATAATGTAGTGGGAAGAAACCAGGACTTGAAGTTAGAATACATGATTTCCAATCCCACTTTGAATACTTACATGACTTTGGCCCTATTTCTTCTCTATGCCTCAGTTTCCTCAACTGTAAAAGGAGGGAATGGGCTTAGATGATCTCTAAGTTTCCTTTCCATTCACAGTCTTTGATCCTGTGAATTGCTACAGAGAAATCTCAAAGATAGTTAATAAAAAGGGGCTATCACTTTTGACAGAGGAACAATAATGTCTTAGTGGATAGGGTACTAGACATGTAATCAAGAAGAACTGGGTTCACATTCTCCCTGTTATATTTATTGGTTATATGACTAGAAGCAAGTCATTTAATATCTCTGTTTCTCAGTTTCCTCATCTGTAAAATTCATATTTGGTTCATATTATTATTTGAACTCAAGAAACTAGGGTTCTTTTCAGCTCTAAATCAATGCTTCTGTGCAAGCGTTGTTAATTTGATATTCATGAATTTTCTTTTGTTTGATAATTATGGTGTTTTCTAAATAGAATATTTATATCTATATGTATTGTTAATTTATAATCCTAGATATTTTATACATTTGGAAACATTCTGAGATGTTCATGACATGTAAAAGCTTTAAGAACCCCTGTCCTAGTCCAACTACTTCATTTTTCAGAAAAGGAAAGGAGGGAAAGGAAAATCTAAGTCAGTTCATTTGGCTCCTTGCTGATAACTCTAGTAAAAAGGTTTGCTGGGAGGAGGAGCTTAAACTATTGACAAGAATGTGACTTTGAGATTGAAACCGGATTTCATTTATCTGTGCAATCCCTTGGCACCTTTGTGTTGGGTAAAGAATTCTCCTCAGAGCTCTGTAGTAATCATCTTTCTCAAGGTTTTCTCTCTCCTCCATTTTTAAAAAAAATCCATTTAGTTCTAGTGTCTACTCTGCATGAAGTCAAGTTCTTGCCTCTCCTCTTTCATCCCATTTTCTTCTGCTAAAGGGATTTTTAACCCCTTTGGCATTGATTTTATTTGTGCCAGCATTGATTGTGAATGGCTAGATCTCCTCGAAGAGAGCGAGGACACGAACAAAGATGATTTGATTAACTCGTCTAATAAACTCTGATTTTAACTCATTTTTTCACGACAACTTATTTTCTCCCTAAATTTGTTATTGATTTTGAATTCACAGTCTTCAGCATAACAATAAAATGCATTCTGTGCTCAGAGAAAAGAAAGGAGAGACAGGGCAGATTGCTGCGCCTAGTGACGTAACATTTATCTTTAACTAAATTGCTGTCTAATGACCAATTCGTAAAAAGGAAGATCAATATTTGTTAGTAGATGTGGTGATAAATCTCATTCTGACCACCATTTTCCTTTCAAAATAGCTCATGAACTGACAAGAGCATGCTGCTAATTAGGCTTAGCTTGTAGATTTGACACCTGTGTAGGAAAGTTAATTTTGCTTCATTGTTCCTGAAGTCCAAGTTGGTTGATATTTGCAGTATAAAAATAACTAGTCAATATATTAAGTCGTTGTTTCCAGAACTATTTTCAAAGTCAATCATCTTAGGACTCTTCTGCCATGATTAAGGTGATGAATGAAGAATGATTTTGAATTTCCAGAAACATGCATGAATTTCATACACCTGGCTTTTCGAGGTCAACATTTTCATGTACTGATAGCATACATCTCAGTATAATAATAAGCAAATCTTAATCCATAAATTTGCTAGCTGTTCTTCTCTGCCCTGGGTTTTTTAGTCATTGAAAATACAAAAGATAGTATTACTATATGAATATAAATATAAAAATACCCTAAATATGTGCTTTTCATAGCTGAGAATTCTGGTGTGGAAATTTCCTCTACCATTGTAGTCAATAACCAATCTGTGACAATAGATCAATTCTACAGAGTTGCTTAAGGGAGGGCTACTTAAGTTTATTCTACTCATGAGCCCTTTAGTGCTTCTTAAACTGTGGGTCACGATACAGGAATGAGACCCACAGTTTAAGAAATACTGGTAAGGGTCCCAGAAGTTAAGGGACTTGCCCGATGTCACAGAGTAATAATGTATCAGAGATATGATTAGAATCCAAGCCTTCCTATATCCAAGCCCAACATTTTATCAACTATGCCATACTGCCTTATATTTTTATTAATATAAAAAAGATGATATAATTATAAATACAATAGTAATTATAAATGATATTGTCATGTTATATGGCATGAGCTTATTATAGTATCCTCTTCAACTTGAACTCTACATTGGATTGCCTTCAGTACAGTAGGGAATGCCTTTAATAAGCATATATTTTTCTGATATTTATAGTCAGAAGATCATTGACCTGGGCTATTTGTACTGTTAAATCTTTCAAGGGATCATATTGATTTTGATGTCATGAGAAAACACCTTATTGAGAGAAACTAAAGGTGGTGTTTCATCATATGGCAAACAAAAATATTGAGAGACTCACCAGGTGATCTTGGTTGATGACATGTTGCCTATCATATAAGCCCTAAGACATTTTAGAACCTTGAGGAAGAGATCTGCAATCACTTGGAAGAGTTTGCCTAACCATGCACACAGGAAATACTAAGTGGATATTCTATTGTACAGAGTCAACATGCATTTGAAAATATCGGGAAAAATTGAGGAAGGCCTTCAGGATGATGAACTGACCCTCGCAGTGAACTTACAGGAGGATATGGATAGGAGTCAAACTAGAGAAACAGAGATGGATGAATTTTGGATTGCCTCATTAGAGTGAACTCCCATATAGATGAGATCACTAGCTCACATAAAAGAATATCAGAAGCAGCAGGCTGCACTATGTAGAATTTTGGACTTAGAGTTGGAAAGACTCGGGTTCAAGTCCTGCCTGTGACTCTTATATGCTCTATAACCCTGGGAAAGTCACCTAACCTCTCCATACTATAGGCTGCTCCCTAGTATTTATCTGCTAATAAGTTGTGATCTGTAAGTCTTCAAGGATAAAAGTTTCCTAAGCTGATAAAATCACAAATGCTTCCTGTGGTCTTGTATATAATATTAAGAATTATTAATAATAATAAACCTCAAAACAACCTGAAATTCTACTTAATATCTAGAAAAGTGACAAAGATTATAAAATATACATATCATCAATGTTAAAAGGACTGTGTGTCAAGCACGCTAATGCATTGCTGGGGAAGCTAGGAGTTGATCCAGCCATCTTTTAAAGCAGTTTGGAATTACAATGAGAAAGTGGCTAAAATATCCATGCCCTTTAACACAGGCATAATATCACTAGACATATCTCCCTCAAAGAAGAACAATGGAAAGAAAGGACCCATATGTATTGACATATTTATAACAACCCTTTTTGTAGCAGCAAAGTATTGGAGATAAAGTAGATGTTCATTTCATGGGGAATGGCTAAAAAAGTTGTTCATGAATGCAATGGAATATTACTGCACCATGAAAAAACATTGACCATGAGAGGTGGAGCCAAAATGGTAGAGTAAAGGCAGGGACTCACCTGAACTGTACCCCCAAATCCTCCAAATACTTTTAAAAATTAATTACTCTAAATAAATTCTAGAGCAACAGAACCCACAAGAGACAGAGTGAAACAAATTTCTAATGCAAGACAACCAGGAAGATTGGCAAGAAAGGTCTATTGCACCAGGGTGAGAGAGGAGTGTAGTCTAGTGCAGACCAGGCCCCAGCAAACCTGAAGCAGGGCTCAAGACTAGTGAATCAGTGGCAACAATGACTGTTTTCAGACCTCTCAGTCCACAAATGCCAAAGACAGTTTAGTTTAGAAGGCTGGCACAAAAGTTTGTCACACCTGAGTGAGAGTGGAGCATAGGTCAGTACAGCCCCAGTCACAGTAAACCAGGAACAGGTCACGGGAGTGACTGAATCAGAAGCAACAGTGGCTGCTTCTGGAGCTTTCAGGCCAAAGACAGTAAGGGGATAGAACAATTGGTGAGGAGACTACAGAAATCTTTTTTGCTAGCACTGAGGTAGGACTCTGTTGCTTCACCCATCCAGGTTATAGTGCTGATCCAGGTTATGGTGCTGGGTGGTAGTCCCAGAGTGAGGAGGAGCACTAGTATAGCAGCCCTTGTGACAGCAGTGGAAGGGGGACCCTCCTCACAGTTCCAGGGCAAAAAAGAGTGCTTATGAGCCATTCTCCAACTGATAAATGGTCAAAGGATATGAACAGGCAGTTTCGAGAGGAAGAGATTAAAGCTATCTACAATCATATGAAAAAAATGCTCTAAATCACTACTGATTAGAGAGATACAAATTAAAACAGCTCCGAGGTACCACATCACACATATTAGATTGGCGAACATGACAAAATAAAATGATAAACATTGGAGAAGATGTGAGAGAGTAGGAACATTAATTCATTGTTTGTGGAGCTGTGAGATGACCCAACCATTCTGGAGAGCAATTTGGAACTATGCCCAAAGGGCTATAAAATGTGAATAACCTTTAACCCAGCAATATTGCTTCTAGGGCTGTATCCCAAAGTAATCTTAAAAATGAGAAAAGGACCTACATGTACAAAAATATTTATAGCAGCTCTTTTTGTGGTGGCCAAGAAGTGGAAATCAAGGCAATGCCCATTAACTAGGGAATGGCTGAACAAGTTGTGATATATGAATGTAATGGAATACTATTGTGCTATAAGAAATGATGAACAGATGGACTTCAGAAAAGCTTGGAAAGACATATATGAACTGATACTAAGTGAAATGAGCAGAACCAAGAGAACGTTATACACAGTAACAGCCGCAGTGTATGAGGACTGTTTCTGATAGATTTAGCCTTTTACATCATTGCAAGGACCTAAAACATTTCCAAAGGACTCGACACAAAATGCCATCCATGTCCTGAGAAAGAACTATAGAATCAGAACACAGAATGAAGCAGACTATTTTCTCTTTTGCTATGTTTTGGTTTTTCTTATGGTTTCTCCCATTCATTTTAATTCTTCTATGCAACACGACTAATGTGAAAATGTATTTAATAAGAATTTATGTGTAGAAGCCATATAAGATTACATGCCATCTTGGGGAGGGAGGGGGAAAGGAGGGAGAGAAAATTTAAAACTTATGGAAGTGATTGTTGAAAGCTGAAAACAAATAAATTAATAAAAAAGAGAGTGCTTGTGGTCACTCATAGACCAGAACACAAGTCATTAAAATAGCAAATGCCTCTTGTTAGATCATACCACCTTGGAACAATTGAACTTATAGATTCCTAGAAGTATTTTTGAAAACAGCTGTACAAAACCCCTGAAGCTTGGGACAGTGTGCCCTCTCCCCTGGAAGCAGAGCCTATTTTAACAAAGAGTAAAAAGTCAGTTAATAGACTGGGAAAATGAGCAAACAGTAGAAAAAACCTCTAACTATAGGAAGTTACTAGGGTGACAAGGAAGATCAAAACACACACTCAGAAGAAGACAACAAAGTCAAAACTCCTACATCTCACTGAAGAAAATGATTCCTTAAAATGGAGCAAATGAAAGCTAATGACTTAATTAGAAATCAAGAAACAATAAACAAAACTAAAAGAATAAAAAAAGTATAGAAGCATGAAATATCTCATTGGAAAAACAAATGACCTGGAAAATAGATCCAATTTAAAAATTATTGGGCTACCTGAAAACCACAATTAAGAAAAAAAGAGATCCTAGACATCCTCTTTCAAGAAATTATCAAGGACAACTGTCCTGATACTCTAGAATAAAGGGTAAAATAAAAATTGAAAAAATTCACCAATCACCTGCTGAAAAAGATTCCAAAATGAAAACTGCCAGGGATATTATAGCCAAATTCCAGTTCCCAGTTCAAGGAGAAAGTATTGCAAGCAGTCAAAAAAAACAATTCAAGTATGGTGGAGCCATAGTCGGGATGACATAAAATTTAGCAGTTTCTACATTAAAGGATCAGAGGGCTTGGAATATGATATTCCAGAGAGCAAAGGAGCTAGGATTACAACCAAGAACCATCTACCCAGCAAAATTGAGCAAAACTTCAGGGAGAAAATGGAAATTCAATGAGATGGAAAACTTTCAAACATTCTTAATGAGAAGAGAGCTGAATAGAAAATTTGACTTTCAAATATAAGACTCAGGAGAAGCATAAGAAGGTAAATAGGAAAGGGAAATCACAAGGGACTTAATAATTTTAAACTGTTTGCATTCCTACATGGGAAGATGATATTTACATCTTATGATATATCTTATGATAATTCATAAGACCTTTCTCATGATTAAATAGTTAGAATTAGTGTATATAGACAGAGGGCACAGGTGACAGTCAAATATGAAGGGATGATAAAAAAAATAAAATTAAGGGGTAAGAGAGAGGAATGTATTGGAAGAATGAGAAAGGGAGAGGTAGAATAAGGTAAATTATCTTGCATAAAAGAGGCAAGAAAAAGGTTTTATGTGGAGGGGAAGAAAGGGGAGGTAAGGGGGAGTGAGTGAATCTTACTCTCACCAAAATTGGTGCAAAGAGGGAATAATATATACACTCAATTGTGTATAGAAATCTATCATATCTTATAGGAAAGTAGAAAGGGAAGGTGATAAGAGAAGGAAAGTGTATGATAGGGAGGGCAGATTTGGGGGGAGGGTACTCTGAAGCAAAACATTTTTGAGGAAGGACAAGGTGAGAGGAGGAAAAGAATACAATCCATGGGGGAGAGGGAATAGGATAGAGGGAAACACAGTTAGCAATAATAACTGTGGAAAAAAATTGAGACAAGTTTCTTTGATAAAGGCCTCATTTCTCAAACATACAGAGAACTGAGCCAAATTTATAAAAATAAGAGCCATTTCTCAACTGACAAATTATCAAAAGATATGATCAGTCTTCAGGTGATATATCTATAGCCATATGACAAAATACTCTAATTCACTATTGCTTGGAGAAATGCAAATTAAAACAATTCTTCAGTACTCCCTCATAACTATTAGATTAATAGTACAGAAAAAGTAAATGACAAATGGAGGGGATGTGGAAAAAATGAGACATTAATGCACTCTTAGTGAAGTTATGAACTGATTCAACCACTCCATAAAGCAATTTCGAACCATGCCCAAAGGGCTATATAACCATGCATACCCTTTGACTTAACAATACCACTACTAGGTCTGTATCTCAAAAGATATGAAAAAAAGGAAAAGGACCTATATGTACAAAAGTATTTATAGCAACTCACTTCTGAGGGCAAAGAATTAGAAATTGAGGGGATGCCCATCAATTGAGGAATGGATAACAATTCTTGGTATGTGATTATGATGGAATATTGTTGTATTATAAGAAATGATGAGCAGGAGTAACAGTAGTATTGTAAAATGATTAGCTGTGAATGACTTAGCTATTCTCCACAATGCAATGATCTAAGACAACTCTGAAAGACTTTGAATGAAAAATGCTTATCTATTCCCAGAGAAAGAATGGATGGTATCTGAATACAGATTGAAGCGTATTTTTTTAGCTTTATTTTTCTTGAGGTTTTTCTGCATCTATGTTTTCTTTCACAACATGAATATTATGGATATGTTTTGCATGAATGCACATGCATAACCCATATTGAACTTCTTGCCTTCTCAATGAGAGGAAATGGGGAAGGAGCAAGGGAGAGAATTTGGAATTCAAAGTTTTATAAGTGAATGTAAAAAAATTTTTTTTCATGTAACTGAGATATAGACTGATCAGGGCTAGTTGCTCTCAGTAGCTAAGAGTCATTTGTCTGGTGATCTGTGGGTGGACTTGCATTTTTCTAAGGTTAGGATAGGACAAGAGTAGTACACTTGTGTATCCATAATGAGCATCTTTGCATAGATAGTTCACCTTTGGAGACTGCCCAAAATTCTGACATTGTGAGAAATTGCCAAGCCTTCCCAGGCATTGATTATTGCT
Source organism: Potorous gilbertii (assembly GCA_028658325.1). Classification (NCBI taxonomy): domain Eukaryota; kingdom Metazoa; phylum Chordata; class Mammalia; order Diprotodontia; family Potoroidae; genus Potorous; species Potorous gilbertii. The sequence goes on along the minus strand of CM053772.1, from coordinate 77,805,463 downwards.
TCCAGAATTATTTTCTATATTTCCCTTTACATCCTAAATAGAGAATAACCCCATAGTTATCAGGACTGTTCAAGAAGGCTGGTCCCAACAATACCCATGTTCTCTTTTCCAAATCACCATTCCTTCCCACTTTATCTTACACTTTTTATCTTTAGGAAGCTGGGGACAAGGCTGGCTCTATGCCTAGCTGAAGTAGGCAGTTTGATCTCATGGTGGGAATTGGTAGGCCTAGGAAAAACTCCTTTAAGATTCCCCTATGGTGTCTAAATTCTTCCATTTTAGATTTATGCTTTAGGATATTGCCTCTTTGGAAAAACAAAATTCCCCTTAATGGCAGATGGTGAATTTATTTACCAGGCAATCCTCCATACCTCCACCACCACCACCAATTCCAATCATGACTGCTAGTTGAGAGGACAGGGAACAAAGGTTTGTGGTTCAGAGGTATGGATGTAGGAATATCTGGAATATTATGTAGAATATATAGGAATATTCTGGAACATAGGATGAGAATGTTGGAATTGGCTGCTCTGGACAACCAAAGATCCACATAAAGGCATGTAGTGTAATGGGGGCAGATTTGGGGGAGGAGAGAGCTTGTCATTTTCTCCAAGGCCGAGCCTGAGAAGGAGTCTTCGTTGTCCTTGTGGCCTGCCTTTCCTTCAGAAAACGCTTGGTTCTCCCTTTCCAGCCTCAAGGTTCCACTATTAACAAGGATAAAATTGTTTCTTATTCTACATCCTGCAAAGCACTTGGTATGGAATAGATGTACACTGACTATATTTTCTAAACCAGAAATCAGGATGTGATCTAACAAAGGCTTCCTTCCCCCCACATTGAACCCCCACCCCCCCCCATTTATCAGCACACTCATCACAGTGTTTCAAGGGCTTTCTAACCAACAGCATAATAGCATGACAACCACAACACCCATGTTGCACATACATAGCTGCAGACACCCATAATGCAAAACCAGAATGTGTGTGCTTTTGTGAGAAATCTCAAAGATTCTTTGACATGTGTTTCCCCATTTTTTTCTGGCTGCCAGTCTTTTGCATATATTTTTATTGTAATGCTAACTGTTATTAATTCATTTGTTGTTCAGTAGTTCTGTTGTGTTTGATTCTATGTGGCTCCATGGACTTGATCTATGGGGTTTTCTTGGCAGAAATAGTGGAGTGGTTTGCCATTTCCTTTTCCAGTGTGTCCCCATTTTACAGATGAGGAGCTAAGGCTAATAGAGGTTAAGTGACTTGCCCAGGGTCACACAGCTAGTAAGTATCTGAGGTGTAATTTGAACTCAGATCTTAACTCCAGACCTAAATGCTCTATCCACAGCACCACCTAGCTACTCCTCCATTCCTTTACTACTTAACAAAATATTGAACTTTTGAGGATATGATACCCCAGAAAATTATTTGTTGAGTAATTGAATAGAAAATTTGAAATCCAAATTTTTCTAGAAAAGTACACTGTATTCACCATAGTTTATAGTGATGACTTATTTGTTAATAAGCAAATTTTCAGTGACTTTTTCTATTGGTCCAGATTCGAGATTTTATCACTGTGGAAAATCCATGGTGCATGTATGTGACACTTTGGAGGCATACAGAAGTTCTCTACACCCATGTCAATTGGCAATTCCTTGGCATCTATAGCTTTGCCTAGGACACTTAGAAGTTAAGTGACTTGTCCACTGTCAAATAGCTTGAGGCAAGATTCAGACTCAAGTCTTCTTGAGGATGGGTTGCCTCTCTTACTATGGTGGTGGTATTCTGTCATTTCAATTGTGTCTCCCTCTTTATGACCTTGTTTGGAGTTTTCTTGGCAAAGATACTGAAGGCGTTTTCCATTTCATTCTCTAGCTCATTTTACAGTTGAGGAAACTAAGGTAAACAGGATTAATGACTTGCCAAGGGTCACATAGCTAGTAAATATCTGAGTCCAGATTTGAATTCAGGTCTTCCTGACTCCTGGTCCACCCATAAAATTTCCAAATAGGCAAGGATCTCCAGGTTTATTTCATTCAGCATCATCCCTTTCCAGTTTTCTAGATTAGGAGAGTAAGACCCAGAAAAGAGAAACTGTTTTGTGAAGTTCACATTCTTAGTTAGTGACAGAGCTAGAATCCAGAACCAAAGCATCCTGGTATACTATGAAGTCAACTGAAGGTAAGAATTGAGAATTTTTGTTTTTTAATAGTGATTCTAAGAAAGGAAAGGACCTTCCATTGTATTTCAATCAACAAAGATTTCTTAAATACCTACTGTGTGCCAGGTATTATGCTAAGAGCTGGGGATACAATCAATCAATGAACATTTGTTGAACACCTCCCATGAAACAGGAAGTACGCTGAGGCTGGGAATACAAAAGGGGGCAAAAGGCAGTTCTTGAAGTGTACAATACAGAAAATGAAACCATGATTATGAAACTGTAGAGACAAATAAAATAAATATAAATGGATACAATGTTGTTAAATACAAAGTAACAAGGGAGGGTGGGCATTGACAGTTGGGGAAAATCAGGAAAGTTTCGAGGAGATGTGTGTGTTCATCCTTCGTTGCCGAAGAAGACCGTGCCATCAGAGAAATGATGACGTGACTTGCACTTGACTTTGTTTTGAGTGAGGGAGGGCAGTCCAGGTCATCAGCCTCACTTCTCCAGAGTTATCTGAATCCAGTGACCAGATATTCATCAGGATGACTAGAGGTGACCCAGTATCAGGCAATTGGGGTTAAGTGACTTGCCCAAGGTCACACAGCTAGTGCGTGTCAAGTGTCTGAGATGAGATTTGAACTCAGGTCCTCCTGACTCTTGCACTGGTGCTCTACCCACTGCACCACCTTTAAGTGACACCTTGAAGGAAGAGAGGGATTGTGTTTCTGTGAGACAGAAAGGAAGAATGCCTTTCATTCTAGGCCTGGAGAGATTGGGGCTCCATGGGTGAGGAGCAGGTGGTACACCAAGTTTGGTAGAAATGCAGTGTGAAAAGGGAAGAAATGTCAAATAAGCATTGAAAGATAGACTGTGGCCAGATTGTAAAGGGCTTTAAAAGATAAATAGAACAGTTCATGTTTTATCCTAGATTAATAGGGAGCCACTGAAATTTGCTGAGGAAAGGAATGACCTGGTCAAATCTGAGGTTAAAACAACCTCATTTTGGTAAGTGGGAAGTGGGAAGAGTTTTGAGACTTGTTTTCAAATTTATCTTCTCCTACTTTTCAGGGCTATTCTTTCCCCTTGAATGAATGAATGAATGAAAAAAACATGATTATTACATGCCAAGCACTGTGCTAAAAAGCTACAGATATAAATGGAAAAAGGGATATAGCCCCTACTTTCAAGGAACTTATACTCTAATTGGAAGAAATTGCATATGTATATATATATATATGTATATATATATACATATATATATATACATATATATATATGAATGAATGAAAGTTCAACAATGAGGTGGGGTGAGGAAAGATGTAAAGGACAAGAGGTCTAAAGAGTAGATGGTGGTCCTAAGGTGAATCCCAGGATTTTTTAGTGTACATCAGATGGCAAGGTCTGAAGGGGTATAGTAGTAGGAAAAATATTAAAGCCCAGAGGACCTTAGGACACAGTGGCAAAACAGATGGCAAGACTTGATGGTCCTCCATCTCACCATAAGGATTGCAGCTGGTGATACATAGCTAATCCAAGTGGTGTGAGCAGCCTTGTCCCAGATGATCCAATTGGGATGAGCTGCCAGGGTCTGAGAAGGAATACATTAAAATGAAGAATGTATTCAATGAGGAAAGGAACCTTGTTTTTCTTTCCTTTGAATTCTTAGCACTTAGTGTGATAGGTGGTACACCAAGTTTAATAAATGTTTGTCGAATGACTGGCTGAATTTTGGTTGCTGGAAGTCTTAGACATGGTGCAGCTTTTCTTCTAGGTTTCTCAAAGTCATGAAGTTGTCTTTCCTCATTGAATACATTATTCCTCATGAATATATTAAAAACAATATAATATTAGTGACTCCATTTTTGCCCTTATCTACCATTTTGTGAAACTAATTGTAAGTCACCTGATTTTGGAGATTACTCTCCCTTCCAAAGGTCACTGATTTAGGGAATGTTACAAAATTACCCTCTCTCCTCACCTCAGTGTTTCCTGATAAGCTCCACCTGTGGGAAACCAGATAATCCTGTTTTTCACTCCCTCCAAATTGTGTATGACCTATATAGGAGCGGAGCTTTCAGTCCTTGGCTACTGAGAGCCTTAGACCTGGTTTGTTTTGCAGTCACATGCGTTGCTAAATACATTGCTGTCTAGATGTAACTAATCAATGTCTTTATTCCAATATAGCAGAGTAAAGGGAAGGTAAAGGGGAGGGGTACCCCATTAGAGATTCCTTCCTAATCTGGGCACACCAGAGAGTCTGGGGGAGTGAAGACAAGGGGAAAGACTTCTTTCCCCAACCCGTAACCCCTATCCCTAAATAAACCTATAAATTATAAGCCTTATTTCTTAGTGATGTAAGGTTAACAAAGGGCTTTCCTCTCTACAACTCAAGGAATTAGACAGGGAAGGCATTATTAGCTCTATTTTACAGATAAGAAAATTGAGTCTTGAGTGTTGAGACTTTCCCTGGGTTTATATAGTCAAGGACAGAACCGGGACTTGAACCAGTTCTTCTGACTTCCATTCCACGTCCTCTAAGGAATGATCCATGCTTAATCTTTAATTATAAGACAACTAAATTAGAGATATAGTGGATAGAGTTTAGGGCCTAGAATTAGGAAGACCTATCTTCCTGAGTTCGAAACTGGTCTCAGATACTTACTAGTTGTATGAGCCTGGGGAAGTAATTTACATTTGCCTCAGTTTCCTCATATGTAAAATGAACTGTAGAAGAAAAATGCAAACCACTCTAGTATCTTTGCCAAGAAAACCAACCCCAAAGAGGGTCATGAAGAGTCAGAAATGGCTGAAACAAATACATAAAAATCTTAAATACCAAGTCCATACAATGTCATGGGGTAGAAAGCTGGACTTCCTAGTTAGAGGGTTTGGGTTCAAATCTTACAGCGGACAAGCTAACTGTGTTTAAGGCACTTAGCCATTTTGTATATAATATTTCTCATCTGTAAACTGGGGAGATTGGACTTGCCTCTAAATCTATGATTCTATGTCTTAAACTGTTTTCTTTTTACTGAAGTTATTCCTCACAGGCTCTGTTTTCATTGAGAACAAGAAGCTTTGGACAGCGACCCAAGGCAGCACTCCATCTGCCACAGCCACGGTTCTTTCTCCCTATGGTTCTGCTGCCAGGTGCTGGGTTTCCATCAGGCATATAAATTCATTTTGGTGCTTTCTGTGCAGATCTGGTTCTTCTGTCCACCCCCGAGGCAGGATTGCTTTGCTGACACCAATCAACAAGTCAGGCCTCTGTGGTCCTTGCTCACGGTGTCTTCCCAACAAATTTTCGTCCTTATCTCCCAGGAAGGGGAGGAGAGAGGGACTGAACTTCAGGGCCCATGGAGAGCAGAACACTGACACGCCTGAAAGAATGTCGGATAAAACTGATGGAGAGAATGCTTATTTAATGGGAATCATTTGCATCTCTCTGGAGGAATGATTTTTGTGTCATTAGTGGTAGAACTGATTTGGCCCTGCGGCAGAATTCCAAACAGCCTTGAAGATTGACTGAATGAGGAATTGCATTGATTCAATCCTTGAGGATTTATGCTCATGCCTTGAGGTCAAACTCATCAAAATGATCGTGGTTTCTGGCAGTGGCTTCTGTCTTACAAGGCAGAATTCACCTGCAATGCCTTAGCTTGTCTTCCACGTATCACAAGGAGTGGGAATAATTTGAACACCCACAAGTGCAGTCATTCTTTCAGATGGTTCTCATGGGATCACAAATCTCAAGCTAGAAAGGACCTTAGAGGCCATTGAGTAAGACTCCCTCATTTTACAGATGAGGAAACCGAGGCACAGTGAGATTTTTTTTTTTTTTTTTTTTTTAGTGTTTTGCCCAGGGTCACACAGCTAGGGAGAGTCTGAGGAAGGATTTTAATCTGGTTTTTCCTGTCTCCAAGTTCAATGACCAATAGGTCAATTACTCTGCCACACTGCCTCTTTAACCTGTCAAGAAAGCAAGCCCAATTCTAAATTGTTGGACCAACTATATTATGAACTTGATGCTGTCAACTCCTGAACTAGAGTAGTTCCAGTCAGATAGGTCAAGTTCTTCCCACTGCCCAGGTAACTTCTTTTTTTAATCATCAGTTATTTTTAACATTCTATTCTTTTCAGATTTTAAGTTCCAGATTCTCTTTCCCCTTTCCACCTTTTCCCCACCCATTGAGAAGGCAAACAATATATCATTTATACATGTGAAATCATGGAAAACATTTTCATTTTTGCCATATTTAAAAACAAAGCAAAAAATAAAGTGAGAAAATCATACTTCAATTTGTTTGCAGAGTTCATTAGTTTTCTCTCCGGAAGTGCACAGTATTTTTTCATCACGAGTCCTTTAGAATTGTTTTGGATCACTGTATTGATCAGAGTAGCCAAGCCTTTCATAGTTGACCATCATCACAATATTACTGGTTTTTCCCACTTCATTTTGCCTCGGCTTATACAGATCACGTTTTTTTCTGAAATCCCCGCCTTGTCATTTCTTATCCCACAATCATATGCCACAACTTGTTCAGCCAGTCCCCAATTGATGAGCACCCCCTAAATATTTTCTTACATATAGGTCCTTTCTTCCTTTTCCTTTGATTTATTCAGGGTACAGACCTAATAGCAATATTGCTAGATCAAAGGATGTGCACAGTTTTATAGCCCATTGGGCATAGTTCGGATTATTTTCCAGAATGGTTGAACTACCTCATCAACAATTCATTAGTATACCTCTTTTCCCTCATCCCCTCCAGCATCTGTCATTTCTAATAGGTAAAAGGTGGTATCTCAGAGTTGTTTTAATTTGCCTTTCTCTAATCAATAGTGATTTAGAACACTTTTCCATAAGAGTATAGACAATTTTGATTTCTTCCTCTGCAAATTCTGTTAACCATTTATCAATTGGAGAATTGCTTTCATTTTTATAAAATTGGATCAGTTCCCTATATTTGAGAAATGAGGTATTTTCAAAGAAACTTGTTGTAAAATAGTTTTATATTACTTTGTTATATATGGAAGAGTTTAGTAAAATGCAATTTCCCTGATTATCTCTTTTAATTCAGTCTATTTCTGCTTTTGTCTGAGGTCATGATGACTACCCCTATTTTTTAATTTCAGTTAAACCTAATAAATTCTTTCCCAGCCCTTTATTTTAGCTGTTTGTGAGTTTCTGTTTCAAGCGTGCGTCTTTGACATTGCTGAATTCTGGTTTCTAACGTAGTCTGTTAACCACTTCCATTTTATGAGTTTGGCCATCCCATTCACATTCACAGTTATGATTACTAACTGTATATTTCCCTCCATCTTATTTTCTCTCATTAATATTCTCTGTTTATCCCATCCCTCTTCAAAAGTTTGTGTTCCTTCTAACAATTGCCTCCTTAAGTCTGCCCTCTCTTTAATCATACCCCACGCCTTTATTTTATTCCTTTGCCTCTCTATTTCCTGTGGGTTAAGATTAAATTTATAGACCTGAATATATGTGTGTGTGGGTGTGTGTGCATGTACACATACATATACATTCACATATATATGTATGTGTATCTATGTATGTATATACATACATACACACACACACGTTTATATTATATATATATATATATAGTTTCTTCTTTAAACCAATTCTGGTTCCAATGCAGTTCAAACTTTGCCCATCACCACCACCACCACACATTTTCCCCTCCCCTCCACTGCAAAAGCTTATTCTTTTATGTGAGAAAACTTTTCCTGTTCTACTCCCTCCTCCCTCTTTTCACCACACATACCTTTTTCTCACCCCTACTTTTTTGGCTCTGGAATTTGGTTATAATATTGCTACCAGGAGGCAGAGCTGAGAAGGGAAAATATTGCAGTTATAGAGGACAGTCAATGAAAATAGTTAGAGTCGGGAGATGGAGTGTCTTGTGATTGAGTCACTGAGGAAATATACCTGAAGGATATGAAAACCCTGTTCAAAATTCACTTCCATCTTGAAGCCTGCCCTAATTAATTCTGGTTAGCTCTGATCACCCCATATTACCCTTCGGCCCTTAGATATGAGACTTGAATCATATGCATTATGAATTTTAGATGTACTGAGAAGCAGCTTGGCATAGTGGAAAGAGTATAGACTTACCTCTGATAAACTGTGTCCATGATTAAGTCACTTCACTTTTCACAGTGAAGTAAAATAGAAATTTCCTTAATTGTAAAATAGATATTATAATGCCTCTGGTACCTAACCCACAAAGATTTTTTGAGAATGAGAAACATCTACACTAAATGTTTTGTAAACCTTAAGCTTCAATATAAATATCGGGTATTATTACATGAATACACTATGAATTCCAGGAGTATCTCATTATAACTCAACCATCAGATAACAAGGGTAGCATCCCGGTCACAAGCTTTGTCTATATGGGACATGCCCTACATAGGGATGCCATGTAATCTGCAATGTAATTGAATTCATAGAGGAGAAAATGTCTTTTTGAAAATCACATTTCTTTAAATTTGCAATAAGTTCCCAGTTTACCAATAGATTGCATTCCATTCAATCAACAAGTATTTATTAAGCCCTTCCAAGCACTATGCTACCCTTTGGAGCCACAAAGACAAAAATGAAACAACCTTTGCTCTCATAAAACTTACTTTCTTGGAGGGCACAAATATGTACTAAAGTTTATGGTGTTTTTTCCCAACAACTCTGTACAATTTTTTCCCCTAGAAATGTTATAGCAGTAAGGTACTCAGTCTAGGCAAGTAATTTCAGATGCCTCTTGAATACATTCAGTCAGAAGTATAATACTCTTCTAAATAGTGAAAACCACCCAACCAGAATGAATGAAAAATATCTATGAGGAAATATGGTCAGATTTCCAACTTTGGATGCCAAGGGTAGGATTCAGGTGTCCTACTTGACTTACTGCCTAAGTCTAGCCTCAGATACTTGTGTGACCGTGGGTAAGTCATTTCACCCTGTTTGCCTCACTTCCTCATCTATAAAATGATCTAGAGAATGAAATGGCAAACCACTATGGTATCTTTGCCAAGAAAACACTAAATGGGATCATTTGTGATACAACTTAACCACCAACAACAATACATACATATGCACACATATAACACATTCATACATGCACACAAACACACATATATATGTATGTGGGAGACCTTGTTTATATTTAGTTGTTTGCATGTTTTTTTATTTTTATTATACTGTGAGTTCCTTGAAAACAGGAACTATTTTTTGTTTACTATTTACTAACAAACTATTTCTTATGTATTCCCCACAGTACCTAACTCAGGACTAGGTATGCAAAAAAACACAAGGTAAGTAGATGTTGTTGAATGAATAATGGACTATGGGACACTTACTAGTTATGTGACTATGGGCACACCATTTCACCTTCTCTGAGCCTCTATTTTCTCACCTGTAAAATGGGGATAACAATATTTGTTTTACCTTCCTTTCAAGCTTGCAGTGGAGAAAAACACTGGTAAACTTTAAAGCATTATAAAAATGTGAATTATTACTTCTGAGGGATGATGTGTCATCGACTCCAAGTTATTATTTAATACTCTAGTGAAATCTTGGGTAGGAAAAGTATTCCTCTTTGATTATGATGAACATAAACCTTTCATTTTGTTCAGACATTTTTCCAGTATCTGAGCAAATATATTTCTTTCTCATTTCACATTTCCTTTTTTTAAAATTCATTTCACATGTCTTAGATACAAGTTTCCCAACAACATTTAGAGAGAGTTACTCTTGTCCTGGTCCTTTTTCTTCAAACCTTACCCCACCCTTGCAATCTTTTCATTATTTGTAGTTTTTATTCAGTCATGTCCAACTCTTTGTGACCTCACAGGCCACATTGTCCATGAGGTTTTCTTGGCAAATATATTGGAGTGGTTTGCCATTTCCATCTCCTGTGAATTAAGGCATATAGAAGTCAAGTGACTTGTCCAAGGTCACACATCTAGTAAGTGTCTGGGAGCCAGATTTGAACTCAAGCTTTCCCAAACAGGCCTAGCATTCCTATCCAATAAGTCTCCTAGGCAAATGGAGGTTAAATAACTTGCCCAAGGTCACGCAGCTAGTAGGTGTATGAGGCTGGATTTGGACTCAAATCTTTCTGACTCCAAGGCCAGTATGCTTTCCCCTGAGTCATTGAGCTGCCTCATAGTATAGATCCCAGATGAGAGATTAGGACTATTTATATAAATATTGAAATATTTTAGCCAGCAGCCCTGAGAGTCTTTCCCTCTCAGTTTGATTTGTTTTCTATTAAAGGGGCCATCCCTTGACTAACTTTATTTATTTATTTTTAGTTTTCAGCATTCATTTCCACAAAATTTTGAGTTCTAAATTTTATTCCCTCTCCCCACTCTAAAAAGCCATGCATTCTGATTACCCCTTCCCCCAGTCTGCCCTCCCTTCTATCACATCCCTCCCTTCCCTTATCCCCTTCTTCTCTCTTTTCTTGTAAGGCAAGATAGATTTCTATACTCCATTACCTATATTTACTGTTTCCTAGTTGTATGCAAAACAATTCTCAATATTCTTTCCTAATACTTTGAATTCCAAATTTTCTCCCTTCCTCCCTCCCTCCCTCCCTATCCCCATTGAGAAGGTAACCAATTCAATATAGGCTATATATGTGTAGTTTTGCAAAAGAGTTCCATAATGGTCATGTTGTGTAAGACTAACTATATTTCCCACCATCCTATCCTGCCCCCCATTTATTCTATTCTCTCTTTTGATCTTGTCCCTCCCCAAAAGTGTTTACTTCTAATTATTCCCTCCTCCCATTTACCCTCCCTTCTATCATCTCCCCACCCCACTTATACCCTTCTTCCCTACATTCCTGTAGTGTAAGAAAGATTTTCATACCAAATTGAGTGAGCATGTTATTTCTACCTTAAGCCAAATGTGATGAGAGCAAAATTCACTTTTTTCCTTTCACCTCTCCCTTTTTCTCCTCCATTGAAAAAGCTTTTTCCTGACTCTTTCATGAGTGATAATTTGCCCCATTCCATTTCTCTTTTTCTCCTCCCAATATATTCCTCTCTCACCCCTTAATTTTATTTTTTTAGATATCATTCCTTCCTATTCAACTCACCCTGTGCTCTCTTTCTATATATGTGTGTGTGTGTATGTGTGTGTGTGTGTGTGTGTGTGTGTGTGTGTGTGTGTGTAATCCCTCCAAATACCCAAATACTGAGATGTTTCAAGAGTTACAAATATTATCTTTCCATGTAGGAATGTAAATAGTTTAACTTTAGTAAGTTCCTTATGATTTTTCTTTCCTGTTTACCTTTTCATGCTTCTCTTGATACTTGGGTTTGAAAGTCAAATTTTCTTTTCAGCTCTGGTCTTTTCATCAAGAATGCTTGAAAGTCCTCTATTTCATTGAAAGATTACTTTTTCCCCTAAAGTATTATGCTCAGTTTGGCTGATTCTTGGTTTTAATCCTAATTCCTTAGACTTCTGGAATATCATATTCCAAGTCCTTCGATCCCTTAATGTAGAAGCTGCTAGATCTTGTGTTATCCTGATTGCATTTCTACAGTTCTTGAATTGCTTCTTTCTAGCTGTTTGCAATATTTTCTCCTTGACTTAGGAACTCTTGAATTTGACTACAATGTTTCTGGAAGTTTCTCTTTTCGGATCTCTTTCAGGAGGTGATCAGTGGATTCTTTCAATACTTATTTTGCCCTTTGATTCTAGAATATCAGGACAGTTTTCCTTGATAATTTCATGAAAAATGATGTCTAGGTTCTTTTTTGATTATGGCTTTCAGATAGTCTCATAATTTTTAAATTGCCTCTCCTGGATCTATTCTCCAGGCCAGTTGTTTTTCCAATGAGATGTTTCACATTGTCTTCTATTCTTTCATTCTTTTGGTTTTATTTTGTAATTTCTTGGTTTCTCCTAAAGTCATTAGCTTCCATCTGCTCCATTTTAATTTTTAAAGAACTATTTTCTTCAATGAGCTTTTGAACCTCTTTTTCCGTTTGGCTAATTCTGCTTTTTAAAGCATTCTTCTCCTCGTTGACTTTTTGAACCTCTTTTGCCAATTGAGTTAGCCTATTTTTAAAGGTGTTATTTTCTTCAGCATTTTTTGGGGTCTTCTTTAGCAGGCTGCTGACTCACTTTTCACTATATTCTTGCATCACTCTCATTTCTCTTCCCAATTTTTCTCCACCTCTCTTACTTGATTTTCAAAATCATTTTTGAACTCTTTCATGGTCTGAGACCCATTGCATATATTTATTTTGGAAGTTTTGGATGCAGAAGTCTTGATTTCCTCTGATGATATTCATTGTTCTTCCTCATTCGAAAGGATGGAAGAAAATACCTGTTCACCAAGAAAGTAGCTTTCTATAGTGTTATTTTCCCCCTTTTGGTGGCATTTTCCCAGCCATTTACTTGATTTTCGAGTCCTTTGTCAAAGGGAGGGTATACTCTGGGAACCTATAAGTTCTAAGTTCCTCCAAGTTGGCACAATCAAGAGAGAAGAGTTTACTCCTTTCCTGGCTTGCACACTGTTCTAGGAGCAACCAAAACCTTTTCTGCCCAGAACCTGCAAGTAGAATTCTCTCTCCACAACTGTCTCCAGCTCCACCATGCCAGTGCTTCTCCTCACCCCAGGTGCACCACTCAGGACTGAGATTCAGATCAGTGACTCAATTCCCCCAGGGGCTTTAGGTGGAGGACTCCAAAAATGGACACTGCTGTTGCAGTGGTTACTGACCACGTTCCTTTCTCCTGGGTGAAAGAGCTTTCTTACTGACCTTTGAAACTGTCTTTGGCATTTGTGGGTTGAGTAATCTGGAAATTGCTGCTGTTGGTCACTCCCTGAAACCTGTTCCAGGTCCTTCCCCTGTTGCACTGTGTGGCACTGGGCCATGCTCCCCTCCATATCCAATGGAAGAGACCTTTCCTGTTGGCCTTCCCGGCTGCCTTGACCTGGAAATCTCTTTCATCTTGTTGTTTTGTGGCTTCTGCTGCTCTAGAATTTGTTTAGAGTGATTTTTTTACAGGTATTTTATAGGCTGTGGGGGACAGCTTTTACAGGGCCATCTTTCTACTCCAACATCTTGCTATGCCCCCCCCCTTGACTAACTTCTTAAAGAGGCCTATTCACTGAATGAGTATTGCCTCACTCAAAGTGAGAACTTGAAAAAACCCTAGCTTAAAAAATCAAGGTCTCCCACTGCATCCTGAGCCATCCACAGTCATCCTGATCTATATCTGGTCACTGGACCAGAGGACTCTGGACTGGAGGAGAAAATGAGGCTGGTGATTTTGCATAACCTTCCCTCACTTAAAATCAGTTGCCAGTCATGTCATCATGTTCCTAATCCTCTTTGAGAATGAAGGATAAACCAGCACAGCTGATACTATTTTCTAAACTGGGATTGGAATTCTCATGGAAGATAAGTATTCAAAAGAACCTAGAGTGCCATCCACAACAGCCCCATGGTTTCCTGAATTCAGGAGGCTGAGTCTTGTTAATAGTAGAAACTATGGATTAGTGACTCTTTCCATCACGTGATAATTTTTTAATAATGGAAACAGAGGGATCTTAAGAGATATAGTCTGACATATGGTCACCTAGTATATTCTAAGGCTAAATTTCATCATTGCCTCTCACTTTTTGTTTTCTGACCAGCCAAGCAGGATGCCCTCTAATTCATCCTTTCTGTCCACGGACTAATAAAAACCAGTGGATTCTCTATCCAAAGGCTTTGTCTTTTCAGGAATAAACAGGCTAGTCAAGATCCTCTGAGGCTCAACCTACCAGGAGGGGATTTCAGGAAGACATGAGTTCAAACATGTAAACCTGAATAGAATTTTTGAATTGTGAAAGGTGAATGGAGTCTCCCTGTTCTGTAACCCCAATTCAGTTTCATGTCTGGAAAATGCAAACCATGCCCCATGAGAACCTGAAACACAAAGAGAAAAGACTTTCAATAACAGATCATCAGCATCAATTATATCTGCTGGTAGTTTTAATCCCCTGCTTATTAATTGGTCACACAGATGGAAAACTGAATAAAAATGACCAAACTATATGGTCTGCATAAGGAACCAAGAATTTATGGAGTCAACCTCCCTTCTTGTCATATTCTGCTGACTTCCCTAGCATGGTGTTTTGTTTTCAATGACTTCATATTGCTGTCTCAATTTCCCTACTGATTCCTATTTCCTTGATTTGAAAGAAGTTTAATGTTTAGCAGGTGTCAAAAGAAGTCTTATTTTAAAAAAGTGATAATTTTCTGTGGCATAAACCTTAAAAGTAAGTCATTTTCTCTAAAATATTTCTAACCTACCTTTAGAAAGGATCATCTATTTATGGATTTGTCTAAACTCTTCCAGGATACATTCATATTTTCTGTCTGTACTATTTCTTAGGATTTCATGAATAGTTAGAGATGAGTCTACTATGAATCTATTAGCTGTTACTTAATTTACCATATCCTTTTATTTGTCCTAAAATTGTCCTTTTCAAGCTTGAAGAGAGTCTCATCTAGTTCTAGGAAAATTGGATTATTTTCTACCCCTCCCCACCTAAACTTGGCCCATAGTTTCCTCCCTCTGCATCTACATTGATTTCTGTGTCTGGAATGTCTTTCACCTGTTAAACTCCCACCCATCCTTCAAGATCTAATTCTCCTTCATGAAACCTTCCATGATTCCCTACAGGGAATATTGTACTACTCCAAAGCACTTTATTCTCTCATGTACTCATAAAGCTCTTTTTAAATGCTCTTTTCCTTTTAGAATGTATAGATATATAGACAGATAGATGGATAGATAGAAACAGACAAACAGATGGGATGGACAGATGGATAGATGATAGATCAACAGAGAGATAGATGATAAATAGATATACAGATAAATCACACTTGATTTCAAGTACCTTTAGAAAAGGGACCATGTCTGATTCATCTTTGCATCTCTTCCGCTGCCTATCAGAGGAGCTAGATAGAACAGGGGATAAAAACTCTGGAATTAGGAAGACCCCAAGTCAATCCACCTCAGATTTGTACTAGCTGTTGTGACCCTGGTCAAGTTGTTTAACTCCTGTTTGCCTAAATTTCCTCAGTTGTAAAATGGGGATAACAGCACCTATCTCCCAGCGTTGTTGGAAGGATCGAATGAGATAAAATTTGCATAGTAGGTGTTCCCTTCTATCACAATGCCTTGAACATAGTAGGTATTTAATACGTTTGGTAAGTGGAATGAATATTCCAGGGTTTGGTGTTCAAGGCCATTTTGCCTATAGCTTTATGGATTCTTAATAATCATTCTCAAGTTTCAATGAGACAGGCTGAAAAATGTTTTTGGCTTATTTTCCTATGGAAGTCACACCATTCCCTTAATCATAATATCCTAGAGTTAAAGCTAGCAGGGACTTTAGCAGCTGTCTAGAACAATCTCCTTAGACTACAGATGAGGAAACTGAGATTCAGAAAGGGTCAGGGTTAGTGACTTATCCAAGGTAGTAAGTGGCAGAATTAAGACTTGGTTTTAGCTGCCCTCTTCCAGACATTCTCATTTCACCTCTCAGAATGGTTGCCCTCTGTTGAATTTCATTTCCCCTCAGCAGGGATTGCCTAACATCCTGCCCACGCTTTCCGTATTTTACTTCTCTTGGTTTTTGTTTGGAAGCCCACTGAGCAAGAGCTGTATCTATTTCTCTGTACTCTAATCTCCTTGGGGTACTCAGTAAATATTATTTTAATAAGGATCCCACTTGTTGGAGTCACACTCCCAGAGAGCAAGTGTTTTGACTCAAGTTCATCTGCAGTTAAAGATTCAGCAAGAGGATAAATGAGATCACAAGCTTATCAGGCATTATTAAAGATGTATGATAAATCATTTTCATGATAGTCAGGGAAATGAGAAAAGGCAGAAATTAAAAGCCTAAAATAATAATGAGGAAAAAAACTCTAACAAGGCAGATTTAATGGGAACAAGTAGCTTTATCCTGAACATTCCCATCTGGTATAAACGTCCTCATTCTCAAGGGTTTAAGCCATTGTTTCTGGCCTTCCTTCTGGGCTGTTTTCTTTCAGCCTTTGCATCCATAAAACCCAACGTGCAACTTTGCACACAGTGGGCACTTCATATGCATTTATTATTTTATAGAAGTGAATTGCTTCTTTTTAAAAAAATATTTTCTTTTCCCCCAGTTATGTGTAAAGACAATTTTTAACATTCATTTAAAAAATCTTGAGTTCCAAATGAATTACTTCTAATATGATAGAAATAAGTAGTAATTCATGTACTATACCCTTAAAAATCAGTTGGGACTGTGACAGAGCCATTGAGAAAGGATCATAGATTTAGAGCTGAAATGGATTTTGGAGGTCATCTAATCTAATTCCCTTTCACTTTACAGATGGAAACTGAGGGCACTAAGAGGAGTCACACAGGTAGAAATAAGAATAGCTGGGATTTTAACCCAGTTCTTCTGATTCTTGAGCAAATGCTCTTTCTAATGCATGAAGTTGCCTCAAATATAATAGCAATATATCCTAATTCCTGTGCCACCCCTAAAAAAAGACTGCCAACTTTGGTAGAGTTTTATAGGACAGTGAATTCTTTTGATGATGAACCCCTAATAGTAGTAAAGTTTTGAGCATAAGCCCCTAAAATAGATAAATATATCTGCTATATATTTATGTAAATATATAAATTATATATGTATGACACTAATTCAGTAAATTGGAAAATTTATCCCCCAAAAAAATTTAAAAGAATTCTTACTCTAAATCTAATTCTAGGATTATATAGTCCAACTCAGTCACTTTATAGACATGTAAAGGAGACTATTGATAGTAAGTAGTTTAGCCCAATGTCACACATCAAGGTAGTCTCAGATTAGAGACCAGATTCTGTACCTTCTCCAGTCCAATATTCTTGCCTCTACATCATTTTTTATTATTTATTATTTTTATTATGTTTATTTATATGATTGTTATTGTTTATTTCTATTATTAAATATTATTTTCCCATCTCACAGGGAGAAAAGCATCATGTCCCTTTCCTATGATATTTTGAGATGCTCAGGGCTCCTCGCGAGGTTAGTAACTAAATGACTCATTGGGTTAAAGATCGGACTATCAACACAAGTACAATTTACTAATTAGCTGATTGGTTTTGAACTTCAGACAGTTTATCTTCCTAGAGTGTGATGCACTCTAGCTAGGTGATGCAGTGGATAGAGTGACAGGCCTAGAGTCAGGAAGACTCTTCCTGAGTTCAAATCCAGCTGCAGACACTTACGAGGAGTATAACCCTGGGCAAGTCACTTAACCCTGTTTGCCTCAGTTTCCTCATCCATAAAATGAGTTGGAGAAGGAAATGGAAAATCACTCCAGTATTTTTACCAAGAAAAGGGTCACAACTGAAAATAACTGAACAACGCATTCTTATAGAGTTGATTGAACACCAAAAGGTTAAAGGGCGTGCATAGGAGCACACAAACACTATGTGTCCAGAGTTCAAAATTTAAACTAAGTTCTTCCATACTCTAGGCCCAGGCCGCTATCCAGTATGCCTTTGTTTCCTCTCACTTCTGTTCTTCACCTTCAAATTAAAAGAAACTCATGGACTGAAGTTTAGACAGTCTCGTTGTTCTGAATGTAAAATAACCAGGTGGCTGACCACATTTAGTGTCATATAGATACAGCCGTTGATTTATGACAGTGTTTTCCAGCCCAAGTTTGTTAACACCCCACGGGTTTCCAAGATTCTGAAATTGAGATGAACTTGAATTCATCTTTGAAAAAAAAACCAGAAACCCAAACCCTGTATTTGCTGATATTGTAAAAGGGAAGTATTGTCACGTAATCAAACCCTGCTAAGGTGTTTCAAGGTGGCTAGGTGGTGCAATGGATAAAACACTGGACTTGGAAACAGGAAGACTCATTCTCACCAGTTCAAATCCAGCCCCAGACACTTCCTAGCTGTGTGAACCCTGGGGGAGTCACTTAACTCTATTTGCCTCAATTTCCTCATCTGTAAAATGAGATGGAAAAGAAAACAGAAAACCACTCCAGGACAACCAAGAAAACCCCAAATGAGGATCACCAAGAGTTATCATATGACTGAAGAACCAATAGTAACAAGGAACTGGAGAGACCATGGAGATTACAGAAGGCAAAGATAAGATAGCAAGATGGTGCAAAACATAGACTCGGACTTGATGTCAGGATAACCTTAGTTCAAATCCTGCCTTAAATATTTCTTGTTGTGTGACCCTGGGCAAGTCATTCAACCTCCCGGCCTCAAGTTTTCTCATCTGTAAAAAGGGGGTAATATAACAGGATCAAATGAGAGAATATTTACAGAATTTGCAAACTTTAAAACATGATATAAATGCTAGCAATTATTATGTAATTCAATCCTATCATTTTACTGATATGGAGGGTCAGAAAGAGGAAGGGGTTTGTGCTAGTCAGTGGCAGATAAGGGATTAAAACCCAGGTCTCTTGCCTCCCAGTCCAATGGTCTTCAGTCTATACCACATACTTCCTCTCTTGTTCAACTAGCAAGTTCCAATCAAGATGTGTCCCTGTGGCAGGTCCTAACTCACACAAAGAGAGACTGTATGTGGTTCTAGGATTTGAACAGGAGCTCTGGAGAGCTGGAGTCATTTCAAATTTGGCCCCTGGATCACCATGCAGCAATTTTCTCTCCCTTTCCTTCCCCTCTCAGAGACATTATGAGCAGAAAAGAGATGTTATTTGGGAGGCCCTTTGAAGGTGCTAAATAAATTTGAAGTATTACTGCATTTTTATTTTACTAAGTTTGCAAATTAATGACCCCAGACCTGGGAAATCTCTAAACTTCAGTTACAGATTCACAGTGAAGGCTGTAAATCTAAACTCCTTTCAGGGAACATTGACTGTACTATCTCTTGTTTAAAAGCTTATTCCTGAACTACCGGGCGGGGAGGGGGGGGGCGGAAGGCAGGGAATTGGTTTTTGTTCAAAGGATCGGGCAATATCATCACAAAAACTGTCTTGAGTATCAAGGCTAGAGTCTGCAGGTTAGGAGTCTGTCCCTGTGTGGATGAGTCATCCTTGCTCTCATCCATGGTCAGAGTCTATCCCTACTAGCCCCAATTGGTAATTTTAAAAATTTTATTTATTGTATTCTGAATTTAAGAAATAAGACAAGCATTTCCATAATATAGTAAAATAGGAAAAAAAAACATTATTGTACATGAAACTGAAGCTCTATTATATATAACTTGCTTCTCCTTTTAAATATATAACAATCACGTAAATTTCTTTTTTCTTTTTCTTCCTTCTCCGCGCTCCACCCTAAAGATGACCACCATCAGATAAAAATATGTATGAACATAAAACCATTCTATATATACTTCGATTTATCAGTTTTTCCTTTGTGTTTTTGCAAATGTGCGTTATTTATGAATTTGACGACAGAAGCCCTGGGTTTGAAGAGCATAATAGTTGTGTGCCAATATGACTGTGGACAAATCCCATAATTTCTCTAAAATATAGTTTCTTCTTCTGTAAAATGGGTATATTAATATATATTATATATATAATAATTATGAGAAAAATCACTGTAAAATACAATATAAATTTAAGCTATTTATTGCATGAGGGATTCAGAGGAAGGTTAAAAATGACACCGATTCTTAGCTACCAGAGAAGCTGTTCAAAGTGCATGCCCTACTGAGAATAGGTCAATAATGTCATCTCATAAACAAAGGGCATAACAGTTATTGCTCCAAAGACAACACAGTATAATGGATAGAATGCTGGACTTGAAGTCTCAAAAACCTAGTTTCAAATCTTATCTCTGATTTTTACTGGCTATTCACCTAACTAGAAAAAGTTATTTAACCTCTTTAAATTTCTGCTTCCTCATCAATACAATGGGGATATTAAATTCTATAGGATCCATTTCTCAGGGTTGTTGTGAGCCTCAAATGCATTAATATACGTAAAGTGCTTTGCAGAATACTGACGCTAACTCTTCAAACTTTGAGGGGCTTACATTAATGTCAGCTGGAATATACTAACCAGTTCCAAAAGGAGGCTCTACTTTGCCTAAAGTATAGGGTGCCCAGCTGACAGTGGGAAACTAGAATATAGATAATGGCAGGTCCTAGTGATCAATATAAAATGTTCAGGAAGCTGGCCACACTCAGTTTTATGAAGACACATACATCAGAAGAGGAAAAGTAGGCTTTGAAGGGTCGAACCTATCAAAGGGAAATATTGAGCAGATATTCAATACGTCAAGCCCTATAGGGCTCGCAGCAAAAAGTCAATCTGGAAAGCTCCTCATAGCTAGGAAAACATATCAAGCCTATTGAACAGGTTACCAATGCTAGCAGCCCTCTGAAAAAAATAACCCAGGATCACAGCTATTGATTGGCTCTCTGGGGACCTGTATGAAAGGAAAAACTCTTCTGGGGAAAGAATGAGGTGTAATTTTCTCTATGTTGTGTTACATCACTGCCTTGTTGGGTTAATTTGAAGCCAAAGTGATTTCTCGGTTATGAGATAATGACATGGCAAGAGACTTAAAAGAAGAAGCAGATGATGGTGGAGAAAAGCCAGCTGTGGCATGGTATACACAATGACATGTGTGAGAATCAATCTATCAATCCACAAGCATTTATTAAGAGCAGACCTGCACAACTTGGCAGTAAGTAGGGGCCAAAATTAAAATAGGCTAAACTTCTTCAGGCTGCAGATAGATTTTTAGCAGCTCACTTTCCAGGTGAAGGTATAATAAATAATGAAACTATTTTGCAAATAAACCATATTTTTGAAAAAGAGAAATTTCTATTAATAGCCATTAATTACACTTATTTCTTAAGATTTTTCTCATGAAATCCTTCCTCTCAGACTGCTGCACCTTACATGACAAACAGGAGAGAGTGTGCAGTGGCACCTCACCTGCCAAGTTAAATGATGGGCACAATAGTGGATAGTGGAAGGTGGGTTAAGCAGGGGCATGGATGAAGCACCTGTTACACCTTTACTTTCTTTTACATCCTCTACATTTTTCTCGGGCCATCTCAAATCCTTTGGTGGGTCAAATGTTGTGCAGACCTGATTAAGGGTTTACTTGATGCCAAGGATTATATGCTAATTACAGATGATACCAGATAAGGCAAAAACACAGTCCCTGTCCTGATGGAGCTACCATTGTAATGGGGAGACAACATACAAAACAAAATTTATGTACAAGGTATGTACAGTGTAAAAGGAAGGTAATTTCAGAGAGAAGGCAAAAGAAAAAAAAGGAAAGAGTCATTGGTGTTTATCTTTGAGATTGTAAATTCATGGGTTCAGGAAACTCCTAGTGTAGAAACTAAGTCTACTTATAAAGACGGGTAACTTCCCTGCAAATTATTTTCTCAAAGATCTATCTGGGGTGCCTAGAAGTTAAGTGACTAGAATCCAAGTCTTCAGCTCTCTAAACCTGGCCCTCTGTCCAATTCAAATCATTTCAGCAAACAGTAAGTGCCTACTATGTGTAAGGGATATAAAGGCAACATTTAAAGCATTCCTTGCCCTCTAAGTACCTACATTCTGGGAGGGAGGGTTGGTTACTACATTTACACACACACACACACACACACAAAATAATAAATAAAACAGCACAATTTGAAACTGAAGAAAACATTACAGACAAAGGGGACCAGCAAAGGTTTTCACTGTGCCAGGCTGGAAGGCTAGAAAAATTGGTGGGCTCATCATGGCAAACTAGTGTCCATGAAAAATTGAAAGAACCAGAGGAGGGCCTCTAGCACATTGGGCAGACCCCCAGTGGGGAATTTATGAAACAGTTCCAACAAGAATCATGTAGGAAGTAGCAATCTGTAATCTCCATGCCAATGAGAACACAGATCCATTCAGTTATTGAAGTCTAATCTGTTCTGATGGCACCCCTCCTCTCCAATCCCCTCTTTCCCTCTTCTCGCTTCTCACTTTCCTTTCTCCCCTTGCTTTCCCTCCCTTCTAATGTTTTTTCTTCAGGATCTTGGCCAATTATTTATATGGGGTTGAAGATCAAAGTGTAGAGAAATTGCCTCTCACCTTTCCTTCTTTGACCTCCATGTAGCACTATTTTTTACCTCTCTAATGTATTCATCATGAATTGTTGTATGTTATCATTACATGTTTTTGTTTTATTCTCCTTATGGTATTGAAACTCTCTGAAGGCTGGCATTATTTTCCCCAGTGCAGAACACTAGAGATGCATAATTAACGTCTATTGAATTGAATCAAGCCATCTGTCTTGGAATGCCAGGAGTTCTTAACCATTTTTTGATTCGTGGGCAACTTTAGCAGTATGGCAAAGTCCACATCCTTCTCAAAATATTTTTACATAATTAGAAGAAATGCAAAATTCTAGTTAGAGATTAGTGGAAATAAAGATGTCATTTTTTTCTTATCCAAGTTCACCCTTTGGGGTCCCAAGGACCCTAAGTTAAGAGCCATCATGCATATGGCTCTTATGGCTCTTCATAATTTTACAGATCAGAATACAGAGCTTGAAGTCACACAAGGAGTTCATGGCTGAACTGGGGCAGATTAGGATGACTTCACTAAATGGCTGGTCAGATCCCCAAAGAAGTGCAGATTACTGGGCACAGATGTTCACAGTCCAGTCACTCTTCCTATTCTGTACACAACTCCATCAGACCAAATGGGGGCATTTAACCTTTCTTCACTTCAATTGTTTCACATGTAAATTGAAGATGCTAGACTACATGATGTCTAAAGATTTGTTCCAAATCTATAATCCTATGATTTTATAAGAATGATGGTGACCAAGGTATTCCAAAAACTCTTAGTGAAATTTTGAACTTTAAAACCTGAAAACTGCACTAAAACTTTTGGACATCTTATATAGTACATTTTTTTAAAGACAAATGTTCTTCAAATTGTGGTACATGATTGTGATGCAATACTATTTGGCTATAAAAAAGATGAACAGGAGGATTTCAGAAGAACCTGGGAAAACTTATGTGAACTGATACAAAGTGAAGTGAGCAGGACCAGGAGAACACCATATATGGTAACGGCAACATTGTAACAATGATCAACTGTAAAAGACTTAGCCGCTTTGCTCAATATGATAATCCATGACAATTCCAAAGGATTCATTATGAAAAATGCTATCCATCTGCAGAGGGAGAACTGATGAATTCTGAGTGCAGATTTTTTTTTCACTTTTTAAAATTTTCCTTGCTTTTTTTTTTTTGCAATATGGACAATATGGAAATATGTTTGACATGACTTCATAGGTATCATATTATTTACCTTCTTAATGGTTAGGGGAGGAGCTGAAGGGAGGGAGCGAATTAGGAACTCAAAATTATATCAAGCTTAAATCTACATCTCTTCAATTTCTACACATTGTTCTTAGCTCTGCCTTTCAGGACCTAGTAAAACAAGTCTAATTTGTCTTCATATGACAGTCTTTCAAATACTTAAAGACAGCTACCATATCTCCCTAAGTCTTCTTCAGATTAAGAATATGTAAGGGGGGCAGAGGCAAGATGGCGGAGTAGAAAGACTCACATTTGCTAGCTCCGAATCCACAGCCCATGGATTTCCTCTAAAAAGAACTCCTGACAAATTCTGGAACAGTGGAAGCCGCGCAGAAACACAGTGAAGGAGATTTCCGTTGCAGAGAGCCCTGAAAAACCGACCACAAAGGTACCCCGGACGGGAGCGGAGTCCTGTCCGGCCGAGCGCTCCACTACCCCGCCCCAGCCACACGGCACTGAGAGGAGCGAGCAGAGCCCAGCAGGCGTCAGGGACCTGAATCTTCGGCGGCCGCGAAGGTCCCTCCACCCACAGACGCACAGGTCAGTGAGAGAGACAGGCTGAGAGGGGAGCGGGTATCTCCAGGACTCGGACCCCCTCGGGAGGCGGCGGCCGCTT
>CM053772.1:77604447-77780846 GCA_028658325.1 Potorous gilbertii | reverse complement strand
ACAAATGGGGAGAAAATTTTGGAACCCAAAATCTTGTGAAAATGAATGTAAAAAGTTAAATAAATAAATAAAAAAGAAAAAAAAGAATATGTAAAAATATACTTGATTTTGACAGAAGTCATGAGTACTCCATGTCAATAATTAAGAATCCTGAAATTCCTGCATTCCACCATGATGTCTTAATTGTTGTTTTCTTGATGCATCACTCCATCTAAACCTATTTCTGGTCGTCTCTATATTAGACCTGCAAATTCCCTCTTTCCTCATTACCATAGCAGGAGATAGTGCTCCTCTGACTTCACTTTTCTCCCTTTTCAGTCTAAATCCTGTAGTTAACCAGGTTAATGTTACATCATCCTGCACCATTGACGCATTTGTCCTGTTGTCCTATCTATGCTCATCTCTTCACAAATTCAACCTTGAATTATTCCAATCCCTTCAACTCCTCCTCACATGACGCTGACTGGTGGCAGCAGGAGTGTCACAATGTAATGCTGCATCACTACAAATTCATGTCATCTAAATCTCACATAAGCCTTTATTGAAGCAAGGCAATACTTTCACTCCTCCCTAATTGATTCTATAACATGTCCCTGTCAATGACTGTTCCAAACCTTCTTTTCTCACCTCAAGATTCCATATGAGCTTATCTTTTCAGTTGCTCATTTCACACTTTATTGACAATGTAGAGGCCATTTTCCTGAGCTTACTTTTCTCTGTATTTTATAAACATGACTCATTCATTTCTCCTTTGCTCCACAAAAGTGGAGCAAATGGCCCTCAAAACCTCTTTTTCAGTTGGAACTTCAGCTAGGGAGGAATTGACTTCAACCTGAGGTAAACAGTCAGTGGCCTCAGAATTAAGTATGCCTGGGAAACCTGGACAGTCTGCCAGTGCCATGCCAGGAAACTGAATCACTTCCATTTGAATTGTCTCAGGAAGATTCTGAAGATCACCTGGCAGGATAAGGTACCAGACACTGAGGTCCTTTCTCAAACTAAACTGCCAAGCATTCAAACTCTGCTTCAGAGAGCACAACTCTAATGGACTGGCTACATTGTTTGAATACTAGCCAAAGCAAGCATACTCTTGCCAAAAAAGATTATTTTAAGAACTAACACAAGGCAAGCATTCACATGGTGGTCAGAAGAAGTGACACAAGGACATTCTCAAGGTCTCAAGAACTTTGGAATCAATTGTTTGACATGGGAGACACTGGCACAGGACCACTCAACATGGCTTGCCTACATTATGTGCTCTGTGAACAAAGCAGAATTGAAAGAGTTAAAAGAAAACTTCAAGATTCACAAATTTAGAGAATCTGTCCCAAATATTCACATGTGGGAAGAGCATTTCAAGCTCATATTGGACTGATCAGCCAGTCAGACATGCTGAACCTTGACTCTAGCATAGTGAGGTCATTTTGTTCCTCTTCCAGAACAAAGGACAGCGACCACCTTCAGGGAAGCTGTAGTCCTTTTTCTTGCTAAGTAACCTCTTCACATGTACTCTTGGTCTCATCTCCTCTTATCTCCAGCAGATCTGACTCAGAATTTCCCCTTGTTTTTCTAATCTTCCATTGTCTTCCCTACTGTCTACGAACACTCCCGGGTTACACATTCTAAAAATAAAAACAAACAAAATGCCTTACCATTCTCAAGCTGTCATCTTACATCTTTTCTCCCTTTCTCAGGAAAAATCTTAGAAAAAAAATCTGTCTACTCTCATTTTCTCTCCTCTTAACTCATTTTTCAGTCTGACTTCTGAATTCATATTCAACTGAAATTACTCTCTCCAAATAACCTTGGAAGTGGCAAATCCAGGGACCTATTCTTAATTATCATCCCTCTTGCATTATTTTACAGTGTTGACCATATTCTCCTCCTGGATATTCACTCCTCTCTGGGTTTTCATGACACTGCTCTTTAGTTCTTCTCTGGTTAAATTGTCCTCTCCTCATTCACCATTACCTGATCATGATCTATATGGCTTCCCAGAACATGTTCCCCTAAGCTCTGTTAGGATCTCTTCTTCTTCTTTGCTTTCTTTTTCTCCTTCCTTCCTCTCTCTCTGTCTCTGTCTCTGTCTCTCTGTCTTTCTGTCTCTCTCTCTCTCTGTCTCTCTCTGTCTCTGTCTCTCTGTCTCTCTCTCTCTCTCTCTGTCTCTGTCTCTCTCTCCCTCTTCTTCATGAGGTCAATTCTCACTCTATGCTGGCCATTGCCAGATCTATATATCAGCCCTATTTCTTTCCTGAGCTTCAATCTAGCATCACTAATTGTTTATTGAACATTTTGAACTGGATATCGCATTGGAATCTCAAACTCAATGAATACAAAACAGAACTCCATTTATTTTCATTGAAACTCTTATTCCAAATTTTCCTATTTCTATCAAATGTATCAGCATTCTTCCAGTCCCCCACAGGTTCCCAACCTTCAAGTTATACTTGAAGCCTTCTCTTTCCACATAGCCAATCAGTTGCCAAATCTCATCAGATCTTATTCTGCATCTCAAACATTCATCCTCTTCTTTCTACTCACATAGTTACCACCCTACCCCAGGCTTTTATCACTTCTTGCCTGGACTTTTTAATTCCTCTCTTCCTAATTGTTCTTCTTGCCTCATCTTTCCCTTTTCTAATCTATTTTCCATACTGCTACCAAAATTTTTCCCTAAAGCACAAATCTGATCATGTTAGGCCCCTGTTCAATAAACTCTAGCTATCAAATATAAGAACCTTTGTTTGGCATTTAAAACCTATCACAACCAGGACCCAAATTACCTCTCCAAACTTCTTTTCACACTGTGATACAGCCAGGTGCATTCTTGCTTTTCCTTCACTTAGACTCCTATCTCTGGATCTTTTCACATGATCTGTGTCAACTTAGATATCCTCAGTGGAATGCCCCAGGACTCAATGTTTACTCAATGTTTGATCCTGTGTTATTTAATATTTTTATAAAAGATTTGGGTAAAGCATAGATGATGTGTTTATATACTTGCTGATGATGCAAAGCAAGAAGGGAGATCTAAACCAGTAAGTAATGGAATTGGGAATCAAAAGGATCTTTGTAGAGCAAGTTAATTAAATAAAGTGAATTGTAATAGAGATAAGCATAAAGTTTTACCCATGGGGTTAACCACCATCTTCACAAATGTAAGATGGGGGAAACAAGTTTGAATATCTAGGGAAAAAAAGATCTAGGGATTTCTGAGGACTATAAACTCAACATGAGTCAACAAATGGCAGCCAAGAAAGCAAAGGTAATCTTAGGCATGGAGAGAAGCAAAGAGTCCAATACTAAGGTGGTAATAGCAACACTCTTTCCATTTATATGTATATATGGAAAATTGTGCTCAGTTCTGGGTGCTACACTTTAGGAAGAACATTGATAAAATGGAGAACATCCAGAGGAGGGCAACAAGAATGATGAACATGGCATGTCTACTCCTAGTCAATCCAGTCCACCAATATTTAATATGGAGATAAGTAAAGCTATTTCATAAATGAAGCCCCCAAAATTACTGTCTATTATGAACCAGTCACTGTTCTAGACACTGGGAATACAAAAAAGAAAATTGAAACTGCTCTCCCCTCAAAGAGCTATGAAAGATGACAATACATACGCAAATAGAGACAAAATAAATACGTATATAGTATGTGCAAAATATTTACAAAATAAATATAGTAGATTTTCAAAGCACTTTATATTTTTATCTCATTTTATCATCACAAAAACCCTGGAAGGCAAGAAGAAATGTGTTGGTAAATGTTTAACAACTAGCTTAAAAAAGATGTTATGTACAGCACACTTTTTAAAGTTCAATCTGCATTATTAATATTTTTCCATTCCTTTCTTAAGTCTAGCAACAGAATAATAAATCAAGCCTTGATTTGTAGCATTTGCCAATTTCCAAGGCGTAAATACTTATAGAGAAAATTTAACTGGCTTTCTGCTGCTATGTGCTAGCTGTAGTACACCACTGACCATAGAGAAGAAAAAGGAAGGGAACGGAAGGGAAGGGAGAGAAGAGAAGAACATTGTAGCTCAAGAAAAAATAGACAGTTCTGAAGAACTCCAAAAACATTTATTAAGTACCCACTAAGTACTAGACACTGTTCTAAGCACTAGGGACATGAAAAAAGATAGAAGACAGTCCCTGCCTTCAAAGAGTTCACCACCCAATGAGGAAGACAGTAACTACATATGAACAAATTACATACAAGATAAATTGGAAATGATTGAGAGAGAAAAGGCTTTTGAATTGAGGGATTGGGAAAAGTTTCCTGGAGAACTTAGGTTTTTAGCTGAGAATTAAAGAAAGCCAGGGAAGCCAAGAGGAGAAGATGAGGAGGGAAAACATTCTACATATGAAAAACAGCCAGTGAAAATGGCCAGTGTCTTGTGGAAGGAACAAAAAGGACAAGTAGGATAAAGAGTGCAAAGTATAAAAAGACTGGAAAAGTAGAGAGGGAAGGATTATGAAGGGTTTTAAATACCAAACAGATGAGTTTTTATTTTATCCTGGAAATTATAAAGAATCAATGAAGTTTATTGAGTAGGGAAAGGAGAGGGGTGACATGATCAAATTTGCACTTTAGGACCTTGAAAATATCTTAAAATCATCTATCTTCACTTTGCTTATGAGAAAATTAAAACTCATAGAAGTAAGGTGACTTTTGCCCATAGTCATATGAATATCCTGGCAGAGCTGGGACTATAATATGGGTTTCATAAGTTCTAGCCCAAAGCTTTTGTCTCTATCTCCTCATTTAGAACTCAAGTTGTCATTGGCTGTGACAAGTGAAAAGAATCAGAAAAGGAGACAAAGCTTCTCTGAAATGATAGTGTCAATCAATGAGGAAGTAGAATTGAATTTATAAAGATGCAATTTTATGTTCAGTCTTTCAGGGAATACACAGACGTTAAAAAAAAAGAGAAAAATAAAACAGTCTTTAAAAAAAAACCGATTATTAGTTTGACTCCAGGCAAGTTTTTTTCAATAGCAAGAGTTTACCTTTACTACCCCCCCCCCCCACAACTGTCATATCTTAAAGGGTAAGGAGGCTAAAGAGGGGATAACAGGCAATGGGCCCTGATGAGTACAAAGGTCAGAGCAGTTAAGGACTCCCTGGGAACAGAAGAAAAGCCCAAAGGAGTCAGCAGGATCATAGTCCAAATGCCAGGCTGTTCAAAAGTGGGTCAGGAAGCCCTTCAGTTGAATGGAGAAGGATGCTGAAGACAAAATGAGGAAAGTCAAAGAGAGTGGGCAGGAATGAGCTGTTGGGCAGACAAGGTTATGGAAGAGGAACACAACAGTGAGCCAAAAGGCCAGATAGGAAGTCCTCCATGGGAGTGGCTTTTCACAGTGTGCTTTGAAGGGCCTTTTTGACC
Organism: Potorous gilbertii; assembly: GCA_028658325.1. NCBI lineage: Eukaryota > Metazoa > Chordata > Mammalia > Diprotodontia > Potoroidae > Potorous > Potorous gilbertii. Next base: position 77,775,449 of record CM053772.1, on the reverse strand, counting down.
CCACCCCCTTTGATTGTTAAAGGAGTTTGGATTTGATTCAGCAAGCAAAAGGGAGCCTTTGAAGACTTTTGAGCATGAGAATATGCTTTAGGGAGATTAATCTGTCATCAGGATAGACGGCCAAGACCAGAGACAAATCAGAGTCTTAGGATATAAATTCTATTTAAGAAAATTCTTTCCTGGTCACTGGGAGATGTCATCTGATATTTCGTAAGTTTATAGATTTAGAGCTACAAGGAATTTGAAAGGCCATCTAGTCCAATTTCCTCATTTGTAAAATGATGTAACAGGCATTCATAATTTAAGTGACCAACTCAAAGTCTTTAACTAGTAAATGGTCAAACTGTGAGCTGAACCCAGGTTCAAGGACTACAAAGCCAGCAGACTTTCTAGGAGCTTAGATGTTTGTTGGTTATCCATGTGAGTACTCCCATTTCCAAAGCAATTCACAGGCTTATTTGCAATTCAATCAATAGTCTTCAAGATTCATTATGGATGTAAAAGATTTATTGTCCCTCAACTAAGATAGTAAGGAGAATCTACCAGCTAGAGTATACTGGAAATCCTTCCAGCTTGTCCTTCCCATCAGACATGGCATTCCACTGACATCACCTTTGAGAACATAGGCTCACTTCCATACCATGAAAGAGCTAATGAGAACAGCTTTAGCTTTGCCTAATTTCTTTCAGGCCTTGCTCTCCAGAAATCCATGCTATTATGTCTAGTTGTCAGTTCTGTCTTCTGCTTCACACTTCCATCTCTGGAAACAACTCTTTTTCATTCCTTTATCAGGTAGTGACTCATATCATCCCTAGGGGAGAATTTGCCAAAATATTAATTGAATTAGGCCCAGGAAATCTGCTACTAAAGAATTTTGATTATAGTCTAAGGAGGTTGTTTAAAAGTAAAAGGGACCTTGTTGTACAAAAAATATTTAGTTATTTCATATATAATGGTTAAAAATCTGGGAACAATCAACATCTAAAAATGAGGTATCAAATGAAGAAATTGTCCTAGTAGATGCTTAATAAATTCTTGTTGATTGATATATCCAAAGAATGGTGTACTGCTATGTCATTGAAATGACAGTTATGAAGGATGCAAAGAAATATAGAAAGATCTGTGCTAAATAATGCAAGGAGAACAGAATTTGATTATATATGGAGATAATAGTATTGCTAACAGCTAACATTAATCCTTAAGTTTTGCAAAATGCTGTGCAAACATTATCTCATTTTATCATTTTATCCTCATAACAAGCTCAAGGCGTTGGTGTCTTTATTAACCACACTTTACAGATGAGAAAACTGAGGCAGAGAGAGATTAAGTGACTTGCTCACATGAGTACTTAGTGTTCCAGGTAGAATTTGAACTCAAGTCTTCTTGACTCCAGGTCCAGCACCCTTATCCACTGAACAATTGATGGGGTTCAGACTCTGGGAACTTCCTTGAGCTCCTCTGGAATCTCCTTACTTAAACTGACTTTTCATACTCAAATTGAGCTCTCCCTGTATCCCCTCATAGAATCTGGCCTTTCACACTCAAATCTGTGACCATTGTCGGTTATCTCTTGATTGCCCTACCTGCTTCCCACCTAGGCGCCCCCTTGTCTGATGTTTGTTGATTGCCTCCAGTTGTTTCCAGTCTTTGATCCTCCTTGGAGGCCCTTCCTGAACTTCTTCCCCCATCACTCTAGACCACCAGACCACCCCCACCCCCCTATCCCTCCTATACTCTTTTCTGTTTTTAAGTCCCACTTTGCGTTCAGATTCATTCTAGCTCAGACTCTGTTCAGCTGGGATTCTATCTGGCCCACTTGTGAATACAAGCGTTACAAAAGCTTAGGTTCGGTAAGAGGCAATCCAATTAGGTGAATCTCTAATAAACTTTGTTTTCTTTGACTTTAAGAAGACTTGAGTCGAATTCATTCGAGCATGACCCAGACTGTCAGTATTTTGGGGTCCTGATCACCTCGGAACCTCATCATTTTTGGTTTCCTGACCGGGAATCAAACCCAGGCCACAGCGGTGAAAGCGCCGAATCCTAGCCAAAAATGATGAGGTTCCAAGGTGATCAGGACCCCAAAATACCAACAGTCCAGAGTCTGAACCCCATCACAACCTTGCTACCTTTTTCCCTACCTCTGTTTTGTGAGTTGCTGGGTGAAAGAATTCATTACTTAGTGACCAACTTCTTAGTGATGGGTCTTCCTATACTTTGCTAGACTGGTCCTGAGAAAGTAGGACTGTAACTGAATATGCCAAAATAAACTCTTTTTTAAATAAAAATTTTTAATCATTCCTCTTTTTTGGTTTTTTATTTAAGGTTCAATTCAATATCTATTCTAAGTTTCTCCCCTCTGTAGTCCATCCTCCAGCCAGCTGTGAGAATGATCTTCCTTTTAAAGTACAGGTCTACTCAAAAACAAAAATAAAAACTCCAGTGGCTCCCTATGACCTCCAGGATCAAACAGAAAATCCTCTCTCTGACTCTCCAAGCCCTTTATAGTCCAGCCCCCTTTCACCTTTCCAGTTTTCTTCCACTTTACACCCCACAATGCATTTTCTTCTATTCAGTGACACTGACTTCCTTGCTTTTCCTTGAATAAAATATTGTAACTCTGACTAAGGGTATTTTCACATGTCTGGAATTCTCTTCTCCCTTATCTCTGTCTCCTGCCCTCCATCCCTTGACTTCCTTCAAGTGCCAGTTAAATTCTTGTCTTTTACAAGAAGCCTTTTCCAATCCCTCTTAATTCCCTCTTGGTTATTTCTAATTTGTGCTTTATATAAATATAAATTGATCAATTATCTATTTATATCTATATATGTGTGTATGTATCAATATCTACATAGAAATAGAAATAAATATGTATCTTGTTTGTATCTAACTGGTTGTATATTGTCTCTCCTACTAAACTGTGAGATCCTTAAAAGCAGGGGCTGTCTTTCACCATTTTTTTGTATCCCTGGTGCTTGGCAGAATGCCTGGCACATAGTAGGCACTTAATATATTCTTGTGGACTAACTCATTTAATATTTGCTTAAATATATTTGTTGAAAGTATTACTCTTTGGTTTAAAAAAAATTTTCAAACTGAAAATTCCTAACAATGAGTGCTATTTATTACCAAGGCCTGAGTATTTAAAAATAGGGTTGAACGTTTTTATTCATCTTGCTTAAATCTAGAGAGCTTTTTTCAAGCTGATTATGTGAAAAGGAACTGATTGTCTGTTTCTCATTCCTAGAAATTCAGTCTCTCTAACCTCCTCTTTGGGTCATCTAGGATGAACCATAGTAAAAGCAGAAGTGTTTTCTGTCCTTCACTCCCATTCTCAGGGCCCAGATCTAAGCAGCTAGATCTAATTAACATGCAGTGCAGAGTGGTAAAGGCAGCCAACACATGTCTTAGAGAAAAGGGAAATGTATCCTCTCATGTAAATGTTAGCTATTACAAAAATCTTCCACTGAGGATTCTGGGTCAGGTCCAGGGACAGTGGTGTAAATGGGGACAGGAATGCACAGAGTAGTTCAAATGAGCAAGTAGTTCAACTAAACTAAGCAAGCCAAATTTCCTAATAATGTAATTCCTTTCCATATGTAGAGTATTTTTTTTAATTTGGGGGGAACTGATTTGGTACTTTTCTCAGTTGCGGGGCTAGACTGTTTGCCAAAAGCTACCTTGTTAACTTGGGGTTCACTGGCTAGATTTCTTTCTCAAAGACCAAACCTTAAACCCAATTCACTCAGGATCTCATGGATTGGACAACAATAGAGCCCTGCCCAAGCACCCCTAAATTGTTATTTTGGGGGCCCTCTTGGCTCAGAGTGAATGTAAATAGTAACTGCTTCTCTTTTAGCCAGCAATCCTGGGGGGTTTTCCCTTCCAGTTTGATTTTTTTTAATTAAAGAGGACTATTCACTGAATGGGAATTACCTCACTCAAAGTGAGTACCTGAAAAGACCTCAGGTTAAAAGGGTTAGGATCTCCCACTGCATCTCCAAGAGTCCTGATCCATATCTGGTCACTGGACCCAGATGGTTCTGGAGAAGAAAGTGAAACAGGTGACCTTGCACAATCCTCTCTCACTTAAATCAAAGTCAACTGCAAGTCATGTCATCATCTCCCTGATATCATGGTTCTCTTAGAGAACAAAGGACAAACCACAGTTAGACTGTTCATTCGGCTTGGGCGAGGTGAGAGTTACCAACTCTATGAAATGGAGGACCACCACCTGCCCTACATGCAAACCTCATTGTCAACTGAACTCCTCCTAGAACCTAAGAGCCTTGAGCCCTGTCATGTGATCATCAGTTCCACTCTAGACTGCCAGGCCCTCCTAGCTTTTCTACAACTGAACTTTCTTTTATATGTTATCTCTCTATCAGGCTGTGAGATCCTTGAGTGCAAAGATTGTCTTGATTTTTGTGTTTGTGCTTGGTACATAGTAAATGCTTAATAAACACTTGCTCCTTTCCCCAATCTCATTTCATTTACTCATCCATTCATTTATTCACTCATTCGTTTTCCCATTTTGTCATCATTTTGTCATGATGTTGCAGACATATTTATTCAATACACCCTTTCGCCATGATCTCTCCCCATTCCTTCTACATTATCTTTCTATCTTTTCTACATTATTTAAATATTCTCTTGCGATTTTATCTTTCTATAACTTCCGTTCTCTTTTTGCCTCTTTCATTAGAGGATAATATTTCACAAACATTTTTAGTTGCTAATTTGATTTATTCTATATCACACCAAAACCAGAGCAGGATAAAATCTATACTCAGTGGGTCCATGTCTCCACACTGCAGGCCAGTCTGGTAATATGAAAAGAGAAGTGGATTTGGAGTCAAAGGGCCTATGTTCAAATTTGACCTCTGCTCTTTGTTAATTGTGACCTTGGTAAATCATTTATACTCTCCGGATTTCAAGTTCCATTTCTATAAAATAGAAGGGAATAAACTAGGTAACCTATAACAGATTCTAGCCTGAAAACTATGATCCCATGAAATGAGATTCATAGTTCTCACCTAAAGAACTATCTGACTATATCAACAGGGAGATGTGAAATAATAATCTATATTTGAGTTTTAGGATATAGAAGGAAGGGGGAGATTCCTATTGTAAAAACTTTCATCTATGGAGATTGGTGAGTCATCAGAAGTTTATACTGTTAGCCAGTTGTCCAGGGCACTGAGAAATAAGTAATTTGCTTATATAGTCAGGGAGCTATATTATATGTCAGAGAGTGGATTTGAACTCAGGTCAGCCTTCTCCCTACTAAGACCTGTTGCCTTTCAATCATTCAGGCTAAATTTCTACAGAAGGGATATTCTGAATGTTTCAGATTGGTCAGCTTCACTAATCAAGTGTACCAGAGAATTGCTCATCTTTTCCTTTGACTCTGCATGTGTAGGCTCTGTCTAAGTAACATATTAGCTAGGCAAGCTCAGAGCACTTCCACAGTGAACTCTTTGGCTCAGGAGAGTTCACAGTACACATCTCTTGCATCCAAATAGAAAAGGCACAATTTTGTCTTCATGCACCATCCCTAAGGCATAATTCAGATAAATAACTAAGCTGAATAGAAACCCTTTGGGTAGGAATTCATGTCATTGCATTGATTAAATAAAGAATCATGTGCATCATAAGAGAATTTGGTTTTTCACATATTCATATAAAGCAGAGCATTGTATGTCTTGGGGCCACCTTTAATTATCTGTAACTGTCAACATTATGCCAGAAAACCACCCACCATTAAATTTTCTCTTTGGAATTCAAGGGAAGAATCAGGTTCACAGGCATACAGCTGTGTAGTGGAGTCAGGTGGCTCATAAGTTCTCATTCAAGTGTGCCACCACTGCCTTCTCAGTCAACTGGCAATTTGCCTTACATCCTTTCCTCCTGGATGCTCTCTCTCTCCTTTCTGGTTGTGTGTATGTGCATGTGTGTGTGTGTGTGTGTGTGTGTGTGTGTGTGTGTGTGTGTGTGTGTGTGTGTGTTTTCATTCTCTTCCAGTCTTCCTACTAATTGACTAATGTTTCTCAGCTTCTTTTGCTGGAATATCATCTATATCATCCCCCACTCCTGGGTGGGTACCTCCAAGGTTCTATCCTGGACCCTCTGCCCTTCTCCTTCAGCATTGTCTTTCTTGGTGACCTTAGTAGTTCCCATAAATTTAATTATCTCTGTGCAGATAACTCCCAAATCAATAAGTCCAGTCCTAATCTCTGTCCTGAGCTCTAGTTCTGTGTTACCAACCTTCTAATGGACATTTCAAAGGATATTTTCAGATATCCTGGAATCTTCTCAAGTTCAACCTGTCCAAAAAGAACTTGTTATCTTTCTCCCAAAACCCTCCCTTCTTCCAAATTTCCCTACTTTTATCAAAGGCATCACTATTTGTCCACTCTCTCAGGTCTATAATCTCAGCAGAATCTAGCTTAGAGTCAGAAAGACTCATCTTTCTGATCTCAAATCCAGTCTCAGACATACTAGCTGTGTGACTTTGGACAAGTCCAATTAACCCACCTTGCCTTGATATCCTCATTTGTAAAATGAACTAGAGAAGTAAATGGCAGACCATTCTAGTATCTTTTTCTAGAAAATTCCAAATGGGGTCATTGAAGAGTCAGAAACGACTGAAAACATTGAACAGCAACAATAACTATGCTTGAAGCTGAATATAAAAATGCAAAGGGAAAATTACTCACTCCTTCCTCTGGCCCCCACCATTGGAATGCAGGTATTACCAGCCAGTTCCAATCTTTTGATACCTTTTCACCACTCTTGATGTAGCTCACCACTCTTGATTCTACCTCTACAAAGACCTTGGTCTGCACAACAAGCTTGGAGGAAAAAGGAAAAGAAGCAAATGAAACAGCATGACCCAGCTAGGTCTCAGAGAATAAAATGACATGTTGACTCATTTTAGCCCAAAGGCTGAAAGTTTAGTTTTTTCTTTTGGGAAGTTTCCTTAAAATTACAAGTAGTTAAACCCCATAAAATTCTCCCTCATTTTTAGCTTAGAAATCTGAGCTACAATTTCTTTTAACTCATATTTTAGGCATGGGATCTTATCTCTGTTTCTCTCACTACAGCGATATCAATGCTGTTTCCTCCAATCCTTTATTGCCTTCCATTTACATTTAAGGACATACATGAATCTAAAAGCTGTTAAAATCAATCTTATTTTTAGCTAAAGTGAGCTGGCTTTAAATTATTAATTAAATTAGGAATTATGAACAAGTTTATGGAACAGAGAAATGTTGGAGCAAATCTCTGCCATCTCAGATGGAGAAAGGGAGAGGGAAAGGGAAGTAAAGTTATATCACAATGTTTTCTTGATCTTCTGGATATAAATAATCCAGCCAAAATCTCTAGTCTCTTCCAGCCACAATTTTTACTAGGGATCCCAGTGAGAGGGAAACCGTGACTGATGGGGAAAGGGAAGGTGGGAGTGTGCAGCTGCCCACAATACCAAACTTCTAGTCTCTGGATTTGCATCATAAAACCCTACTGGAGTTTCTCTCTTCTCTGCCAATGCTGCAGCATCTCCTACTACAAGCAAAACTGAAAATGAAATTCCCTTCCCTGACTTCTCCTTCTGGCTTGGGGCTCTGGTAAACATTCACCAGCCATTGCAATCCAGTCAAGTTTCTATTCTGCCACAGAGCTTCAGCTCCCAACAGACAATTCCTCTGTGTCAATGAAATACCACTCATTAAACCTGATTTTCTTTAAGATTCAACTCAAGCAATACTTTCCACACAAAGCCTTTCCTGATGACATCCACTACTGGCTAATTATAATTGTGATATACATGCAATTAAGATATAATCACTCTCTTGCTAACTGTAATTTTACTACCTTATTTTTAATATGCATATCCCGTGTATGCTTTTATGTATACCGAAGTGGGTAGGTGCAGTAGTAAAGAGCTGGATTTAGAGTCAGGAGGACCTGCGTTCGAATCCTGCCTCACACAGCTGTATGACCCTGAGCAAGTCATTTAATGTCTCTCATCCTCAATTTCTTCATTTGTAAAAGGTGGGTAATACTATCACTTTTCTCACAGGATTGTGGTGAGAATCAAATAAAGTACCATTGCTTTGCAAATTCTAACGCGTATGAATAAATGCAGAGGTATCTAGGTGGTCCAGTGGATAGAGACTTGGAATCAGAGCTGAATTCAAATCTAACCTCAGACACTAGATGTGTGACCCTGGGCAAGTCACTCATACTATTTGTTTCAGTTTCCTCATGTGTAAAATGAGCTGGAGAAAGAAATGCAAACCAGTCTATTGTCTTTGCCAAGTCCAAATGGGGTCACAGAGTCAGACATGGCTGAAACAATTGAACAACATAAATACTAGTTACAACTGTGGTTATGACTGCTATTATTATAGTACATATTTTGTAATTCAGCCATTTCAGTAGTGTCCAACTCTTTGTGACATATTACAGAATGTTTATGTAATTATATTATATTACAAGTTATCTAAAACATACTTCCCTCCCCCCAAAAAAGAATATAAGCTTATTGAGAGTAGGACTTGTTTCATTTTTTTGTTTTTGGATTATCAGTTCCTAGGACAGTGCCTGGCACATAGTAGGTGCTAATTAAATGTTTGTCGGATGATTGAGTACACACATGGAGTTTAGTTTTTATAAGCTATTGTCTTGATGATGAGATGACCTGTATTAACTGATCAGAATATTTTATCTCTGTCTTTCCCCAACCTGTATATGTCTTTAAGTTCCCTCTTACCGTGTGGGGGGGGGGGGGGGGGTAGGGGGGGCGGGGTGTGAGTGTGTGTGCCGGTGTATGGTTTTTTTCAATCAACAAGCATTCATTAAGTGGTGACATTGTGTCAGGCACTCTGCTAAGTGTGCTAGGGAGAAAAATAAAAAGCAAAAAGCATCTCTGACCTGAAGCAATTTGCATTCTAATGTAGGAGACAAGCTAATAAATAGATATCTGCAATGATTCGAAGGAAGGCAGCTTTAGAGGGGAAGGTACTAGGAGGTGGGGTGGAGGGGAGAGACTTGGAAAGTCCAGCTGCAGAAGGTGGTTTGGGGGTTTAAGCTGACTTTTAAACATCACCAGGGACTTTAAAAGGTAAAAGTGAGGCAAAAGAGAATTCTAGGCATTGTGGCAGCCAGGACAAAGACAGAGAGGCAGGCTATTTATCGAGTATTATGTATAAGGAATAGCAAATAAGGCAGCATCTCTGCACCTTTGAATGCACGGAGGAGAATAACATCTAAGTAGACTGGAAAGGAAAAAAAAGAGTCAGGTTATAAAGAACTTTAAGTGCCAAATAGAGGGATTTTTTTTTTTAACCCTAGAGATAATAGGGGGCCATTAGGTAGTACAGTGGATAGAGTGACAGGCCTAGAGTCAGCAAGATTCATCTTTCTGAGTTCAAATTCAGCCTCTGATATTTACAAGCTTTGTGACCCTGGGCAAGCTGCTGTTTGCCTTGGTTTCCTCATCTGTAAAATGAGCCAGAGAAGGAAATGGCAAACCATTCCAGTATCTTTGCCAAGAAAATCCCAAATGAGGTCACAAATAAAACAACCTAACAGCAATATAAAGGGTTAACAGGGAGCCACTGGAGTTTATGGTTTAGGAGGGACAAGATGGCCAGACATGAATTTTAATAAAATCACTTTGGAGGCTGCATAGAGGCTAGCTTGGAGTAGGAAGGGATTTGAAGCTAGGAGATCAAATAAGAGGCCTTTATAATAGTACAAGTGAGAGGTGATGAGGGCCTAAGTAAGTGGAGAGAAAGGCTAACATCCAAGGAATGGTATGGAGATAGAAACAACCAGATTTTTTAAAAAACAGTGATCTACTTTTATTTTTTTTAAATGTATTTATTCTTAGTCAATAATGTTCAATTCCACAAGCTTTTGAGTATTAAATTTTTCTCCCCTTCCCTCCTGCCCCCCCAAGACAATGTGCAATTTGATATAGACTCTACATACACATTCATATTAAATGTATTGTCATGTTAGTCACATTGTAAAGAAGAATTGTAACCATGGAATAAACCATGAGAAAGGAGAAACAAAACAAAAAAGAGAGAGCAAATAGTGGGCTCTGATCTGAATTCAGACTCCACAGTTTTTTTCTTCTGGATGTGCATAGCATTTTCCATCATGAACCTTTTGGAGTTGTGTAAAGTTCTAAAACCTTGCATTGCTGAGAAGAGCCAAGTCTATTGAAGTTAGTCATCGAACAATGTGACTGTTACTGCATACAATATTCTCCTGGTTCTGCTCCCCTCATCAGCATCAGTTTTCCAGGTTTTTCTGAAGTCCACCTGCTCATCATTTCTTATAGCACAATAGTATTCCATTACATTCATACACCACAACTTGTAAGAGAAGTTGGTTAACAGTATCAAATACTTGACAGAGGTCAAGAAAAATGAGGATTGAAAAAAGGCCATTAGATTTGGCGATTGCGTGATCACTTATTTTTGAAAAGAACATTTTTCATTGAATGATGAGGTTGGAAATTGAGCCCATAGGTTGAATGGCTGGACTCCAAGATTAATGATTTAATGTCATTTTGGAAGACTCCAGTAGAGTGCCACAGGGATCTGATTTTGATCCTAGGCTATCTTAACAGAGTTTAGCCATTGAAATTGTTGCTGGACCCAAGAGGTTGAGGTACTGTAATCTCTTCCTCTGTACTAATGGGTTCCATCTGCCCTAGAATCATGCATGTGATTGGATCAGGCATCAGTCTGTCCTCTGGTAAAAGACACGAAGCTCCTTTCATCACACTATTTGGTTCATTACACCTGCTACCACAATGTTCTTGAGAAAAATTACCTAAAGTTTAGGTTTGGCTCATTTCTACGGTTTTCCCAAAGGGAAAAGTACATTTACAACGTAAAATGTAAATCACTAAGTATGAAACAGGTACTTATTTTACCCCAAAACAAAAGAAATACTATATACAAAGGATTGTCACCATATCATACTGACAGAAAGACTTGAAACAGAATTGAATAACTTGTTAACTACTATATAACTGTGCACAAATTGACAGAAATATAAACAAAGAGACACGCAGCAGTACTAATCACGCTTATACTCTGCTGGGAGACTGAGACAAGCATTGGAACCTGAAACAGTTTGGGAGCCTGCTGAGTACACATTGCTACATTTCACCTCATCTCTGTACTGTGCAAACGACTCCAGGTCCATGTCTTCTTCAAGCATTGGCAGAGATTGAGTTCAACCTCTTGTCAGGGGACATTTTCTTTGATGCAAAAAACTCCCCTTTCTGATGCATAAATTATCTGGCTACCTGTCAGAGGGTTCCAACTGATGGACCCAGTATTTCTAACTCCTTGAACATATGAGGTTGCTTCCAAAGACCTTACCAATTGCAGATTGCTCTTCAGTTGCTTCCATCAAACAAAGAAACAAAGCAGAAGATGCAGTCAGAGGTCAGGGGAAAGCTGGCTTTGATTGAGTCTCCCTTCCTTAGCTGTCTTTAAAGAGCAGTCTCTAGCTATATGACCAGAATAGAGGAAGCCTTTAACCCCAATCCATCCAGGGAGTGACTCATGAAAATCACTCTTTGCAGCCAGGAAAAGAAAAGAATGCTAATCTGAGTTTCAATCAGCTCTCCTCCTCCCCTCCCCCTTGTAAGAGCATAGATTTAGAGTTTCAACGGACCTTAGACACTTTGAGTGACTGAGTCTACCTGCTCATTTTTAAATGAGTAAACTGAGGCTCTCTTAACTGGTGTTAAGTGATTTGCCCAAAGTCACACAGATAGCCAACTACGGAGATGAGATTTGATCTCAAGTCTTCTGACTCCAAAGTCAATGCCTTTATCCTGAACTCTGCTGCTTCCCCCAGGGCAGGGTATGACTTCCACTAGGTATGTGAAATTGCTTTTGCTAGCAGTCAATTGTTCAGGCATTTACAGGGAGTATGTAAGCGTATTCCCTGCCCCTTGGTTTGGAACTCGGTCTTAACCAGTGGAGGTGAAGATTCTGCCCTGCATGCTATAGATGGGACAACAAAAATGGAGTGGTCCCTTCTCTTTAAAATCCCCGTTGTATCCACCTCTTTCTTTTCCTCAGCTTCCCAGATAGTTGAAATTTAATATTGGTGACACCACACCTTATTAGGAGGGCTTTTTGAGTGTAAAATTGTCGAGATCAATGAAAATAAAAATTAAGATTATTCATTTTTTAAAGGAATCTTTATTTTAGCAAACGGTTTCCACATTAAAGGATTTTAAATGTCAAAAGAAGCAAAAATTTGTGCTAAGAATCAGAAACCAAAGACACTAGAAGGATAATCTTTGGAGCTGGATATTTCTGTTGCAAACATCACTTTTTTTTCCCTAGTCATCTTATAATACTAATACTAATATTTTCTAGAGGTTTCTCCACTCCAAATTTTCATTTGGACTGTTTGTGCCTGTCCTGTGGCAGAGCCTCCTGAGCTCATACCATTCTGATCAACCAGTCAGACACTCTACCTTGACTCCAACATAGTGATGTCATTTTGGTCATCTTGAAGAATAAAGGACAAAACCATTTCTTCATAACATCTCTCAGGTCTATCCTCTTCTCTCCAGTCATACGGTTATTTCTCTGGTCCACTCCCTATCCATATCTTATTTGTACTATTGCAATGAAGTCCTGACTGGTTTCCCTGCTTTCAACTTCTCTTTCTAAGAGAAATTCAATCTCTGATGAGGCTTGATAGAAGACATGGACCTGGAGTTGTTTGACAGTACAGAGATGAGGTGAAATGTAGCAATATGTATTCAGCAGGCCCCCAAACTGTTTCAGGTTCCATCGTTTATCTCAGTCTCTCAACAGAGTATACAAGTGATTAGTACTTTCCCAGCTGCCAAATTAATATTCCTGTAACATAAATCTAATCATATTACTCCCCTACACAAGAACCTTCAATGATACCCTATTGTCTGTAGGATCCAATACAAACTCTTCAACCCCTCCATAATTGGACTCTCTCTCTCTGCCTTTTATTTTATGTTACTTTCTGTGATAAGAGAGGCAATGTGGAGAAGTGGCTAGAGAGAAGGAAGGTCTGGACTTGAGGCTTGCCTCTGACATATTCTGGCTGCATGACTCAGAGCAAATATTACACTTCTCAGTGCTCTAATAATAGACAGCATTTATAGCTTTTAGGTTAGCAAAATGTTACATGTGTGATCTCATTTGATATTCATTTAATGTTCTTATAGTTGATAAGTGTCATTAATACAATTATATGAATATATAATTATATATGACATTTTATTTTACATTAATATAATTGATATGGTTGTCAATTTAATTGACATTGCTTATCAAATAATTATGTAAATTGATCATTGTAATTGATATATCAATATAATTGGTAGCTATAAGTTCCAGAGAAGTTACCAATCTACATTGAATGAGGGAATTTCTTTGTTTAACAGTTCTCTTTACCAAGAAAATAACAAGCAGTCCCTATGCCTGTGATAGCTTGAAAAGCCTCTTTGGCTTTTAAGGTCTCTCTGAGATCCATAAGTCCCATCTACACTATGACTACCCCATCTATTCTTCTCTCCCCTGGAAATTTCTATGCACTGTGTCTTTTCAGTCCCTGTTGGATTTACCACCAGTCTCTGTCAGTGACATCAAAGATAGGAAATCACCCAGACACATCTCAGTGAGAACCTGTTCCTTACCTGTAAAATCTGAGATTTTCATTGCCTTTTCAAGTTTTCATTTTCCTGGTGCCGAGAGACAAAGGATGCAGGCATGGCATACATTCACCAGGACATAGAGGGTGAGTTTAGCAAGGCTGGGTGCTCCAAGTCTAAGAAAACCCCCCTAAGGGGCCATTCCCTCTCTCCTTCTGCCATAGCCTTGAAGGTCATGATGCCCAAGGCTCCATATATGACCCCCTCCAACAATGGAGACTCAGTTGTTCCTCTCCCTCTTAGTGACTGGGTCCTGAATGTATCCATTGCTTAAAATTAAAATAATAAAAATAGTAAAAACAATATTGTTTTAGGAATGACTTTGAGTGACTGAGTCATTTTGACTTATAAATACTCAGATTAACTGCAACGGATAAACGAAGGAAGATGTTAGCTGCACCTAGAGAAAGAGCGAATAAATAGATGGATAGAATAGTTTTACATATATGTATATGTGTGTATATTTGTGTCTAATGGTAGACATCTCCAGGGTGGGGGAGTGAGGGAAGAAAAAATAACGTGCGTGATAATTACCTATTTAAAAGGAATAGCAAATTGTACGTAATACATTTGCAGTTTCATGAGCAATCATCTTTTTTTATTATACCATGTTATATAAATGCTTCTTTTATTTCAGAAATTAAAAATAAAATAAACTAAAATATAAATAATAATAAAAATAGCTAATGTTCATCTAACATTTAGTATATTACAGACCTTGTGCTAAATGCTTTATAATTATTAGGTCACTTGATCATTTTGACAACACAGGGAGGCAGACGCTATTATCCCATTTTTACAGAGGAGGAAACTGAGGCAAACAGAGGTTATTTGTCCTGGGTCAAACAGCTAGTAGGTGTCTGAGACTGGATTTGAACTCAGGCATTCCTAACTCCAGGCCCAGCTCTTTATCTACTAAGCTACCTGGCTCCCTAAATGAGTTAAAATGCACCATACTGTAGAAACCTATGGTTTTTTTAATGCACCCTTAGCCTGTCTGATTGGTAAAGACTTCTAAGTCCCTAAATTGCTAGACTGGAAATAGATGATGGTATTTTCCATCACACACTGTTCCCTATGTGCACCAAAACTGATCTATTATCCAAAGGATGGTAATGTGAAATCAGACTGAAAAGGAAAAGTGGATGGGGTGTGGGTCAGATTGTGAAGTGCTTTAAATACCAAAGGAGTTTGCATTATATCCTCAGGGTAATAGGGAGCTACTGGAGTTCTTTGAGCAGAGGAGTGACATGATCTGACCTGCATTTGGGAATATCACTTGAGCAGCTGCATTGAGGAAAGATTGGAATGGGAAGAGACTTAAGGCAGAAAGCCCAGTTAGGAGATAGTTTCAACCTTCCAAGCAAGATGTGATGAAAGTCTGAAGTAGGATATATTACCATAATGTGGAATAGTGGTTAGAAGACTGAGCTGGGAGTTTGGGAACCTGATTTAGTTTCATCTGCCAGAGTTTGCACCTCGCCTTTGAGAACCCAAAGTCTCTATGGCACAATGAAACATCAAAGGAGTATATGAGTGGAAAGATTTTAAAATGGAAATTCAATAGTGCAAGATGCATCTTTGATGAAAAAAATTCAGGAGTAAAAAAAAAAAGTCAAGTGGATTTATCTGCTTTTTGGCGGGGTTTTTTTAGAAGGGTTATTTACTAATGCTCTTTTTTATTTACTAATGCTCATTTCCATCAAAGCTATATCTGCTGTTTCATTCTTCATTGTTATCTCTTCCTCTATGAAACTATCCACTCTGCACTAGCATTTTCCTTAGAGAAGTAAATCTGATTCTCATTTGAAATCTTTCTGCCTTCCCTCCTTCCTCCCCCACTCCAACATTCAAAGATCCAGCCGAGTCTATTTGTTTTGGAAGGCAAGCACAGCTATGTCTGAAGATGCAGTATACATTATAAATACATTGCAGCAAAAAGTATTTTGTACAAGTAGAATGTCAGACCATCCTGGCTTAGCAGCATTTTGGGGAAAGCATCATACAGTTTCACCCCTTTCTTGGGAAGTAGGATTTGCAATCTTGAGACAGACTCCTCCAGAACCTTAATTTCACTACAGTCTTTAAATCGGAGTGGGACAAATTCACCAAAGTAAGTTAGAGAAATATCCACCAGGTCAGACAAAGCTGGCTTTTTACATAAAAGAGGACCTTTATTCAGCAGAACCTGCTGACTAGAGCACTAGATTTGGTGTCCAGAAGACTTAAGTTCAAATCCTGCCTCCAGTGGCCAACTAGCTTTTGTGTTCCTAGGAAAGTCTTTGAGCCTCACTCAGTTTCTTCATTTGTAAAATGAGAATGCCAATCTCCTGTGCCCAGAGGCAGCTAGATAGTCTCATGCTGGGCCTAGAATCAGGAAGACTTATGTTCAAATCTGACTTCAGATCCTTGCTAGTTGTGTGACCCTGGGCAAATCATTTTTGTCTGCCTCAGTTTCCTCTACTGTAAAATGAAAATAATAGTAGTACCTACCTCCCAAGTTTGTTGAAAGGACTAAATTAAAGCAATTTATAAAGCATTTAGCATCACACCTAGTACAAGGTTTCTTGTTTCTCTTTCTTTTCTTTTTTCCTTTTTTTCTTCCTTTTTTCTCCCCTTCCTTCCATCCTTCCCAAATGGGTCAGGTTCTATCTTTGGATCTATGGCCACCCCAGCTTAAAACTACAGGGAAATCTCATAACTCATGCCTAGAGTTTCCCCTAAAAGTGGATCACAAGGTTCCCCCCTACAAAGGTACTCAATGTGTAATACGGATGTGAGGAACAGGGCAGCTTTTTATTTCCTCTACCACAGAGAGTGCACACGATGCAAAGAATTCACCCATGAGCACAAATAAAAGCATAAAACACTTTAGCAATCGGTTACATAACCCATTGGACTCCCTCTGGAAGGTGAAGGCTCTCTGTGAGGTTGCTGAACAAATTCACCCTGGACCTGAACTGCCCAAGAAATCCCGGCAGTCTGGATCTCCTGCCCAATCCTGGCATGGCTTTTAGCCCTCTGGCTGTAGGACAGTAACCATAGTAGAAGGAGAACTTCACCGGTATATAATGCTTTAAGTTTGCTAAGCACTGTATTTGATTCCCCTTGGGATAGCTCTGGTCTCCTCTGGGACACATGCTGTTAAGCAATATCACTTTGAGAGTCCAATTCCTTACTCTCCAACTAAGACACTCCAGTTTGGGAGCTTTCAAACTCAGTACAAGGTAATCCCTTTTCAGGATTGCTGGTCTCTGATCTGTCCTCAGAAAAGAAATAGAAAGGCAGAGAAAGCCAAACAGAACTGATATACCCGGGGAACTCCCCTCTCAGGACCCGCCTTGGCAAACCCAGGCTACTCTCCATGTGGTCTCCATCTCACTATTTCCTGTTTCTGAAGTTGGGTTGGGAAGAATCCTCTCTTCCATCCTTTTTGCAATCTGATCTGGAATTCCAGGAGAAAGAAAGTATGTGAAAAGAAAAAAAAAATGGGTCATTTCACAGGTCTTATAGACCACCGAGAGAGCAATTCCATGCCAAGAAGCTATCCCCACTGATCCTCAGGTAGTAGACGTTTTGTGGCAGCCAAATCAGGGGAGTTCCCTGTCCTCTCAGCAAGGGGCTTGGGCAAGGCCCTTAACCTCACTGGTCCTCATGTCCAGCTCTATGGGAGATGCCCATTCTGACAAAGTTCCATGCTCTGTAATCTCATCAAGACAATCGGGGGATTCAAACTGAGCAGGGGCTCTCCCAATCATTTCCATTACATTTTATTGTGGAATAAAATGAGATAATAAACTGCAAGGTCTAATACATGTTAAATGGAAAGGAATTCAAGGTGACTGTAAAAAATGAACATAGAACTCAGCAGAGAGTCTCAGGGATGTCTCTGTGTATTGTAAAAACATAATACCAAGGACAGCAGATAACATGGATTCAATGAAATAAATTCTTGCTGCATCTGAGCCTGACCCATGATAGGATCATAGGTTTAGTGTTAGAAGAGGCACCTTAAAGGTCTATAAATTTAGAGCCAGAAGGGATCACAGTATAACCCTTCATTTCACAGATGGGGAAAATGAGCTTAAGTGACTTGCCCAAGACTATACAGGCCATAAACAGCAGGATTTGAACCCAAATTTTCTCATTAATGAGCCAGTGCTTATTCTGATGTACCAGGTTATCTAGTCTTATCTTTTCATTTTACAGATAAGGAAACTGAGGCCCAGTGAAGTTAAAATCATACAAATAAAAAGTGGCTGAGTCAGGATTTGAACTCAAGTTCCTGATTGCCGGATCAACACTCTGTCTTTCTGTATTGTGTTATGCTGCCCCCTCTGGCATCGGTTTATATTGGGCCCGCCTAATAGGGTTTTTGTTAGTCATGTTCAACTCTACATGATCCCATTTGGAGTTTTCTTGGCAAATACACTAGAATGGTTTGCCATTTCACACTCCAGCTCATTTTACAGATGAGGAAACAAAAGCAAACAAGGTTAAGTGACTTGCCCAGGGTCACACATCTAGCATCTGAGGCCAGATTTGAACTCACAGAGATGAATCTTCCTGATTCCAGGCCCAGTAGTCTACCATTAGCCCTACCCAGCTACCCACCTAGTGGAGTAGTGGGGCTTCTTGCTACTTGAGAAGAAAGTGATTGTTGTCTTGGGAGAAGAGGGTGTTTATTTGATTTTTAGGACAGAATCCTGGAATAAAGCTAACCCCCTCCATGAAACCAAGTGCCAGAGAACAAATGACCTTCAAGCTGCTCCTAAATTAGAAGCCAGTCAAGACCTACTGCCCAGAACAAGAACATGATTTAGATCTTCCCTGAAAAGGCAGTCAAATATGATGTGACTCCTTCCCTTCACTCCAAGGGCAGCTCCCCTCCTTCCCTATTCAGGGAACATTCACCAGTGAAATGCTGTGCCCGGGGGACAAGTTGGTGAAATCCAATTTTGCTTTAGGAAAAAGCACATCTTGGCTCCCGTGGCTGGCCAGGCAGCCATGTGGAGGCACACTGGAGATAGCCCCACTTGGAGTGTGTTGAAATTAAGATCCCTCAAGAGGGAAACCATTTCGTGATTTTAATTCACTTGTCAGCCCTGGCATTGAAGAGCAATCTAATTACTGGGATTTTGCATTTTTCAAATGGATGGGTAATTATTGGATTCACTGATAGGTCCAAATGACAGCGAACCTTAACCAATCACAGAACAAACTAGTAAGAAGGGGAGCTTATTAAAAAGTGGGTAATGAATGAAGAGGCTTCTTCTCACCCCCACCCCCACCCCAGCTCACCAGTGAATGTATTTGAGGAGGTAAAAGAAAAAGGGAAAAACAAACCAAGACTCAAGAGGCCTCTCCTCATATGCACAGGACAGAGAAAGCCCAAACTGAGTGCAGCTTACTGGAAATAAGAGAAAGGGAGTGGGGAGAGGGGAAACCACAGAATGGAAAAACCCAAACTCCAGTGCTTTGGCAAAATACAACCCTCCTCCCTGTTTGACTGATGATTTGCATGTAAATGATCATTTCTCCTCTCCTTGGTGTTGCAGGCTTCTAGATATCAGTGCAGCTCATTAGCAGATTCACCCCCACATTGTAGCTTAGCATGGGCACCCCCTCTCTCTCCTGGTCTCAGGCTTGCTTTTCTCCCCAGAAATACTTAGTGTTGGGAGGAAAGCACACCCTACCAGAATGTTTCATGATTCAGAACCAGTGACTTGGAGTCTGAATGTTCTGTCCTGTTCCATCCTCCTCCCCTCACTTCCCCCCACCATCAACAATCGCCTAAGTTTTTGGTTGTTCTGTTAATTTTCTTCAGGAGGAGAGGTTTCCCTCCAGTTCTCTTCCTTTTCTTTTTTTTGTTTAGAGGCAGCAGATACAATAGAAAGTGAGCTGAATTTGGAGTCCAAGGTCCTGGGTTTGAATCCTACCTCTGATAATTTCTACCTATGAGTCATGGGGAAAGTCACTTAACCTCACTGGGTCTTAGTTCCTCCTTTACAAAATGAAGACTAGAAGGTCTCTTCCACCTCCAGATCTAATCTAATTTAATTTAAAATAATAAATGAGGCTATTGATAGGGATGAAAGGTGGTATGATGGAAAGGATATTGGATTTAGAGTCAAAATCCAAGCACTAGATTTGAATTCCAACTCTGTTGCTTGCTACCTGTGTTAACTTGAGTTCATCCTTCTTGACCTTAGTTTCCCCACCTGTGAAATTATAGAATTGTACCAGATGATCCCTTAAATCCCTTTTGGTTCTACACATCTGTTTTATGATCAGGGTCATAACTAGGAATTCTGCTGCCTGGAATAAGGGTTCAAGAACTGGGGAGAAAATACATTGGTATTGCTGGCTGATGTACAGAGGGGTTTCAGGATGCTTCCTCCAGCTTCATCTCATCATAGATGGCTTTCATGAGAGACACTCCTATTTGAGCGAGTGCAGTCATGAAATGGAAAGTCATGAAATATATTTCTTCCCCCAACATTCCAGTTTGCATTCCTGCCACCCAAATGAGAAGCTCTCACCTGCCAGAAGGAGGCCACGGTCAGAAAGCACCATGGTGGGAGAAACTGCAGCATCGATCATCACCCTCAAACTCAAGAGTATGGTAAGAATATAGAGCAGGAGCCTTCACATGGATAATCGATATCAACTAGCTTGCCTTCTCAAGGAGGGACAGAGAATTTGGAACTCAAAAATTTTTAAATCAATGTTAAAAATGATTTTACATGTGGAAATACTTAACAAAATAAACTAAGATTTAAAAAATAAGAATAAGTAGCAGACACTACAGAGAGCCATGAGGTCCTTTTTGAGAGGCATGACATGGAATGATGGTGTTGAACCCAGTCAAGAGAGTGGGCTAGTTAAGCTGTGTATCCAGTGTGGATGGGCAGCTAGGCAGCACAGTAGATAGAGTATCAGGGCTTAAGTCAGCGTTTTGCTGTTGTTCAGTCCTCTTTAGTCATATCTGATTCTTTGTGACTCCATTTGGGGTTTTCTTGGCAAAGATACTGGAGTCATTTCTTTCTCCACCTCATTTTGCAAATAAGGAAACTGAAACAAACAGGGTTAAGCCACTTTCTCAAGGTCACACTGCTAATAAGTGTATGGGGTTGGATTTGAACGAAGGAAGATGAGTCTTTCTAATTCCAAGCCTGTCACTCTACGCACTGCACCACCCAGCTGCCAGAAGTCAAGAAGATCTGAGTTCAAATTCAGCCTCAGACACTTACTAGCTGTGTGATCCTGGGCAAGTCACTTAACCTTGTTTGCCTCAGCTTCTCATCTGTAAAATGAGCCGGAGAAGGAAACGGCAAATCACTCCAGTCTCTCTGCCAAGAAAACTCCGAAGGGGGTCACAAGAAGTCGCATACTGCTGAATGACAACCCAGTATGGAAAGTAGAAGACCACAAAGCTGAAGGAATTCTAGATGATGCCCATAACACCCCCTCTAAATTTCATCACCCTGAGGAAAGTCCTAATGACTCCTCCTCAGTTGCATCTATTCTGTGCAATAGAGTTACTCAGAACAGATAACTCATGATGAGTCTGGTGCCTGAGTTAGGCTCTATGACTGATCCTATGGTTGTTAGGGTCCTGTCACACTTAGTCATTCCCTATGTATCAGACTCTCCTCTTCGTCTCCCCTGCACACTCTTCTTCCAAGGGAAGACTACAGCCCTCTCCTTCACACGTGAACAAATAGTCTATATACCAACTCAAACTCTGATGATGAATCCTAACTCTCATGTCGTGGTACTTCCTTTACTATACCCAGGGTCTAGTTTATCTTGTGATGCCTCAAACAAGCTGTTTAAGACTGCGTACAAATGATTCTTAAATAAACCCAGGACACAACAGATAGCGGGGAACATCTGTGCGCTGCCCCTCCTCCTCTCCATTCCCTCCCCCCAGTCTCTGGCAGCTGTTCCTCCTCTGGTAGAATTCTCAGACTCTGATGCCTGAAATGTGACCGTGGAAAAGGTTCATTAACACCTGAGTGGCTCCCTATGACACTGACTACTCGAGATGTCACAATATAATGTCTATCATGATAAATAGTCATCATTTGTGAGTGTGTTTATCTTATCCCTGTGGACAGTCCCTGGTAATCTTGAAAAATGCACGGACAGCTTAACATGTTCACCATTCTGTTCCATGGGGAAAAAGACCCTGGTCAAGGCATCCTTTTTAGTGATTGAGTCTTGTGTGCTACAATCTCCCCTTCCAGCCCTCTCTCCTTCCCGCTCCTCCCCAAATCTGGCTCCTTCTCATTAGTATATTAGGTAAGGATGACTCCAAGGAAATATTTTTGAAAAATATTGAAATATTTTTCTCTTGTTCTGTTCCATTTTTTATGGAAGACCAGAAATGGACATCCCATCTAAAAAGATTTGAATCACTGTCTCAGGAAATGATTTTGATTTTTACAAGCAGAAATTTGCTTCTGATCTTTGATTTTAAGGTTTAAAGTCCTTTTTGGACCAAGGCTGAGTGTAGTGTTTGGGTAATCATGACAGCACAGCTCGGAAAAATGTAAACTATTTGTAGAAGATAAGAGAGAAGAATCTAGGTGATAAAAGACAAAAAATGAGGTTAAAAGACTGAAGTGAGACATTTGAAATGTGCAAAAAGGGTAAACAGTTCCAGATAAGAGCTTAAACTGCCTGCCCTTCTGCCTGTATAACTCTTGTCCTAGCCCCTGGAGATTTTGATGGGATTTGTTGAAGGAGGGTAGGAGCTGAGTCCAATTTGAGCAAATTAAATCGCTTGCTGAAGCTCTTAATCTCTTCCTGAGTCAACTTGGCTACTTTATGTCAGCATGTGGCAACCTCCGGGTCTATTCATTGTACTCCTGGCCCTCTCCAAACTTTTTCTGGAAAACAACTCCCTGGGAGAACAAGGTCAAGGTCAAAGTGGGAACATCCTCTTCCCAGAACTAGACAGGAAGTCAGAATTCTAGCCTGAGTTTAAAGGTTCAGGTCTCTCCTTCTGATTAGATGGCTCCTCCCAGAACCCCCATTTAAAGTGTTTACCCAAACCAGCCTTGTTTCATCCCTCTCTGGACTATGCAACAGACTTTTTCTACCATAGCTCCTTTCTGGGGTCTCCTTCTGGTCAATGAGGGGTTGTCAGTTGTGCTCCAGGAGGGAAAGATAGAATGTTTGGGGGGAAGACATGACCTCAAAAGGAGCATCTCACATGAAAGTCATCTACGATTAAATGAAGGCAGACTGGTGTGTGCTGGATGCTGAAGCCCTCCTCTCTATCAGCTAGCAAAAGTCCCATTGTTGACCACTCCCATCCATGCACCTGCATCTCCCGCAATGAGCCACCACCATATTTTCAGTCTCCTCTTATGTATTTTCTTCCTCCACTAGAGCATAAGCTCCTTGAGGATAGGAACTTTCTTTCTGCTTTCATTTGTACTTGCTCCTTATCACAGTATTTCCTTGGCACATAGTAAGAGCTTAATAAATGTTTGATGACAGTCTCAGGTTTCAACTAATCCCATCATACACTGAAAACATGCATCACTATTTTGTGCTCTGTGAGGATCTCACAACTTTCAATAGCAGAGAATACTGAACCCCACAACTCTCTTCCAAATCAAATCTATGTTGCCTTTAAAACCCAACAGTTGAGATCAATAGAGGTCTATGGAGTGCACAAGGATTTAGAATTATTTTGCTTGGTCTTAGAGGGCAAAACTAGGAACAAAGGACAGAAATTGCAAAAACTATTTTGGATCAACATGAATATTAAAGGAATCAATAAGACTGACACTGGAAAGCTTGTAAATCCTACCACCCTTCCCAAGGAAACTGTAGTGGTTAAGGGAATGTTACCACAAAGTAAATTTATTTCACAAGTTTCTGGGGAATGTAGTACCCAAAGAGAACATGGCATCATGCCCAGCCACAAGAATGCCTCTTTCTTTTGGAAATCTCTTTGACTGCAGAACCCATCTCACAATCACCTAAAAGAGCAAGTTTCACATTTCAAGAAAAACTTCCTAACAGCTACAACCATCCAAAAATGGAACAGGATACCCAACAGAGCCATTCCTCTCCACCCTCATTGGAGGACTTCAAGCTAAGACTGGAAGACCACTTGCAGGGAATGTTGTAGAAGAGATTTTTGTTCAGGTATAGGTCGGACAATGAGATTCCCACCAAGTCCTAGATTCTTTGATTCATGAGTGCCACCTCCTCCATGAAGACTTTCTTGATTATTCTATTTCAGTGATTGATAGCATTTACTTGTCTAGGGCAGCTAAGTGGCACAATGGATAGAGTGCCAGGAAGACCCAAGTTCAAATCTGGCCTCAGACATTTAACAGGTGCGTGACCCTGGGTAAATTATTTAACACTGTTGGTCTCAGTTCCTCATCTATAAAATGAACCAGACAGGGAAATGGCAAACCACTACAGTATCTTTGCCAAGAAAACCTCAAATGGAATCACAAAGATTTGGGTAGGACTGAACAACAATAACCCCACAATGTAGTACTAGATTTTAGGCTTCTAACCCTATCCATAACCTTCATACCTGACTTTAAATTCCCATTAGAATGGGAAAGCAGAATCCTCTGGTCTCAAAGACAAAGGCTCTATCAGACATTGTCTTCAGTAAGCCCCTGTGAAATGTCTATGTCTATCTAGGTCTAGATAAATCAACTATGTTTTTATGTCCATATCTTTCTAGGCATAGATATAGATAAAGTCATGGTTGGTCCCCTCAATTGTCAGTACCCTCCCTATCAATTACTTTGTTTTAAATTACTTTGTATTTATTTGTTGTCTATTCTCTTTGTATTTATTCTATATAAACATATATCCATACATGTATGTATATATGTATGTGTGTATATATGTATGTGTATATATTCATACACACACACACACACACACACACACACACACACACATATATATATATATATGTAGTTGTCTCCATCATTAGAATGTCAGTTTCTTGTATCTGAATGAATGAAGCATTTATTAAATTCTTACTACTCACAAAGCTCTATGGGAAAATAAAAAGGAAAAAGTCAGACAGTCTCACATGCTAATGGGGGAGATAACATGTATGGAAAGTGTCAGTGGCAAGTCAGATGAAAGGTTTCATTGTTCCTAGGGTGTGGCAGAAAAGTAGATGGCAATGCCCCTTCTTTAATGTCATTTCCACTGATAAAATTTTGTCAGTTTCTGATGTCAAACAATTTGACAGTGCCAAAGACTTTAGTGGCAAGAACTTCCTTTTCTGGTTCTTCAAGAGATGCTGCTGTAACATATAGGAGCAGTTGCTAGGCTGCATCTCCACAGGAGCTGCTTCCTAGTATGATGACTTTGGGGGACTGGGCTGAAAGCATTGCTATTCCCAAGGTTCTTCTCTTGAGTTTAAGATCCTGAGCTATCTCCAATAGGATCTGAGGGGAGATAGTGGTTAGGGGAGTGGTAATGGTTTGAACTATCTGATGCCTAAGTCTTATCTCTCCCTCATATGGTCAGGATGCCTTTCTATTTCAGCTAAGTTGATTTGCCTACCCTGTGAGTGGCAGTTGGTAGGGAGAGATGGAGCTTTCTTCCATGAATTATGACTGTGAAGACTGGGCTGGAAGAAGGACTGTGGATCTGAGCAGTACTGCCACTCCTGGGCTCTTGTATTTATCTGTGATAAGAAAGGTTAGCCTTCTTCCCCAATGATTCATCCCAAGATTAGGCACAGTGCCTAGCACATCATAGGGCTTAATAAATGTTTGTTTACTGATTTGTGTATTTATTTATATGTATTTGTATATAGAAAAATATTTTTATATATACATATGTTGTGCATGTACATACTAATATGCATACATAAATGCAAGTATCTATATATGTGTGTATATGTGTGTCTATAGATATATGCATATTTGCATTTATGATGGACCTAAGTATATGTATACATATATCAATAAACAAAGAACTATGGACAGAGGATCACAAGGTTACATAGGAAGCACCAACAAATATCATCCCAAAAAAGATCCAGAAAGTAAAATAGCTGTCTGATGAGGTTTTACAGTTGGAAAGGTGAGGAAAGAAGGAAAGCAAGAGAGAAAGGAGAAAGGAAAAGATATACCTACCTGAATGCAGAATTCTAAAGAGAGTAAATAAATAATGCAAAAAAAATAGAAGAAAACAATAGAATGGGAAAGACAAGAAATCTTTTCAAGAAAATTAGAGGTATCAAAGGAATATTTCATGCAAAGTTGTGCATGATAAAAGACAAAAATAGTAGGGACTTAACAGAATCAGAAGAGATTAGGAATAGGTAGCAAGAATACAAGATAAAAATTTTATCACTGATGACTACGATGGTATAGTTACTGAACTAGAACCATACATATTGGAGAGTAAAGTCAAGTGGCCCTTAGGAAGCTTTGCTAACAATAAGACTGGTGGAAGTGACAGAAGTCCTGCTCTAAATCTTAATGATGATACTGTTAAAGTGCTGCACTCAATATGCCAGAAAATTTGAAAAATTTAACCGTGGCTATTGGATTGGAAAAAGTCAATGCTAAAGCCATTCCTAGATAAGGGCAATGCCAAAAGTGTTCAATCGAATGAACAATTGTGCTCATTTCACGTGCCAATAAGGTTATGCTTAAGATTGTGTCTAGGTTTCAGTAATATGTGAACCAAGAATTACCAGAAGTGCAAGCTGGTTTTCCAAAAGGCAGAGGAACTAGAGACCAAATTGCCAACATTCGATGGATTGTGGACAAAGGAAGGGAGTTCCAGAAAAGCATCTACATCTGCTTCATTTATTACACTAAAGTCTTTAACTGTGTGGATCATGACAAATTATGGCAATTCTTCAAAGAGATGAGAATAGTAAATCATTTTGCTTGTCTCCTGAGGAACCTATATGTGGGTCAAGAAGCAACAGAACCAAAAATGAAACAACTGATTGATTCAGAGTTGAAAAAGAAAAATGACAAGGCTATATATTGTCATTTTATATGCAGAGTACATGATGCAAAATTCTAGACTGGATGAATCAAGAGTTAGAATAAAGGTTGCCAGAAGAAAAATCAATAATCTCAGATATGCAGAAGATGCCACTCTGATCGAAGAAAATGAAGAATTAAAAAACCTTTTGATAAGGATGAAAGAAGGGAGTGTAAAAGCTGGTTTAAAGCATAACATTAAAAAAAACTAAGATCATGGCATCTAGTCCCATCACTTCTTGGTAAATAAAGGGAGAAAAAAATGAAAATGTGTCAGATTTTATATTCTCAGTTTCAAAGATCACTGCAGATGGTGACTATAGCTATGAAATTAAAAGACACTTGTTCTTTATGGCAAATCTGGACAGCATACTGAAAAGCAGAGACATCTCCTTGCTGACAAAGTTTTGTATAGTCATTGCTATGTTTTTTCTAGGAGTGATGTATGACTGAGAGCTGGACTATAAGGAAAGCTAAGCACCACAGAACAATGCTTTCAAATTGTGGTGCTCAAGAAGACTTTTGAGACCTTGGACTGCAAGGAGATCAAATCAGTCAATGCTTAACTCTGACTATTCATTGGAAAGACAAATACTAAAACTAAAGCTTAAAATCTTTGGCCACATAATAATGAGACAGGACTCATTGGAAAAGATTCTGATACTGGGAATGATTGAATGCAAAAGGAAAGGGGGATGGCAGAGGAGAGAGATAGATTGTGTCATGGAAGCAATGAACATGAGCTTTAATAGACTCCAAGAGATAGGGAAGGACAGAAGGGCCTGGTGTGCTATAGTCCACCCCATCATGAAGAGTTAAACAACTGAAAAACAACATAAACATATGTGTGTATAATTATATAGCTTATCTAAGGAACAGGAAAAATTCCAGAAGGAAGAAATCTCTCTCTTCTAGCTTTCTCTCAATGGCACATCAATTCCTTCCTTCCTTCTTTCCTTCCTTCCTTCCTTCCTTCCTTTATCCAGAATTAACCAACTCAATAAATTCACCTATCAAGAACACAGCTAAAACCTAGGAAAGTAGTAGAAAAGTCCCTCAGAAATAGCGGATATTTATTAAATATTTGCTTGTACTCTCTCACTAAAAGTTTATATACCTTATTTTGGGGAGAGTCCTTCAATTCCTCACTCAGAGTTTGCCTCTCATTTGCCCAAAATGCTTACAAGTTTAGCTCTCTAGTTTCTAAGCAAATTAAAAGGGAGAAACAGTTTGCTATGGAAAGACACATGAACAGTACTGAGCAATGAAGCCGATAGCTTGATGACAAGGGGGACAGGTACAAAAACAAACAAATAGCAATGGATTTAGGATAGGAATAGATAGTTGAGTGCAGATCAGGATGCCCTGAGGAAATCATTAGATTATGGTACAACATAGTTCTTGATTTTCATAATGATGGTGCTGAGTCATGAAGGAAAAAAAGAAATTACATGAAGTATCTTCTGTAGAGGGAAGCAGGGGTATATATCATAGATTCTAGAAAGATTTTCATCCAGAATGATCAGAATAAATGTTTGGGTTCTGGCAAATCCTCTGCTATTCAGAAAATTCAGTTATCCATAATAATTCATTTCTTGAAGGTTCAAAAGAACTGAAATCTTAATGCACATAGAAAGGGTGCTCCTTATCCAACACCAGGTAAGTACATGTTTTGGGTTGCTTTTTCCAGTGACAATAATGTACTTACATAAGTTTCTCACCTCTCCCACCTCACTTAAATTTGATTTTTTTGGTTTTTTCTCTAGAGCATGATTCAGTGATTTTTTTTTCTTCCTGAAGTGTAACCGAGTTGGAAGATTCCTTCTTGTGTACAGCTTTAGGGAAAAATTCATTCTCCATGGCCTGTACCTCTCTCCTCAGCCCCAGGCCCACAACTCTGGTTCTGGGAGATGCAGTATCTTTAGCATCTAAGCTATTAAAGCTTTAGAATGAATGGTTAAGCTACAGGAGGTCAGGAAGAACTTCTGGGAGACTAAACACATTGCCGGTTTATCATTTTGTTCAGTATTTAAAACCATGATTATTTATAGCACATGATTTGGAATACTTGCGTAAAAGAGATAGGCTTTCACAGTGCTAAGGATTTGGGGATTACTGAAAGTACTTAGCTGTATCCTCAATACCATCCAATTTGAACTCCTCCTACTAGCTTCCAGACCCAATTCATTATTCACCTACCACTCTCGTCCAAGATAAACATATTAATGGACTAATTCAACAAGGTGCCTGTACCTTTGAGTGCCATAATTTGGAAAATATGTGTTTTTAATCCATTTTTGTGTGAATGGAATTGGAGAATGACATCATCACTAACAAAAAGCATTCGTTAATCACTACAGTATGCCACATATAGTGAGCTCCTCTCCCCGCAAGAAAATGACTTAAACAAGGTTCTTGACTTTAGGTAACTTATAAACTAGTAAAAGGATACCATATCAACAAAAAATATTATAATACATGACCTTATATGAAAAGTGCATCAAAGGGTAAGAATAGGAAATTCACAGATGATGAAACTCCCTTCATTAATGCATCTTGTCACCTTCTCTGAAACATAGTTTTTAGAGAGTTGCCTAGATCTCTGAGAAGTTAGGTGACTTGCCCATGGTCACTTAGCCAGTATGTAACAGAAACAGTACTTTACTCTAGATCTTCCCGGTTCTGAGGCCCTCTATCTGTGCCATCTAAGTGTTATAAAATAGTGTCATGTTATGTCTGAAATGGTAGTTCATTACCAACCAATGGAATCAGGGAGGGCTTCCTTTGGATGATTTGAGTTGGGTTTTAAAAGATGGATAAGCTTTCAATAGATGAAGGAGTCAGAGAGGAAAAAAAAGTCCACAGATTTGTTTTTAGGAGTATGGAAAGTTTTTCAGTTTGTCTGGAGCAAAGAGTGCAGAGAAAGAAGTAATGTGAGACAAGGCTGGAAAGGAAGAGTGGTACCAGGGTGGAAGGAAGGCTTTGAATGCTAGACAAAAGAGTTTGAACTAAGCTGGGAAAGCAAGAAGTCAGTTTTTTTTGAGCAGATAAGTGTCATCAGATTTATGAACACTCAATCAATCAGTAAGCATTTATTAAGTATTTACTGTAAGTTGGGCACTGTGCTAAGTGCTCAGGATATAAAGCTCAGCATACAAAAAAGGCAAAAACACAAAAATAATCCTTGCCCTCAAGGAACTTACATACTAATGGTAGAAATAATGTGGAAATAAAGAGATGATTCTGGTATCAGGAAGAAGGATGGATGATAGGATCACAGACTGAGGTCTGGAAGGAAACTCAGAGACCCATCACATCCAAACCCTTCATCTTATAAAGAAGGAAACTGAAGGTCAGGGAAGTGACATATCTTGGCCAGAATCACATGGCTAGTAAATGTCTGCAATGATGTTTGAACTCAGATTTTCCTAACTTACTATGTAGCAGATAGATGGTGGTGATGAAGATAGATAGATAGATAGACTATATATAAAGGAGAGTGTTTTACTTGGCTCCAGCTTAAGTTAAAGCAAACACCTGGGTTCAGGATTTCCAGAAAATTGATACTAAGGGAAATGACACAATCATGAACTTTACTGGTAAGTGATGCAGCAAGCAGGCAAACAAACATACACACATGCTATGGCAATATAAGCAGACAGAGGTTTGTCCTCACATGCAAGAAACATCCTAACCAGAGGGCAAGGAAGATGTGTTGGGAAGAAAATACTCAAAGTAGGGGTTCATGTCACAAGCTTATATAGCCTAAAAATAGATTTGGTTGATAACAGGTCTTTGGTGCCAGATATAGAAAGAAGCATTCCCAACCAGACCTAGATGTGGTAGAAAAAGTTTCTAGGTCTGTAATGGTAATTTAAATGGGAAGATCTTTCCCATTCATTAATAGGCCCATGTGACCTGTCTGGGTCACATGGAAGCCTGTGATGGGAGGAACTTGCTGAACCAGTAGAATAGGAAGAAGCGGAGCTAGGGCAGAGCTGAGGGGAAATTAGTGAGAGAGCAGTCAGAACTGAAGAATACAGGCAAGCTTGCACCTGACTATGAGTGGGAGAAGGGTATTTTGTTTAAAGGAGCTAGTTTTAGGGAAGCCTAATAGAGGGAAGGCTTGGGGATGGTGTTGTCCTCTGCATTGTTATTGTGTATGGATTTTTTTGTTGCTGTGATGGATTTGGCTTTCTGGTGTCTGAATAAACATTTTGGCTCTGTCTTCCATGTGGAGAGTCTGTTGTATTTCACGATTCAGAATGCACCAGTATGTTCATGACTGCCATAAACATTGTGAATATTGTGTTGATGCTACAAGATCTCATATTGATACCAAGCTTAGGTAAAGCTCAGGTAAGAGGAGTTTCTTTATTGGAACCTGTAGCAGCAAGCACTCTGACACATCCAGGATGACCTGCTAGCACAGGTTCTTAGATCGGCTTTTCTAAAAGGAAAGCAACCTTTGAGGGGTCAACAATCTTCTTTTATTACATATACCAACAGAGAAATAAAAGACCAACAGACAAGGCTTCTAAGTCTCTGACCATAAATAGTACATACATCGCAGATCAACAGACAGATCCAACTGTCTGACAATTACATACATCCATAGTTACCAGAGAAAGGAGCAACAAACATCTGGGTTTTCAAAGTTGAGGGGCTCCTTAATGGCTATTTAGAATCTCATCTGGCACATTAACCTTCTTCCAAAGAATAAACCCAAAAAAACAAAACCTCATCTCAGAGTATATATACACTTTTCAAAGCAGAAGGCTCCTGCCCTCATGACCCAATGCCTCATTAGAAATTAACAAAAGGTGTGGACCTTCCTACAAAGCAAGCCTCCCCTAATTAAGCTTTCCTTTATGGGCTCCACCTGAAGCCTATTAATGGGTGGGAAGATCTTTACCTTCCTACAAAACAAGCTTCCTCTAATCAAGCAACTCTTACTAACATTACAGGTTCACAAACTAGTGGAAGAGTCTAATGTTAACTAGGGCAGCAGAAAGAGAAGGAAAGAGAAGGTCCCTGCAGTAGGTGAAAAATTCATCCAATTTAAAAGCTGTAATTCTTATCCCTTTGACACAGAGTTAACAGTGGAAAAGTATAAACTGTTTCGCTTATACATATCTATGGATATTAGATCCACTTAGCCTAAGTGAATCCATATTGGAGTACTATCATAAATATGTTATCAAACAATATTCAAAATATCAGAAATGTAATTGTACAATTACCACAGAGAGAAAAAGGTAGAGGGAGAGGAGAAAGAGATTCCAGCTTGAAGCTCATTCAAGTCCTACTGCTGATGCATACTGACTTGTTGACCCAGGAAAGTCATTCAACTTTCCAGTGCCTTAAGCAACTTTACACAACTTTCTAAGACTATAAGTTTGAGAAAAGAGTGTCAAACTGTATTGCTCATCATACTTTAAGTCCAAAGATAGGACTTAAATCCAGGTCTTCTTGACTCCAAAGTCAATGTCCTATCTATTATACCAGTGGCATCAAACATGAGTCCACCAGACACATGCTCATGGAATGCTGAGTAAACGGTGATATCAGAGAAGGAAACTGTAAAACTAGCAGGAGGGACAAATTTAGAGGAAAAGATGAGTTCATTTTCAGACACGTTGAGTATGAAGTACTGTATGGTTAGTCAGAGGGAAATGTCCTACAGGTACTTGGGATTACAGATCTAGAGCTCCAAAGAAAAATTGCAACTTGAGATAAGAATTTCTAGAGTCAACTCTATAGAGAGAGAATAGAGAAAACTATGAGAATGAATGATATTGTCAAAGTAGTGAGTCCAGAGAAAGGAAAAAAGAGGGTCAAAGATGTACTGTAAGGAAATGCTCCATTAATGGGTTAGAAAGAGAGAGAGCCAATTAATGAAGAAAAAGAAAGGTGATTTATGGAGGTTACTTCTTTGAGCCATGATAGGAGAAATCAGCCTGAAGGTCAGGTCCATAAGGGTCAAAAGCTATAGAGAGGTCAAGGACAATCATGACAGGAAAAAAGAAAAACATGATTGAACTTGGAGTGATAAATTGTAAGGTCCCCTCTAGCTCTAGCAATCTTTGTCTGTATGACTTGAATATGAAAAACAGCATAAGATTAATCATAATTGATATATATGATTGGAGAAGGTGGAAGGACAGATACATATTGAGAATGAAATACAAAAGATACTCACGGTAGACTAGTATTCCTGAAGGTTATTGTAGATCGGATTAATGATTTCATTGGTATAAGAAATCCCCATAAGGAAACTTCCTCCACCAATGTACCTTGGTACCTGCTCTGCAATTTATAGCATATGTAAGAGAATTGTCTGGAATTTGAGTGACTTGTCCAGAGTCACACAGGTTATATGTGAGTGTGCAACTTGGACTCAGTTCTTCCTGCATAATATTTTTCATCTCCTCTTTCACACCCATTTACCTGGCTACTAAAAGAAAAAGAGGAAGGCCTTCCTTCAGGAGGCTGTGTATATCAATTTAAAAGAATTAAATGGAAAATATGGACAAAGACTGGGCAAAGTGAAACGCCCTGGTGGAGTTCAGGTATCTGAGATAGGATTTGCTCTCCAGTCTTCCTGACTCCAATTACATGATAGCTCCTTCAATATTGTAAGCACTCTTTAGAAACTATCATACATAATTTTAATTGATTAGTATAAACTACTTATAGTTTATACTATAAATATAATAAACATCAACTAAGTATATATATGAAATAACAAACTAAATATATAAATATAGTATAAATAAAAACTATATTTATAGCTCACTAAGAAAAGCAGAATCATTGATCTTTGAGTGAGAAGAACCCTTAGAGGTTCACCTGATGCAATACCCCACTCCACTCCACTCACAGTCCTTCTGTAACAAGGGAAGGTGGTTATCCAGCCTAGGTTTGCATACTTTCAGCAACAAAGCACACATTCCTTCATACAGGATAGCCTATTCAATTTGGGGGGCAGCTGTAATTTTGGAAATTTCTTCCTTCCTTCCTTCCTTCTTCCTTCAATTCCTCTATTCAATTCCATGCATTCAAACTCCACAGTTCTTTCTCTAGATGTGAATAGCATTTTCTATCATGAGAAATCTCGTTCTTATATAAAGCCAAACCAACTAAGGTAACCAGTTATAGACAAGTCATCTCTGGTTTTTTATAATTTGCATAGCATTAGAGTTAGAGTCAAGAAGATTTGAATTAAAAATCAACCTCTAACACATTAAATTTGTCATCTGTCAAATGGAAATAATAATTCTTATGTTACCTACTTAATAAGATTGCTTTGAAAAGCAAATTAGCAGTCATATAATAACAACATTTACCTAGGTCTTGCTTTATGATTTGCAAAGATATATATAAATTAGATACACATATTTCTGTATTTATGTATATATGTATGTATATATAATATATATATATATATATATATACATAAACTCATTTGATCTTCACAAAAAACTCTGTGAGATATGTGTTCTTATTGCTGCCATTTTGTAGATGAATAAACTAAGGCTGATAGATCTTAAATGCCTTGCCTAAGGTCATATTGCTAGTAAGTTTCTGATATAGGATTTGATATCCAGTCTTCCTGACTCTGAATGCAGTGTTTTATTCACTGTGATATATGTATATGCATATATTTGTGTTACATGTAATTTACATATAATATACACTGATGTGTGTGTGCTTGTGTGTGTATGTAATGTAATAGCATTATAACTAGAGAGAGAGAAGAATGGAGAGATAGATATCCTACCTTGAAGACAGTTCAGGACCCACCTCTAAGATACACTAACTAGGTGAAACTGGATAAGTCAATTAACTTTTCTTCTCTAAACTACAAGTTTCAAAGAAAATGCCAACTTTTATTAGTAGATGGAATTCCTTATAGCAATGAAATCATGGATCCAATGGACATTCCCGTATTTCCACTATATAGAGTATGATACAAATTGTAAAACACTGTAAATGTATGTTAATGTTATTTTCAGTACACCCTTTAATCCCTCAGGTAACAAAAATACAGAATATTGCTTTGAAAGCTATATTCAAGCCTCTGGCAATGGATGCAACCAGTTCTCTCTAACCTTGGCCTTCTCTGCTTAGTTAAGCAAACACTGCATTTATCTTCCATGCCTTTCTCTGGGTCTGGAAAATGTGAAATTGAATCCCAGGTGTGATTTCAGTATAAATCTCTGAAAGTGCCTTTTGAGCTACCTGTGCCTTGGGAACTGGTTCCATGTTGCTGGAGGTTTCTATCTGCAATCATCATAGGTAATTGACAACTATAGATAGGTCTCTAGTGTCTGCTGTCCTGGGAAGGGGCAAAAATGAATGAGTACAACTTCTCTCCTTGAGATTGACAAAAGGGGTCTTTTGGATTTGTTGCAAAATGTCAAATTAGTTCCATCTCTCTTTCTCTAGAGTACAACTGCTCTTCCCATCCCCACAGTTCCTTCGAATTTCACAAGTTATCACTCACCAAGTCAACCGCTCTCTTTTCCCAAGTACAGCTTTCAGCAGCTATCCAAGGTTTGAATCCTTAGGTTGCTAAATAGAGCTTGATTCTAAGCTTAGGAACCAAATTCCCCCAGAGGTGCAACATCTGTTCTCTTCTTCTACTCCCAGAGGGTAACCCATCCTCAGAAATAAACCATGAGCTGTGCCTCTTGGAGACAGCACAAAACACACTATTGTTCCTTGTGGAGATAGTCTGTGTGCTTTGAAGAACCTCTATCTGCTTTTGAAACAGTCCAACTGATGAGCTAAGGAACAAATATAATCTCCTGGGAGGGATGGGGTGTGCAGATGGCCTCACTTGAAATATATTTCCCCAAAGGAAGAATCACCAAGAGCTTTTCATCACAGTATACAAGCTATCCATCTGATCATTCCTTGGCTTCAAGTTTATGAAACAAAAATCAATCTGAGAGTTATATGAAGTGTAAGGTCTGGAATCAATGAATGAACAGGCATTTAATAAGTACCTTTACGTTCAAGCACCAGGCTAGGAGCTGGGAATACAAAGCCAGAAAGAAAGTCTCTGCCCCAGGGAATTTAAACCATATTGAGGGAGGGACAGGGGAAGTTAATGTGTATATAAGCATATACAAAATATAGAAGCAAACCCAAAAATTAAAAAACTATGGGATCACAGGAGTTTAGAGGTCACCTAGTCAGACCTTTTCATTTTGCAAATAAAGAAACTGAGATCCTAAGAGTTATTGATTATTGATTGAAGCAAGATTTGAGTTCTAGCCCTCTGAGTGTAAACACAATACTCTTTCCACTTTATACATGAGAAAGCTCCCACTTTTTCATTTTTCAGAAATGGAAACTAAGACCCAGAGAGTCACAGCTGGAGGCAAATCTGGGACTAAACCCAAGCTTTTCTGACTTCCAATATGGTATTCAGTTCATCAATAAATATTATTCATGGCTTCACCAAAGCCTGTGTTTCTGAATAACAACTGAATTCTGAATATGAAATAATCCATTGGAGTATAATCCTAAACTCCTCATCCTTGATCCATCAGAAGGTAGGTCCTCTTTTAGGTCTATGACCTCTGTTCTACTATGATCAACACTCATAAGGCTATGAGAATGGAGATAATACAGCTTGGGGACTTCACCAACTTTTGCAACTTTTGTTACATTTCCTGACTTTCTGATTTCTGGTTCTGTTTGCTGTTCTGTACCTACCTAACACATCATCTCTCATTTCCATGTTGTCCACCATGCCTAAACTCCACTTCTTAGACTCCCTGACCTCCTTCAAGATTCAACTCAAAAGCTGCCTTCTGTAGGAGACCTTTTCCAGATACCTTCCCTTCTCCCTTCCATCTCACTGCCTCTTCTAAGGTTATTTTACATCTACTCTCAAGGTGTCATATTCAGCTTATCCCAAAAGCCTCTGTGTAATTTTTAATCCAAGCTTAATAATTTAAAGCTTTAACATTAATCATAATGAACATTTATACAGTGTTTACTATGTGCCAGGTACTGGGATAAGGCCTTTCTTTACAAGTATTACCTCATTTGATCCTTGCAACAAACTTGGGAGGTTTGTCATAGGTGTTGAGTCATTTCAGTCACGTCTGACTCTTCATGATCCCATCTGAGGTTTCTCTTGGCAAAAAAGTTGGAGTAGGTTTCTAATTTCCTTCTTTAGCTCATTTTACAGACTAGAAAATTGAGGCAAACATGGTTAAATGACTTGACTAGGTCATATAGCTAGTGTCTGAGGCCAGATTTTAACTCAGGCAGATATGTCTTCCTGACTCCAGGTCCCATGCTCTATCCACTGTACCAACTACCTGCCTAGTCTGAAAGGTAGATGCTATTATTTTCCTCATTTTAAATTCAAGAAACTGAGGCAAACAGAGATGAAGTGCCCAGAACCATAAAACTAGGTGCCAGATTTGAACTAAGATTTTCATAACTCCAGAACCTCTGTTCTATCCTCTACACCATATGCAACCACAGTTATAGACTTCTTGTCTTTCCTTAGATTGTGAACTTCTGGAGGACAGAGATTTTTCTTTGCTTTTCTTTTTAGTCTTTCAGTGCTTAGCACAGTGCCTGGGAGGTTCATTGTTTGACCCTAAAAGCCTTAATACCTCCCTCCTCTCCTTTACAGTGAGCTGCCTTCCCTGTACTTGACTCCTCACCTTCCTAGACCTGAGGCATCTCTTCCACTCTTTCCCTTTTTGTTGGACTTAGGTCCTGATGCCTGTTGGTCTACCCCAATCTGCTGGTGCTGGTGTCTTAGTGTAGCACAACTGTGAGGAGTCATAGCACTTTATAGTAGGAATAAATCGGAGAGTTCAAACAACCTAATGGTCATGTAAAGTATAGGATCCAGAATTGGTCAATGAAAAGGCATTTAATAAGTACCTTTCTGTATCAATCAAGAGCTGGGTTAGGAGCTGGGATACGGAGACAAAAGGAAGCATTCTCTGCTGTAAGAAATCTACATTATATAGGGGAAATTAATGTGTACATATGCATAATATATATGCAATTTCTCATCCAATATAAGAAACCATTCTTTTTAAGGATTTTGTTTAGGTTTTTAAATGCTGGGTTTTTTTTTAAACTATGGTGTCTCAGAATTACTCATTTAGAACAAGAATATGAAAATCACCTCAAGTCGAGGGATTCTTAACTTTTTTTTTGTCAAAGGTCCCTTTGGCAATCTAGTGAGGCCTATGGATTCCCTCTCCAAAGGATGTTTTAAGTGCATAAAATAAAACACATAACATTATCAAAAATAAGGTTAGTTAAAATGAAGATACAATTTATTTTTTCCCTTCCAAGTTCATGGACCCTCTGAAATGATGGACTCCCTGTTCTATATATATCTGCTGGCTACTGGGTAAGGCCCACATCAAATTGCATTGTAATTAGGAAATATTTAACAAAATAAATCAAAATGCAATAGAACATAAATAAAGTTATTATGTACTTTTCCAAGTCAACATGCAGTCCATAGAGATTCTTATGGGTGAGTTTTTTTCAGTTTGACAAAGACTATTCTATACCAACCCCAAGCAGATGGTTTTCTAGCATCTGTTTTGATGATAAGTGAATTCTCTGACTAGTGGCAAGGAGTTACATCATCTCAGGAGATAATGGAGCTCTTCCCATTCTGGTTTGAGCTTACCTTTCCAGAATTTTGTCATATTAGCTAGTTATCTGTTCTATATTATAACCAAACTTGCTTTCCCTCACACACAGCATTCCATGTCCTTCCTTTGCACAGGCCATTGTCAGGCCTGGAATGTACTCCCTCTTTACTGCCTCCCCCTTAGAACCCTGATTTCCTTTAAAGCTCTGGGCACTGCCCACAGGAACCCTATTCAGGTTCTCTCCCCATACTACCACCTCCCCCAGGCCTACCCTCATTGCTGTTGCCTTGGCCAAAATTATTTTGTATTTACTTTCTATATTACTATATGACATTGAGTTTATGTAAAGTAATATGTTATACTGCTTATTATATTTGCAAGTCATTTTTCCCAGTAGAAAGCAAGCCCTTCAAGACTGTTTTCATTTTTTTGTTTTTCTATCACCAGCACATAACACAATCTGGCATTTCATAATGCATACTGAATGAGCAAATGAAGACAACTCACTCCATTGTCAGAAAACTCAGATAATGGCTAACATTGGAAGAGCACTTTGTAGGTGTTACATCATTTGGTCCTCAAAAACGGTCCTGTGAGAGATGCCATTATCATATCCATTTTACAAATGAAGAAACTGTAACTGACAAAGGTTAAGTACTTTGCCCAGCTGCCACATAGCTGAGGAGCTGAGATTTGAACCCAAGCTCTCCTGCACCCATTGCTACTCTACCATTAGCTGCCTCAGTTATTGAATGATAGAATAGGCTTTGAACTGAAACTCTTCAAATGAAACCGGAAACAGAAATTCAGCTTAGCCAAGTAGCTCCCCAGTGTCCAGACAGAGATCTGCATAATCAAGGATGGGTGGGTACCATCTCAAAACAGCTCCCTAGAGCTGATTGTTAAAATTTTCATTGTCAGCATTTTACATCTTGAGAAATGGCAAATGCTACAAATTAGGAATTTACTTTTGTTGTTGATTTTCTAAACTTAAGAAAGTGATGGAGAAAATATTAACAATAAAAATTAAACTTAGACATGCGTCATTCATACATTCCCCCTTTCCCCACCCTGTTAGCTGATTGTGAAACATTTACCCTACTGCCATGGTACTATGGTCACCTCCTGAAATATTTATTTTTTCCTTTCCTTCCGGTTGGACACTCAGACAAGGATGGCCCAAAGTGAAACTATGAAGCAGGTCAAGTGTATCTCTAACAACTCAGAGTTTTCTGAAGTGAAAGTATTAATGAATGACCATCAGCAACTTCCTCCTACAATATATATTTTAATAGGGCTTTGCAAAGTAATGAACAGTGGTGGGCAGCTCAGATGCTGTTTAAGTCAAGGAGACAACTTGGGTCTGAATAAAGGGGAGGGGAAGAGAGAATTCCTGGGCACTCTCAGTCATACGATATGGTTCGATGATTATATTATTGAAAAGAAATTTCTCCTCTGGGCTTTTCCCCTGATTAATGAGGCCAAACACAGGACCAAAAGAATCAAAGGTGTTTATTATAAGAATGTCAAGGAAGCCACATGTTGCCTGACTGATTACTCAAGATCAGAGTTAGCTTCAAGGTGGGTCCAGCTGTTACCCATCCCTTGGGAACTTTCTTAATGAGGTAAAGACAAGTCAGATTAAAGCCAATAACACTGGGCCCTTGCATCTCATTTCCTCCAAAAGGTAGCAAAGTATGTGACAGTTTCTAGGTAGGGATAACAGGTAATGCAAAAAGCTGCAGCCTTTTCCCAACAGAATCAGCCTCCCCAAACGTTGGTTGACAAGCAAGTCTGGGAACAAAGGGTCATTGAGTCAGCATAACTTTCAATAGTATCATGACAGACCTAGTGCCTATATGTATAGTGTTGGCATGATTGGGTTCCATGCTCTTGAGTAGTCTGGAATACCCAAGTTGAGAATGAAGAACCACTTGTTTGAATGCTTCTTCTTCTCTGGTCCCCTGGGGCATCCCTTCACGATGTGGAACAAAGAGTCAGCCAAGGACCTGGAAATCTGAGGGGTT
Source organism: Potorous gilbertii (assembly GCA_028658325.1). Lineage (NCBI taxonomy): Eukaryota > Metazoa > Chordata > Mammalia > Diprotodontia > Potoroidae > Potorous > Potorous gilbertii. The sequence goes on along the minus strand of CM053772.1, from coordinate 77,735,002 downwards.
ATGTGATATTTTTTTAAAACATAGTCATGAAGGTGACTAAGGCCTCTCTACAGGAAGAGAAATGAAAGAATATGGTGGTACCTTAAAAGCCTCTTAAATCTCTCCCTAACCAGCCCACCTGCTACCCCACAAAATACTCATCTGTTTCATCTTTTCAAAGGCATTAAATTCAACACGGCTTGAGTCCCTGGCAGTCAGCTGCTTTTTTGGTCCCCGTTTTTGGCAGTTAGTTTCCCACTGAGTTTAATGCTATTTATTTTTCTTTTACCTTTATTTAGGTACAGCTGCAGGGCCACCTTGTTTCCAGGCCTTGCTGAGCTATCTTAACTCTGAGGGCTAGAAGAATAAGAGAGGGCATTGCAAAAGGCATCCAATCTGGGTTCTAGCTTGGCAGATTGCTTAGATCACAGGCAAGACCATATATTTGACTTCTCTGGGCCTCGGTTTTCTTATCTATAAAATGGGATGCTAGCACTACCTTTCTCACAGGATAATCACAAAGATCCAATGAGGCAACAAATATTTCTAAAGACATTGAAGGACTGTAACTTGAGACCTGAAAGAAACACTTAAGATGATCTATTCTAACTCTTATTTTACAAACAAGGAGCCTCAGGCCCAAACATGATTCGACCAAGATCACTCATCTGACAAGAAGCCTTTCTGCATCCCTCTTAAGGTTGGTGCCTTCTCCCTGAGTCTAATTCCAATTTATCCTGCCTATATTTTTACATGGTTGCACAGGTTGTCTCCCCACCCTCCCCAGCTCCTTGAGAGTAAGGACTATATTTTACCTTTCTTTGGAAAGGTAACACTTAGCCCAGTACCTGGCACATAGCAGGTGCTTAACAAATGTTTGTTGACTTTACTGTCACTGGACTTCAATGACTCAGGAAGAGAGAGTGAGGCTGAGGACCTTGTACAACTCTGCCTCATTCTGACTCACCTGTGATGTCCTCTGCAAAAATAAAGGACAGACATCATTGACTTGACTCAACATACATACAAAATAATGTGATAAAAGCAGAATCTGAACCCAAGTGCTCTGACCCCAAATCCAGTATTCATTCTACTCTACCAAGCTGAGAAGGATCTAAAGACTGTGATGTGAGATATGTATGCATATGCAAATGTAAGATTCATACCCTTCTTTGTAGAATTCTTTTATTGTGGGCAATCAAACTAAAGGAGTTTTCATCCAATTAAAAATATTTATTAAGCACTAGGCATTGTCCTAGATCAAGGGTGAGGAACCTGTGGTCTTAAGGCTGGTCACATGTGGCGTTCTAGCACATTTAGGTGTGGCATTCTAGGACATTTAGGTGCAACCTTTTGACTTGAATTTAAATTTTACAAAACAAATCCAAAATTTGGATTTGTCTAAAAGGCTGCTCTTAAAGACCTAGAAGGCCATATGTGGCCAGCCTTAAGGCTGCAGGTTCCCCACCCCTCTCCTAGGTGTTGAAGATACAGAGGAAAAAATGAAAATAGTTCCTCTCCTCAAGCAGCTTGTATTCTACTAAATACAAAATGGGGAGGGGGGGGTGTTTAACTGAATATGATACCAACTGGGAGCTCAATTTTGAATGCCATTAGTGATCCTAAGGGGCAGGAGATGACGAGAGAGAGAGCATTTCCTGAATTGAGTACTTTATAAAGTCACCTTAAGGTGACAGATGGAACCATAAGCCACTAAAGCAATCTTTTTTTAGCACATGCTTCCCTCTCATCCCTTAGAGCTCAGCATTCCAATCAAGCACATGGAAGCATAGGGTGGGCCTACTTCCAAACATGTGTGATAGAAGGACTCTTCTGCTTCAGCACTTCAGGGAAGACATATATATCCTCTAACGGCTTCCTATTGGCCATGATGACTAAAAGGTTCACACTATATGGTGACAAAAAAGCGTTTGTTGTCTGCTGAGCCAGTTACTAAAGGAGTGATCCTCATCCCATAGTGTCTTCCTGATGAAGTATAAGGAAAATTCTCTAAGGTCTCTGGAGGAATAGATGAGTGGCAGAGTATACACACTTTAATCTGGCCATGAGCCATGAGCTCAAAGCCTCCTAGGCAAGCTTGTGTTGGGGATGGGCCCACCTCCCCTTTGTGTTTCCTTCCTTTGGTAGAGGAATTTGCAAGTTCTTGAAAGGTCACTAGCATCTTCTTCCAGCACCCAAGCAACAGGAGAGGAAACTACCAGAACATTTGGGGTAGCAATTGTACAAGAAGCAGACCAGCCAAAAGGAAAAGAGTCAGAGGCACACAGCAGAGACAGAGAGACAAAAACAGAGAGAGAGAGGGAAAGAAACATAGATAGAGAGGGAGACGGAGGCACTATTGGAAAGACAGTTTGTTGTTGACTGGATTACAATCAGTGGAAGGTGAATAAAAATGCCTAATTAGAAACACTTAGAAAGTACTTGCAAACGTCCCACTGAGACTTGAATATTATCCTAGCAACTTACTACCACCATTCCATGATTCTTTATTTTTTATCAGTATTAAAACTACCTGCTCTATACCTGATTTGCGTTTGTACTCTGGGTACCTATTGTACCCCATGTACCCTTGCAGGATAAGATCACTTATACTAGAATTAAAAATAGAATTATTCCTCAGAAATCTAAGGTGGGGATGGCATTGAAACAGAAGTAGAGTTTCCCTCTTGAGAAGATAGGCACAACAATGAAGAGAAGGGGCAAGGGGGGGGGCGGTGTTAAAGGATTGGCAAAGGTTTCCAGCTCCTTTCACTTCAATCCATCAGTACTTGGCTAGCCTGAGTGATAGACTATTTAATAAAAAGGAGAATCAGAAACTAGCAGTCCCTTGATCACCTAGGTGGTTATAGTATCCTATCTCACTCAAGGGAGTGCTGGGGAAGTAGCAAATTCATTGTGGTTCTCAAGGAAGGAATTACTTCCCACTCTCCAACTCCACCTTTCTCTGGATAACTGCCATTTCATCAATGGGAGGAGTTGAGGATGTAATTAATGTGAATTTATCCAATCAGATTCAGCTTGGAGACTCTACACCTTCCCTGGCCTTGCTACACTAATCTCTACAACCTTGGTGTAACGGTATATCCTTCCCATAGGATTAAAACGTTTCAGGCAGACTGCAGAGATACGAAGGTTGGAGACAGAAGGCCAATGTAGCTGAAACAGAGATTGTACTACTAGGAGTAATGTCAATGAAGTGTAGACAGATGGCTCTTGAGTTCAATATTCCCAATATATACATTAAGAGATACTAAGCTCTGAGGGCAGGAACTGTGTCTTATGCAACTTTGAATTAGCACAGGTTCTTCCACATAATGAATAGGACATCTGCATACATTGGACAGACAGACAGACAGACAGATAGATAGATAGATAGGTAGATAGACTGATGGTTTGGTGAATGAATGGGATGGATGCAGTTTCATATTCATATGGCACTGAGGGATCTAAAGGTGTATAAGACATAATCCTGATCCTCAAGGAGTTCCTCTTACCCCCCACCTAATACCTCTCCTAGATCTATTGAACTTTCTTTGGGACAAAGTAAAACATTTTAGTGGCCATTCACTTTTTAAATTAGCAGTCTAACACCTAATTTAAAATAGCTTTAAATATCAACAGTGCCAAACAACCAGCCACCTGCGAAATTCACTTGCAGTTGAGTTTATTACAGGGTTGGCATAACATTTGCTCAAAAGACGGTCGGAAAGTCCCTGCATATGGACAGAGAAGGATCCATCTCCATAGGAAGAAGGGTAATATCTTCTTCATTTTCCCCCAAGTCTGTTCGAGACTCTCTTACCTTGCACCCTTCACACTCCTTCAGGGCAGGGACTATACTTCTTTTTTAAATTATTATTTGTATCCCCAGTACTTAACACAGTGCCTAACATGTAGTAGGCACTTAATAAATGTTTATTGACTATTCAATTATAGTATTATTTAATACCTTAACCTAGTTAACACACCTTTCAATAAAATGAAATAAAATAACATAATTAAATCAAATGCACCTGCCTCCTTAAGAATGGAGTGTCGTTAAATACTGTGAATTTCAAACTATATGACAGTTGGGTGAAGGAGATAATTTGGGCAGAGGGCATTTTTTCGGGGCTTGCGTACTACCCTAGCACACAAGCTATTTGCCCATTCTGTGAATGAGGTCAGCTCTGAGGCTGAATGATGCTAGCAAATTTGACCTGTGGCCATACCCAGAAAGAGTTTTGAATATTTTAAAGCACGAAAAGGAATTCAAGTTACAGAGTGCTTTGGGTGCTGATAAATTTCTCTGTACAGTTTGTTTCTTTCCCCGCTAGGTCCACACTCTACCGGGATACAAAAACTTACAAGGATCACTAATGCCAAGTTGTGGGCTGAGGAATAAATGTCAAGAGAGGGGAAGAGAGCACATCTAAATAATGTTAGAAAGAAATTGGAGGGAGGTCCAGAACAGGCGATTTGAGTGGCATGAGGAACTCTCAGAGTAGAAACTCCTTCCACCATCACATAGCGGCAATTCATCTGTAACTTACAGACTTGGGAAGTTTCTTGGGACCCTGAAAGGTTCCGTAAGTTGCCCATGGTCACATAACTAGTGTGTGTCAGAAGATGAACTTGAACCCAGCCAGGCCTTCCTAACTCCTGACGCTGGCCATCTGTCCACTATGCCCTATTGCCTGTGCTAATACCAAATAATAATAAGTCTGTGCTTCCTCAGATCTGAATAGATGCTTCTATCCAAGGACTTCCCCTCAGAAAACTTCAGGTATTATTACAGCATTAATCCTTCCTGGAGTACCAAAAAGAGATCATGGAATCATTTTCTAGAAAACAGAAGAGGAGATAATTGAATAGGGTACCATGGTCTTTAACTAAAACCAAATCAAAGCATGGTGAAATACCAGGTTTCCACCTATAAGTCATCTTTACTTCCAGGCCTAATCAAAATAAGTTTCTATGGAAAAGCTATCAAAATTTTTCCTCCTCCAGAGTCCCACCTGCAGCTTGCAGCTTCAAAATTAATCAAGATAAATAATATTTCTTTTTCAGTACCACATGCCCAACAGCCCCAAGGCTGTTTAATGAAATTAAATAAAGAACATTGTGGAACTAACCAAATAGCTCCATATGTCCAACAATACAGCCAATAAATCCCCAGAGGCAAAGCTAATGCACATACCTTTAGTACTCTGTGGCCACAGTGCAGACTGGGGAAAACTGATGAAAAACTTACTGAGGTTTAAGTCACAAATGAAACACTTTGGGTTTTCTGCATCACCATTGTCATCATCATCACTGCCAACTTCCTCATCTCTATCATTTGTGGTGGGTAATCAATAGGAACTGAGGAAACAATTTGAGCTATATAAATGATTAGCAAAACACATAATCTCAACCCCGTGATCACCACCACCTTCATCAGCACTGTCAGTCCCACTATAGTAATGGTGACAATGACGGTATCTAACGTTTATAAAGTTCTTCAAGATTTGCAAAGCACTTTGTAAATATTTCACTTTACCCTCAAAATAGCCCTGGGCAGAGGTTGGGGGAATAGGTACTATTGTTATCTCCATTTTACAGATTGAGGAAACTGAGGTAGCCAAAAGTTAGGTGACTTGCCAAGGGTTAGGACTTCTGATACAGACCCTCGGTGAAAGACGGAAGGCCTCTGCTCAATTCAAAGAACATTTATTAAAAGAAACATAGCATGGCATAGTAGAGAGAGAGCAGGTCTTGGAGTCAGGAAGACCGGTATTCAAGTCCTGCCTCTAATGTGTGACTCTAAGTCACTTAATCACTCAGTAACCCTGTATTGCTAGAGAGTTATCTCATGGGCAATTCCCTTGACCATTGTAATTCCAGCTCCAAAACTTCCCCTTCCTTGTTGTTCCATTGTGTCTAACTCATCATGACCCCATTTGGGGTTTTCTTGGATTGTGGTTTGCCATTTACTTCTTCCAGCTCATTTGACAGATGAGGAAACTGAGGCAAACAGAGTTAAGTGATTTGTCCGGGGTCATACAGCTAGTAAGTGTCTGAGGTCATTTTTGAAGTCAAGTCTTCCTGACTCCACAGCTGGTACTCTATCCATTGCACCCCCTAGCTATCCCTACTTGACCCTTTAAAAAAATGGTATCTGACAACACACAAGGCACTGGGAATACTAGGGTAGTTCCTGCCTTCAGCAAGTTTACATTCTACAAGGAGGATGCAACATGTACTCAGATTAATAAAGACAAAGTAATTGCAGGAGGATAAGAGCATTAAGAACCATAGAAGGGTTTCCCGAAGGATATATTCCTGAGACAAACTTCAGAGGAAAGGACATCAAGGGATGGGGCATGGGTAAGAAGCAAGAGATGGGATGTTAAGCTGGCCCAATCTGGCAGGAATGTGTAAAGGAAAATGAGGAAAGTGCAGTAGGCTGAAGCTAGATTGTGGAGATCCTTAAACGCCAGACTAAGAAGGCCATCTTTTATCATAGATAGAACAGACCATTTCTGAGTATGGGAATGACATGGTCAGAGTTGTGCCTTAGCAATATTATTCTGACAACTTTGGAGCAAAATTTCCCCAAAAAACCTCCAAATTCTGAAGATATGCCCTAGGCACTGTTCTTTTGAGTCCTGTGCTGAGCTAGATCTGAGTGGCCCTTATCCTCTACAGCTGCTGATGACCAACAGAACCACCACCGACAGCATCAGCCTCATCATCAGCTCACAGATGAGTACAACATGGATTGTTCTATAGAACAAGGAAGCATGAGGAGATCTGCTCAGATAACAGGACTACATTTACAAAAGAACTTAAGAAATGAGGCAATTATTTAGATAATTCATAGTCTCATTCACAAAAGCCTATCTGGACAATTTCAGGTGAAAGTGATCTTTTCTTTTTTTATGAATACTCAAGAAACTTGCCTCAGTCCTCTTCATAATGCTTCCCATTATTTAATGCTTTTTTAAAGTCTAAAAGGACTTTCATATTCATTATCCAATTTTTACCTACGCAAATCTGACCATCATCTTTAGACAGGCAAAATGAAGTAAAAGAAAAATTGAGATGATTCATTTCCACCTCCCAAACTCCATTATATAGAACCCCCCCAATACACGCGCACACACGCGTGTGTATATGTGTGTATATATATATATATATATGTGTGTGTGTGTGTACATATATTTGTATTTGTATATATGAAGTAATCTTAAATTTTTTACTCAGGGTAGGTAGGCAGCACTGTGAATAGAGCATTGGACCCCGAGTCAGGAAAACTCATCTTCCTGAGTTCAAATCCAACCTCAGACACTTACTATCAGTATGACCCTGGGCAAGGCAGGTCACTTAACCTTGTTTGCCAGACTTTCCTCATCTGTCAAATGAACTAGAGAAGGAAATGGAAAATTCCAGTGTCTTGCTCAAAAAATGAATCCAGATGGAGTCATGAAGAATCCGTCTCAACTGAAAAAGAGTGAACATCATCAAAAACCGACTCTCTGTTAATGCAGTTACCTGGATCTACCTCCACTTCATTTTGTCTGTGTAGCCACGGTCCTCATCTTATGTTGCTGTGGTGTTTTAAAGACTACTGAATTTGAAGTCAGAATGAAACATTTTTATGGAGTGTCTGCTACAGGAAAGGCAACAATCAATAATTATAGTGGTGGTTAGCATTTATATAGTGCTTTAAGATTTGCCAAGCACTTTACAAGTATTATCTTACGTTGTCTTCACAACAATCTTGAGAAGTAGTCAGAGGCGTGCTGGAGCCAGCTCAAACCAGTTCATGAAAGTCAAAGCCTATTGTTAAATTTTCAGCATGCACATTTACCCTTCAGATAGTGGCAAAAACTATAAATCAGAGTTTATTTGTGGTTTTGTTTATTGTCTAGACTTTTAAAAATGATAGCGAAAATGTTAAGAATTCAGACTAAGTTTTAAAATGATATGATTATATATTTTTCTGGAGAGCTAGTTGAATACAAATACTTATTTTAAATATTTATAGCCTCTGAGGTAAATACTGTTTTCATTTTTACAAGAGGAGGTTACTAAGATATTAAGTGGCTTACCTAATTCACATAACTACTAAGTATCTGAAGCTAGATTTGAACTCAGGTCTGCTTGACCTTCTTGGGTCCAGCACTTTACTCAGTGGGCCACCTATCTTCTTCTGTATTACCATTAGGCTAAATGATGAAGATACAAAAAAGAAAAATAATATAGTCTTTCCCCTCCTCAAGGTAAATGATCTAATATGGGTGTTATGGCATGTTAAGATTTATAGATAAAGAACTATTAACCAAGGTAGAACGTGAAAAAGGTAAAGAAGAGATTGTATCAGTAAAGATTTTAGCATACACAGAACCTGCTGTACAGGTTCTTAGATCTGCTTTTCTAGAAAGGAAGCAACTTTTGAGGGGTCAACAATCTACTTTAGTCAAACACATATATCACTCACTTAGTTCAGGGGAAAAAGTCAGCACCCTGAACTTCAGAGAAAATACAAACAGAAATTACAAGCAGAGACCAAACAGAGAGGGCTTCCAACTGCTCAACCATAGACAATACATACATCATTATCAGAGAGAAAGGCACCAACACCTGGGTTTTCAAAGCTGGGAGGCTTCTTAGCAGCTACCCAGAGTCTCATCTGGCACACCAACCTTCTCCATAAAATAACCCTGAAAACAAAATCTCACCTCAGAGTATATATACTCTTTTCAGGACCCACCTCTCCTGATCCAGTGCCTCATTAAAAATTAACAAAAGGTATGTGAGACCTATTAATGGTCAGGGAAGATCTTTAACTCATCCCCCCACCCACCTTACATTATTAACCTTACAGAGATCCAAACAAAATACTGTAAGAAAGCATAAGAAGAGAACACATTTCCACATTTAGTCTATAAAACCATGGGAAAGTCATTTAGCCTTTCTTAGACTTAATTTACTCATCTGTAAAATGGGGATAGTGATGAAAACGACAGTAATGATAAGTGTACTATCACATATAAAATCATAGATTGAGAACTGGAATATATCTTAGGAAGTTATTATGAGAATCAAATAAGATTATTTTACAAGCTTTCTAAATGTAAAGCACTACATAAATGCCATTGTGACTATTACTATTTTAATTATTGAGACATAGTATGGAATAGTGGATAGAGAGCTAGATTACAGCAGGAAGACTCAAGTTTGTCAGGTTTCTGACACAGACTGACTGCTTGACCTTGGGAAAGTCGTTTAATCTCTTCGCTATCCATAATAATTTCCCAAAATTATAAATGGCAGAGTTCGCATGTTTATCTGCATTGGGAAAAGAAATTCCATCACTGGAAGTTCTCCATAATCACATTTCCAGTAAAAAGCAATAGTAATAATTTTTGTTGCTGAGTAGAAGGCTATGGTAGTTATTTAATCTAGGTTCATATCATACTAGATGGAAAAGGGGTGTGGGAGTAGGGGAAAGGATTGAACCTAAACCATTTTTATGAACTGTTGTTACATTTAAAAAAATTTTTTAGATCACTGGCCCTGGAGTCAGGAAGACCTGAGTTCAAATCCAGCTTCAGACACTTGACACACTTACTAGCTGTGTGATCCTGGGCAAGTCATTTAATCCCAATTGCCTTGCCTTCCTCCTCCCTCCAAAAAAGAAGTTAAAAAATAAGAAATTTTTAAATTCATTTCATTTTATTTTTATTTTTAGCTCAATCTCATGCATTCTTTTTTTTTAGGATGTCCATGGATTTGTGAATATCTTTTCGCTTCTGTCCTAAAAAACCATAGATTCTTGTCAGGTTTCCATTAAGAGCTCTAATTTCCCTCTTTATGTCTTTCTTCACTTCATTTATTAAGATTTTTAACATCTTTGGTGGGTTCTGTGGTCATTCCATTCTCTTTTTTGGGGTTAAAGTAGTCATTAATGAAGATATATTCTCATCTGGAGATTTTGTTTATTCCCTAGTATTTTGTATTCAGATTGGCACAGTAGAATATGGGAAAGTTTTTGAACTAGCAAAAGATCATGCCTCAGTTACTATTTTACCACTATAAATATTTGAGCAATAGATAAAAACCTGGCCTCAGAGTCAGGAAGATCTGGTTTTAAGTTCTGTCTCTGACATATGATGGCTGTGTGACCTTAGGTAAGTCACTTAACCTCTGAACTGAGATACATGCTATTCTCTTCAGTCACATCCAACTTTTCATGACCCCATTTGGAGTTGTCTTGGCAAAGATACTGGTGTGTTTACCAATTCCTTCTTTGGCTTATTTTACAGAAGAGGAAACTGAGGCAAGCAGAAAAAGTGACTTGCCCATGGTCATATGGCTAGCAAGTGTCCAAGGCCAGATTTGAAGCCAGGAAGATGAATTTTCCTGACTCTATGACTCTATCCACTATACCACCTAGCTGCCCAGGAGAGATAAATTCCATAGAAATTAGACTCGAGAAAAGTGGTATTAATTTTCAGAGGAAACTTTACACTGGAGATAAAATTTAGCTCAAATAATGTCTACCTGTAACTTGGAATTTTTATGACATGATGACACATCTGAGATTTAATAAATTTTAAACATCATTTTTTTTAGCTTTTTTAAAACAAACATAATTAAAATAAAATTTAATTCAATTTCATTTAAAATATAATTTTATATCATTTTTTCTTAACTTTGATTTTTATCCACCATGCATTTAATAATTTATGCTGATATGCAATTCACTTGTGTTGCTTAAGTTATTAAATACAGTTTCCATTTTAACAAATGATAGTGATAACAATAGCTATAAATTAGAATAATAGCTAAAACATACATATCTCTTACTATGCACCAGTCACTAGGCTAAGCAATTTACAAATATTAACTCATTTGATTCTCCAATAACTTCATGAGCACCCCAAGGGCAATTATTGTCTACATTTTATGGATGAGGAAACTGAGAAGTAAGTTACTTGCTCAGGATCACAAAGGCTGGGTTTGAAGTCATGTTTTCCTTACTCTAGGTCTAGTGCTCTACTGTACCACCATATTAGATAAATTGCCTTAATTTGCCTAATAAAACTGACATTTGTATAGAATTTTAAAGTTTACAAAACCCTTCACATTATTGTCTCATTGAAACAATAATCCCATGAGGTAAATTCTATGGGTATATTTATATATATATGTATATATATATATATATACATATATATATATATATGTATATATATATATACATATATATATATGTGTGTGTGTGTGTGTGTATATACATATATATATACATATATGTGTGTGTGTGTGTGTGTATATATACACATATATATATACATATATATATGTGTGTGTGTGTGTATAATTTTTTAAATTAATCTTCTCTGTTTCTTACATCACCATAGTACTCCAGTTATCCCTTCTCCTCCCCATCCACCTCCCTGAGAGCCATCGAATATGACAAATAGTAATTTTTTTAATATAGGAAAAAATCAGTACAACTGATCAATACATTAAGAATGTCTGAGAACTGTGATTCATTCCACTGGTTATAATTCTTCTTTACAACATGAGTAATGTGAAAATATGATTAATATGAATGTATATGTAAAGCCTATACTACATACTGTTTTGGGAAGCAGGGAGGGGGAGAAAATTTAAAATGCAAAAATTTATGGAGCAGAATCTTGTAAACTAAAAATAAAGAAAATACAGCAATGGAGGGATAAAGAATGTCTGAGAACACATGTAATGTGTCATACCTGTGGACCTCTCACCTCCACAAAAGATAGATTAGGAGTGTCTTCTTATATCTTTTTATTTGAGTACCCCTTGGTCTTTACAAATGTTATGTTTATTCAAATTTTTTGATTTGACATTCTTTCTCTTTACATTTTTGTAGTTACCATGCATGTTGTTTTCTTCACTCTGCATCAGTTCATATAGATCTTTCCATGCTTCTCTATATTCATCATGCACATCATTTCTTATAGCACAGTGGAATTCATATTACATTTATTACATACATTTCATTACATTCATATATACTGTGGTGTTATTGTCCTACATCCTACACATGGGGAAACTGGAGCTCAGAGAGGTGAAATTGATTTATTCACGGTCATAAATTCACTAAATTTTGGAGGTAAGATTTAGATGTCTCCTGACTCCCAATACTACCCTTTTCCCATTACACTAACCTTTCAAACTTAACATTTTCCAACTGTTGAAACATACAAATTAAATACTGGTGAAGTGTTTCTTCCTTACATTCTCAGATAATAGGTAGGTACTATGTTGTGGGGTTATTTTTTCAGTAAATTCAGTCTATCTCTCTATACTTTATTAAATTAAAAATCTTATTTTAAGGGGCAATTTCAGTCATATTTTTATCTTCAACACCTTGCCTAAAATTGTTCCTTAAAATAAGATGTTTTTAACTGAATAAAATATAAAAGGATAGATTGAATTCACTCAAAAAATATCTCAGCGGGCTAGATAGAGCACTGTGATGGATCTAATAATATAAAATTTAATAGGGATAAAAATGTTACATTTGGGTTGAAAAGATCTGCTTATAGGATAAATATCCTTTATAGGCTAGGAGAGGCATGGTTAGACAACTTTTGATCTGAAAAATCTATGACGGTTTAATTAGCTGTATTTGATGAAAAAATAAGTTGAAACAATTAACAACTTTGGTAAAGTAGCAATATTTAATTGTTCTTATTTCTGCATCAGTTCATGTAAGTCTTTCCATGCTGTTTTTGAAATTTTCTGTTTCTTTGTTTTTTATAGCACAATAATACTCTATCAATTTCATATACCACAACTTATTCAGTCATTCCACAATTGATGGATCTCCCCTTTGTTTACTACCACAAAAAGAGCTGCTATAAATATTGTACATACAGGACCTCCTGCCTCCTAGTGCCCCTCCACAGTGGGCTCTTCTATAGGCTACTGACAGTCTACTGCAGCAACTAAACCTAATTGGAACTATTAAATCTAATTTTCCAGCAGCAGGCATGCAATACCTATACTTCGACTTAATCATGTGCCTAAGAGGTACACCTGCACCCCAGGAAGTCTATTTGATATGCTCCTGTAATTCCACTCACGTTTGTGTCTTCCTTGGAAGATTATTCCATGTCTTCCACTAAAGTCTGGCAGCAAGCCATGGGTGTCTTTTTCAAGATCTTATACATGATCTATCACCTCTGGTTTGTATTAACCATGACTATATAATGTTAACTGGTAAATCCATTTCTATGAAGTATTTTCCTGGGTCAAAGAACCAATGGACCAGCCAGTAGACTTACAAAGACCCTACTAATATCTCCTGAACTCATTGACACTCAGTGGAACCAATACTAGATTTCATTACTGACTTGCCTCCATACTAGAATGGGTATGATATCATCACGGTGATAATAAACACCTTGACCAAGATGGCTCACTTTGTCACTTTCAACAATTCAAATAAAAAACGTTCATTGAATGTATTAGAATTTTTGCCACAAGAGAAACCAACTTGTCTGTATCTGAAAGAAAATTTTAGCTTCCATGGTCTTCCATCTCTCATCATCTTCATCTGGGTCCACCAATTCATCCTCCATTTCTGGAGTGCTCTGTCTATAGTGTTTTCAGTAAACATTTGCTTTTCCATGGTTTATTACATCCAATATAGAAAGCAGACAGACTCCATGAATTGAGCCACTAAAACAGCATGATCTTATTATCAGAATGATTGGACTCTCTTGCCCAGCACAGAATTTTTGATACAAATCCCAATTCAATCTTCAGCTATAAACATGAACCTCCATATGACTTGTATTTTTTCTCCTACATTCAATGTACACACCATAAGCCCTAAAGTTAATGACTTCACTGTGCCAGATGACTTGCACACCATGAGCAGTCAAAGTGACAAAAATCAGAGAGCCAACTGCCATTGCATTCCTAGGAAGCTCTTGAGGGTAAAACACCAGGGTTGGATATACATCTGCAAACTCTGAACTAGCAGACCTTTCTAGAAGCTAGCCAAATGGAGGATAGGTACCTTTCTGTCGGTGAGAAACCTACTTCACCACCAAGTGAAGGGAACTGCCCTCCTCAATCTGTGTTTATCCTGTGTTTATATGTGCCTTTTCAAAGACTGACTCATTTTGATCCCAAGCTAGCCCCTCCAAGTCCTAGTCCAACACTGATAATGTTGGGTTGACAAGAAGAGCTTTTTAGGCAAAATACCTTCAGTTTGCTGAGGTGATGAGACTCTTTATAGCATCTAATGGACAGGAAGAGATGTATGTGTTCATCCTTCATTGCTGAAGAAGACCATGCCATCATAGAAGTGATGACATGACTTGCATTTGACTTTGTTTTGAGTGAGGGAGGGCTGTGCAGGTCACCAGCCTCACTTCTCCTTCAGAGTCATCTGAATCCGGTGACCAGATACTCATCAAGATGACTGGAGATGACCCAGGATGAGGCAATTAGGGTTAAGTGACTTGCCCAAGGTCACACAGCTGGTGATATGCTTCCAAAGAAAGGATGTGGAAGTCAGTGCACAAGTCCTAGAAATGGTAGAGTACTTCAACCAATACCTTATTAGAGTCATGGCCTCAAGGTCTGGTGAGATATTCCCCAGAGAGAGATGTAGCTTGAGTAAGATCAAGTGTTAACTCCCTGATACTCCTTTCCCAATTCCCCTTAATGCTAGTGCCTTCCTTCTGAGATTATCACCAATTTATCCTTTATATCTTACTTGTATATATTTGTTTGCTTGTTGTCTCTGCTATTCAACTGTGACCTCCTAGAAAACAACTCTTTTTGCTTTGCTTCGTATTCCTGGCACTTAATGCTTAATAAATCCTAGTTGACTTGGCTGAGCTGGACTGAACTAGATTCCCTGTATTCTGACTTCCTTGTCTTGGCAGAATTACTCAGCACTGATCTCTCTGATCAGCAAATAATTCACTTACTCATCTGAGTCCCTGGGCTCTCAGTGCCCTGAAACTGTTCCAATAAATGACTCAGCCAAACTTTTCAATTACGCCTCTTCTTCTCTTGACTCAAATCTCACCTTCCTTGTTCCAGGGGTTTCTTTGTTTCTTAGCCAGGGTTTACTCTAACGACTGGCATGTCCCAAACTTTCCTCAAGCAAGGCAAATATAGCACTTTCTATTATTATTAGTTCTTGTTGTTGTGTTTGACCTTCATTCTCAAAAAGGACCACGAAATCAAGATGATGACGTGACTTGCAGTTGACTGATTTGCGTGAGGGAGGGCCGTACAGGTCACCAACCTTCTTCTCCTGAGCCATCTGGGTCCTGTGGCCTAATGTGCATCAGGAAGGCAGGAGATGGTCTAGGATTCAATGGTTTGTGGTAGGCTAGAAGCTGCAGTGGAGTGACTGGATGACACAAAGATAAAGAAGGTACATTCCCTTGCTTCAAGAGGCTAAGTCTATTAAAGGAATTCATACAAATAAATATAGATAGAGTACTATACCTGAAAAAGAGGAGGCCCAAGTTCTATGAGCTCAGGTAAGACACTCTTTCTAACTGAAGCAGGGCTGTATGGAAGAAGTAGCATTTGATCTGAACCTTGAAGGATGGCATAAGTTTTTGACAAGTGCATAGAGTGGAGATGTATTACTAACTTCATTTTAAAAAGAGGATACAAGGAGCAGAGAGATTACTTTGTCAAATTTACCTGCCAAATTATGTTTTACTATTGGCTTTATTTATACAATAAAATCAATAAATAATTTTAAAAGTCATCTCCAAATGAAGAAATGTGGGCACAACAGAAATGGGTTGGATTAGAGACATAGAGTTGCTTCACATACTACCCATGTAACCTTGAGCTCTTCACATAACAATTTGGCCTGGGTTCCTCATTTGTAAAATAAAAGGCTTGTATTACATGCTCTTTAAGATAACTTTTAGTTCTAAAGCTATGATGTTATGACAAACAACATAAACAGAAATGAATAAGGAAGTTTTCCCCTTCTCTAAGACCCCATGAATGAGACTACATTATACCTCTTTGTCTTTCTCAGATAATTGGGAGATGAAACAGAGGAATGAAAGTCAAGGAGCTCAAATTCCTAAAGACTTCTAGATAGAGAACACACAGGCTCTGGCCATAGGGAGTTCAGATGTTCATAGGTTCATAACTTCAGAGCTAGAGTCTAAAGTCATCTTGAACTGCATCACTGAAATGGTAGATGGTCACAGAAGGAGTTGGTTTTAGAAAAACCTTGGAAAGACTTGCATGAATTAATGAAGAGGGAGAATAGAAGCCAGCCAACAATGTATACTATGAAAACAATATTGTAAAATTGAACTTTGAGACTTAAGAACTATAAACCATACGAGGACCAATCATGATTCCAGATGACCAGTGATAAAGAATGCTACCCACTTCCCAAGAGAGAAGTGATGGAATAAATGTGCAAAATGAGACGCACATTTTTTCGACACAGTTAATGTAGGAATTTGTTACAAATTGTTATGGAAAAAAAGGAAAAATTTGTAACAAATTCTCACATTGGCCATCCCCAAAAATGTGTGTCTCATTTTGTACATTTAGTTTATCATCTCTGTTTTGGGAGGGGGTGGCATTCCTTATCCCCAGTCGCATGGAAGCATGGTTGGTGTTACATTGTTTGGAGTTCTTAATTCTTTCAAAGTTGTTCAACTTTACAACATTGTTTTCATCGTGTAAATTGCTCTTCTGTTTCTAATGTCACTTCACTCTTCATTAATTCATACAAGTCTTTCCATTTTTTTCCAGTGAGAGAGGGAATCGGAAGGAGAGAAAAATACTTATTAATGAAGAAAATTTTAATTTAAAATAATAAAAATAAAAATAACAAGAGTAAGTGCCCAGAGTGCTGAGCTCAGAGTTAGGAGACCTGAGTTCAAATCCAGGGTCAACACTTACTAACTGTGTAGCCCTGGGCAACCCTTAACCTCTGCTTCCCTCAGTTTCTTCCACTATAAAATGAGGGTGATAATGATACTTGCTTCCCAGGGTGTTTGTGAGTATCACTTGAGTTAAAATTGTAAAAAGTACTTCGCACCATCTCTAGCACACAGTAAATGCTAAATAAATGCTTATTCCCTTCCCCAAGCCATACTATAGCATAATGGAAAAGAGTATTGCCTGAGGAGTCAAGAATACTGGATTTTAGTCTCAGCTCTATGTGACCCCCCTCTGCACCCCTTCATTTTACAAACTGAAGTCCAAAGATAAATGGCTTACCAAATGTCACATAGTAAGTAACCGGGTCAGAACTTAAATTCCAGTTTCCAGGCTCCATGTCCAATATTTTTTCCCATGTACCACATGGATTTCCTCTTCGTCTGCCTAAAGGCAGAGATGAATGAATCAAGTGATATCTCAAGGTCTTTTACAAAGCTTTTTACAATTTTATGAATTCACCACCAGTAAAAGTATTGGAACCGGTCATCATGACACTCTATGGGTACACCCTGAAATATAGTCAACCCAGACCTTCATGACTCCAGGGTGGGCTCTCTAGCCATTGCATCAGGCATTTTAGGTATTGAAGAATACCTACAGCTATTATACTATTGGATCCTGAAAGATTAGTCTCAGGATGCTGTGCAGCAAAAATATAATGAAAGAGTCAGTTATGGAAAGAGTACTGGCCAGGGAGTCAGGAACCCTAATTTCTAGTCCCCTTTGAGACTTTGTGAGTCATTTAGACTCTCTTGACCTCAATGATGTCATATCTCAAATGAATTCAATTCCATAACCATTTATTAAGCACCTTTGTTGTGGTTGTGGTTTTTGTGGTTCAATCATGTCCAACTTTTTGTGGCCCCATTTGAGGTTTTCTTGGCAAAGATACTGGAGTGATTTGCTATTTCCTTCTCCAATTCACTTTACAGATGAGGAAGTTGAGGCAAACAGAGGTTAAGTGACTTGTCCAGGATCATATAACTAGTAAGTGTGTGAGGCCAGATTTGATCTCAGGAAAATAAGTCTTCTTGACTAGGCACAACACCATCCACTATACCCCCTTATCTGCCTTATTAAATACTTACTACATGCCAAGTATTATATGAAATCTTGGGGAAATAAATTAAAAAAAAAGAAAGATAGTCCTTGCTCTCAAGGAACTTGCAGTCTAATGGGGGAAAATAATATACAACAGAAAGCTGAAAGGGAATGAGGAGTGTCTACAAGGAGATACCCTGCTCAAGGGAGCCTAAATAAAGGATATAAACTACACCAGAGGTGTCTCTGATCACAACTCTGGCTGCTCTCCAATGCAACCCAAACCAGATAAAAATGTAATTGAGAAATAATTAACAAAATAAATAAAAATACAATAAAACATTGTTGTAATTGTTGACTCATGTTTGATTCTTCATGACCCCATTTGGAGTTTTCTTGACAAAGATACCAGAAAGGTTTGTCATTTCCTTCTCTGGTTCATTTTACAGATGAGGAAACTGAGTGTAGGGTTAAGTGATTTGCCCAAGGTCACAAACCAGTGTTTGAGGCCAGATTTGAACCCTGGAAGGTGAGTCTTACTGATTCACTGATAGCCCAGTGCTCTGTCCACTACTCCACCTAGCTGCCCACATGCAATAAAAAATAAATATTAAATTTTATAACTAAGTCAACGTGCAGACTGCAAAGAGCCTCATGTATAGTTTAGTGCCACCACCCCTCCTCCCCTTTCTATTTGAGTTTGATACCCCTGGACTCAATCACCTCTAAAATCCCTTCTAACTCTATGTTCATCCTCAGAAACAACTATTCAGGCTTTGCCAAGCCACAATTTGGTTTTCTTATAACCATCCTGTTCACTCCTCAGGGTATACAGTGATCCATCTATAAGGAAATAAAACCAACACTTTCCCGTCCTTGCTGAGAAAAAAAAGCCAAATGGATAAATGGGTAGGATTATTATAATGTCTACTACAATCAAATGCCAGGTTGCTTGTTTTGTACCTGTTCAAACAAGATTTTAAAAAATTTACTCATGTATATTTACACTGACTATGGGTCTAAGAGGTAGAAAGACAAAGCAAGGCCAACTCTGGGTGCTGAAATAAAGCAACACAGTAAATTTACCTTATATTTCCTTAAACAAACGTAGGCAGATTGTAGCAGAAACAAAGAGCAAGAAACTCACAAGTCAAACAGAAAACTAATTCCTGTAGATTGAATCCACTTGTTTCATTTATATGAGGTATTGGCAGCTGCTCAATAGCATTATATCATTGTATAGAGTGAGGATCTTTTCTAAATATAAGGATCAATGTTTTCAAGGGTGTGTTAGAATCAGCTCAAACCAACTCAGGGAGTCAATTGTTAAATTTTCAATGTAAGCATTTATATATTAAACTTAGCAAATGCTATAAATCTGGGCTTAATTTATTGTTTTATTGACATCCTAGACTTAAGAAACGGATGGTCAAAATAGCAAAAATGCAGATTAAACATGAAAGTGTGTCCAGCACACATTCTTATACCCCTGAACTCGTCCCTAAATTCTCACCAGTAGTTAGATTCCTCCAGAGGGCCATAGGCAAGAATGTGCTGGTAAATGTTTAACAACTGGTTCTCAGATAAAGAAACACACTTTAAAGTTTAATTTGCAAAATTAACATTTTCTCCATCATATTTTTATAGCTAGACAATCAATAAAACAATAAGTCAGATCCTGGTTTGTGACTTTTGCCTTTTTCTGAGATATAAATGTTCATACTGAAAATGTAAGAATCTGCTTATGAAAGCCAATCTGAGCTGCCTCCATGACCCATCTCAGAAGCAGATCTCAAAGAAACAAAGTCTGACCTCTCAAGAAGGTAGACATAGCAGTAAGTATCTAGGAAGGAGGAAACCAAACCCTTTTGTTTTCAGTCAGCTTTGTCAGCTACAGAAGGAAGAAATTGTGAAGAGCTTTTGGAAAGCAGTCATTATTTGGCAAAGTCACACCCTCCAATCAACCAATGAATCAAGCATTTATTAAATACCTACTATTTGCCAGACATTATGCTAGATGGTGAGTCTACAAAGAAAAGCATGCAACCATCCCTGTCCTCAAGGACCTTACATTCTGCAAGGCAATCCATACCACAGGGTGGATACAACACACACATTCTCAATTAAATATAGAATATATCCAAAATAAGTTTAAAAACCATTTTGTGGAGAAGAAACGCTAACAATTGGGGTGGCCAGAAAATGCCTTATGGAGTTGGTAGCATCTGAGTTGAGTTTTTAAGTAGAAGAATGCAAAGGAAATAGATGATATAGGCTCTGCTACAAGGACCTTAAGGAGATAGATCTCATAAAGTCCTTAGCCCAGTGCCAGGCATATAGAATATAAAAGTATATAAAAGGCATATAGTATATAAAAGTTAGCTACCATCATCATCATTTTCCAGGTACTTCATTGATAGAGGATATCTCAGAACTATACTCTCAGAGAAAGATTTCAAATGGAACCCTGTTTTAAATGAGACTCAGACCCAAAGGAAATACCGATTAACCACATGTGGATGAAAGAGAAATGAGTTTGTAATACAATGGTTGAATAGTATTATATTATTAATAGTATGCCATTTGCATAGTGAAACAAATGTTCCTGTTACTGAGCCCCAAAATTCTTTCAAGGATGACTCACTTGGCATGAGCAGTGGCAAGTAGCTGGATCAGATCACCAGCATTTTTGCTTACATTTTCAACGTAAGCATTTATACATTAAATTTAGCAAATGCTATAAATCTGGGCTTTATTATTTTATTGATATTCCAGACTTAAGAAAGTGATGGTCAAAGTGGCAATAATGCAGATTACACACAAACATGTAGCACAATACAATAAACACTTTTTAAATGCCTACTATGCGTCAGAGGGCAGCTAGGTAGTACAGTGGATAGAGTGACAGGCCTGGAGTCAGGAAGACTCATCTTCCTAAGTTCAAACCTGGCTTCAGACACTAGCTGTGTAATTTTGGACAAGTCACTTCACTCTGGCTCAGTTTCCTCATTTGTAAAATGAGCTAGAGAAGGAAATGACAAACTACTACTCTATCTTTGCCAAGAAAACCAATCCTAAATGAGTTCTCAAAGAGTCAGACAAGACTGAATGACCGAACTGACTAAACAACAACAATGTGTGCCAGATATCGTGCTAAGTAACAGTGACACAAATAAGAAAAAGACACTCCCTGTCCTCAAGAAGCTAATGGAGTTACTCTCTAATGGACGATAACATACAAAGGAAGACCCTGTGGAAGGCATCTTGTTCCATGGAGTTGGAACCAGACTGAGTTTGGGGGTGTGGAGTGTGGGAGAACTGTGTCAGCTGATAATAACCTCCAGAAACAAAATAAAGCTCAAAAATAGCTAGGTGGCACAGTGGATAGAGTGCTGAGCCTAGAATCAGGAAGATCTGAATTCAAATTCAGCTTTAGGCACTTATTAGCTGCAATATAGGCAAGCCACTTACTCTCTGCTTGCCTGTTTTCTCCACTTTAAAATGGGGATCGTAAAGTTACCTACCTCCCACAGTGGTTATTAGGATCAGATGAGATAATATTTGTGAGGTACCTGGTACCTACACATATTAGGCACTTAATAAGTGCTTTTTCCCTTCTTGCCCTGTTTCTGATTCTCCTTCTCCATGATCACCTTGTCCCTGACATTGTTATATACAGGGAGGTAGGCATTCTACCAAATACATTTTGGGGAGGCAAGGAAGGCAATGGTATGCAGGTATGCAATGACTCATTAAGACCTACTCTTGAAGTGCCTTAAGAACCTCTAATTGAGGGCTATAACCCTGAGTCTGAACATTGGTGTGCAAGTTCACCCTCCCATAGGTGTCATTCCCTATCAGGTTACCTGGAGGCTGAATTCCGTATATTCCACTAGACAAAGCTGTGGTTGAAACTAACACCCCCTCCCCACTCCGAGGCAGAACAGGAAAGCTAAGAGCAAAATATTGAAGCTTAGTATAGTGGAGGGTTTGAGGGAGTAGGATTTGATGGCTGACATTTACATAGGTTTACAATCATATCTACAACATCTCATTTGATTTTCCCAACACTTCTACAAAGGTTGTATTCTGAGTAGGTACTCAGTATTGTTACCTCTAAGTTACAGATGAGAAAATTGAAAAACTCCAAAACAGTTTCTGTGATTTGATAGGGTTACCAGGGGAGATTGGGTCTCCCTGTCTCCATGTTCTCTTTCAATTATTTCAGTCATGTCCGACTTTTTGTGACCCCATTCAGGGTTGATTTTTTTGGCAAAGATAGTGGAATGGCTTGCCATTTTCCTTTTCAACTCACTTTACAGATAAAGAAAGTGAGGCAAACAGGGTTAAGTGACTTTCCCAGAGTCCCATAGCTAGTAAGTGTCTGAAGTAAGATTTGAAATCAGGAAAATGAGTCTTCCGTACTCAAGGCTGGGCACTCTATCCACTGTGCCATCTAGCTGCTGTATCCAGGTCACTTTTTGATCCCCATTCTAGCTTTGACCCTCTTGGTTTCCAATCTGAGACAGTTTACCCCCATCAGTCAGTCTGTACTCCCTTTACCACCATCCTGGTGCCACATTTAGTGGGGATGCCCAATTATATGTCACTCAGAACTAAACCCAAGCAATCCACAAGTCCCAGTCTCCTCTAGTAGTAGAATTACAACAGTAGGCTGTCACTCCCCCTGCAGTCAAAGAGGTTAAAAAGACTTTTGTCCATGATCACACAGTTAGTAAATATCAGAGATGGAATTTGAAATCAGGTGCTTTTCAATGCCAGATGACACGCTTACTCTATGCTGTATTGATCTCAATTTGGAATCAGAGGATTTACATTTCAGTTCTGTCTGTGCTCCTAATTATCTATGTTCTGTTGGGCAAGGCACTTCATAGGTAAAAGGCTTTCCTTCTCTTCCTCTCCCTTCAATGATCTATGATCCTAATGGACCCATCATACAGGAAAACAAAGCCTGGATTTCAGTGAACATCCTAAAGACTATATCAGGACTCAATAAATCTGCATTAGCAGGGAGTTAAACAAGCAAAAAGTTCAAATAACTGGGCCAGGTTTTTTTTTTTTTTTGGTTGAGAATTGATGCTGAAAGTAGTCACTTTGAGTTCCAGTAAGGTCTAGAAGTGAACCTTGGTTGTTGTTTTTTCTTCTCAAAGAGGAACAAAATGACATCACTATGCTAGAGTCAAGTTTCAATGTGTCTGCCTGTGACTGATCAGATCAATGCAAGCTCAGAGGGCTTGACCACAGGTCAGGCACAAATGGTCCATGTGAACATTTGGGATGGATATTCTAATTCTGCACACCCTGAATTTCCTTTGAGCTGTTTTAATTCTGCTTTCCTCACAGAGCACAGCACCTTCACTAATATGGGCATGCCCTGCTGAGTGGTCCTGTACCAGTGTCTCCCATGTCACACAATCAATTCCGAAGTTCTTGAGAGGGACCTTGAAAGTGTTCTTGTATCACTTCTTTTGACTAGCATGTGATCACCTGCCCCGTGAGAATTCTCCATAAAAGTCTTGTTGGCAAGTGTACATTTTGCGTTTAAACAACGTGGCCAGCCCATCAGAGTTGTGCTCTCTGAAGCAGAGTTTAAATGCTTGGCAGTTTAGTTCAAGTAAGGACCTCAGCGTCTGGTACCTAATCCTGCCAGGTGATCTTCAGAATCTTCCTAAGACAACTCAAATGGAGTAGGAGCAGAACAGAAGTCTGTACACAATATTTGTAGATCTGACCAAAGCCTTTGACTCTATTCGTCATGAGGGCTTATGGAAAATTGTGTCAAAATTTGATTGCCTGGAGAAGTTCATCAACATTGTATGCTTGCCTGGGTTCTGGATGATGGACAGCGTTCTCATACCTTTTTTTCAATAAGGATGAACGTGGCATCAATATCAGCTCCCACTCTGATGGCAAACTTTCCAACTTGAAAAGACTACAAGCCAAGACCAAAGTGGAGGGAATGTTGGTGCGTGATTTTCTGTTTGCAGATGATTGTGCACTCAGTGCAGCTTCTGAGGCTGAGATGCAGCAAAGTATGGATTGATTCTCTGCTGCTTGTGCTAATTTTGGCCTAACCATTAACATCAGCCACCATCACGTCATTCATACGTGGAACCAATGGTTGTAGGAAATGGAGAAGTTTTGAATGTTATGGATAAGTTCACTTACCTTAGTAATATACTTTCCACATATTAGTATACTTTACATATTGATGATGGGATTAGGGCACACATTGCCAGAGCTAGCTCAGTGTTTGGGAGGCTCCGAAGGAAAGTATAGGAAAGAAGAGGCATTAGACTGGCTGCAAAACTGAAGGTCTACAGAGCTAAGGTGCTGACCTCATTGTTGTATATATGCCTGCGAAACGTGGAGAGTCTACCAGCACCATGCCAACAAACTGAATCGCTTTTTCCATTTGAATTGCCTTAGGAAGATTCTGAAAAAGTGACTCTAATCACGAGAGAATCTATTCAGTGCCCACCTTCTTAATTCTGGTACCTTCCCTCTGTTAAGCATTCCCTCTTTATCCTGTATGTTATTTATCTGTACTTATTTGTTTGCTTGTCTCTCCCATTAGATTGTGAGCTTGTTGAAAGCTAGTACTGTTCTTTGCCTCCTTTTGTATCCTGGAAGCTTAGTACACTGCCTGGTACATAATAGGTGCTTAATAAATGTTGATTGGTTGATTGTTTGCAGTTTTAGAGCTGCTTGTATTTTTTTCCTCTTTCTAATTCTTTTAAAGCTGACAATTCTCATCTAACTGAAATAATTGGTGACATTCAGGTGGCATAATGAATGGAACACTGGGAAAAGAGTAAGGAAGACTTGAGTTCAAATCCAGTCTCAAACACTTACTAGCTGCGTGATCCTTACTTCATCTCTGTCTGCCTCAGTTTCCTCATCTGTGAAATGGGGATAATGATACCACCTACTTCATAATGTTATTATGAGTTTCAGATGAGATAATATTTATGAAGCACCTTACAAACCTTAAAGCACTATATAAAAGCTAGCTACGTGTCCACCTTCACCCAACTCTCAACTGTGGTTCCAAGAAGCTGTAGCATGAATAAAGGCCACACCCCAGTAAATCATATGGCCAAATGGGCTAAACCAGGTTGAAGAAGGTTGAAGGTAACTGACTGGTTTCAAACCTTTTGGTGAATCAGGATGTCTACTCCAAGTATATGAAGACTTTCCCCAATGAAATGGATGGATGAGAACAGTGCAGTCTAACAGTCATAACAGTGAGTGAAGCTGGCACTGTGGAGAGCTCAGAGCTTGGTCAGGCACCAAAGATGCCAAGTTCATCCACTGCATCCCAGACCATCATCAACTTTCTTGATTTTAGTCCTGCCTCTGGACTTCAATGACTCTGGAAGAGAGAGTGAACCTGATGACTCTGTGCAACTCTGCCTCACATAAATCCAATTCATGCACAAGTCAAGATATCACCCATGATGTCATTGATCTCCTTTAAAAACAAAGGGCAAATAACAGTAATGCAACTATTTTGCAGCTAGGTGGCACACTGGATAAAGTGATGGGCCTGGAATCAAAAAGACTCATCTTCCTGAGTTCAAGTCTAGTCTCAAAACAATAACCAGCTGTGGGACCCTGGCAAAGTCACTTAATCCTGTTTGCCTCAGTTTCCTCATCTATAAGATGAGCTGGAGAAGAATATGGCAAATTTCTCCAGTATCTTTGCCAAGAAAACCCCAAAATGGGGTCATGAAGAGTCAGATACAACGGAAAATGACTAAACAATAAATGATTATTTTTAAGGTGTAGAAAGCACTTTGCCTATCTTTGATTCTCACTGTGAAGTAGGAACTATAGGCAACATAGGATCATAGATTTAGAGCTGGAAGGGACCTTAGAGGAAATCAAATCTAACCTTGTATTTTACAGATAAGGAAACTGAGGCACAGAGAACTTAAGTGATTAATCCAGAGTCACACAACTAGTCAATATCTGAGTTTGAAATTTAACTCTAGTCTTCCTGATTCCAAATCTGGTGCTCTATTCACTACACCATGCAGACTCTATACCCACATTTTACAGACAAGGAATCTGCAACAAAGAAATATTGGGACTTGCCTATGTTTGCACATCTAGTTAGTCCCAGAGATGAGAATCAAAACTAGATCCTTCCCAACTCCAAGTCTATCATATTACACTAATTCTTCAGGGGAAAGAAGGAAGGAAACAAGCAATTATTAAACACTTACTATGTACCAAATGCTCTATTAATCACTTTACAAATATTATCTCTATACTATCACTCTTCTGGGTAAACTGGGCTTTACAGTTTGCTCCATTTCTCCAACCATCAAACTCTAAAGAAAAGAAGAAGTTGGGGTGGACATTAAGATATAACCTAGGGTTTTAATTTCTCTCAGACTTTGAAATGGAAGACATAAAGCAGAGCAAGCTTATTAGATTGGTGTAAATGTCTATTTTATGCTGGGAAAGCCCCCATTGGAGAGGACCTATAGCAGCACCAAAGTATAATGTTCCTATAAAGAGCCTGGGGCCATGACAGATAGAATATAGTTCCTTTTAAACCTGTCATTAGACTGACTACATTTAGGCAGACTGAATGAAATCATTGAGGAGTATTTTGGCCAAATGACTTGGATTTCACTGCTTTAATGTGCAAATAGATGGGAATTTTCTCCATTACTTAGAAATGACACATCAATGACTTTTGTATCTTTCCTATTACAAAAGTAGCTTCTGTAAACTTCCTCTTCGATAAATCTCTCAGCCCCTTGTACTGGGCAGATCTGAAAAGTTTTTTCCAGGGTTTTGTTGGGTTATTAACCAACAAGAAGGTTTAAGGGAGCCAGTTCCATGTAGATTGTTCAGCTTCCCTCTCTAACATAGACTCTGAGGGCCCCCAGGCAAGAAACCTTGTCTAATTACATTTTCTGTGCAACACCTAAATAGACTATCGATGTTCGATTCTTGTCAAATAAAAATGATTTGACAACACTGAATTTTTGTTCCAGAAAACTTAGATGATCCAATATTTTGTTTAGTAGATGTTAGTGTGTTATTGGTAGCATTTCTATCAAGGAAACCAAAACTGTGAAAGTAATTCGTCCCAAACTTTTGCTTATTTCCTGATCAAATCATAGAGTCACATATAATTGCCAAAGTGGTTTTTGTAAAGCTCAGGTCTAACCATATCACTTTCCTTCTCAATAAACTCCATTGCCACTAAGATAAACCATAAATCCCTTTGTTTAGCATTTCTGAAGTTCTTTACCACCTATTCCCAATCTACCTTTTCAGCCATATTACATGTTAGAACTGTGCTCCCTACTCCTCATACATATCACTTCATTTTCCCTTGTCCATGCCTTTACACTGGCTGTCTCTAATGCCTAAAATGCACTCCCTCCTCATCCCTACCCCTTTACATCCCTGATCTCCTTCAAGATTCAGCTAAATTTCCACTAGTTTCAAGTACCGTTTTTCCCTTTGCTATGTGACTTTGGGCCTGTCTCCTCCCTTCTTTGAGACTCAATTTCCTCCTCTGTAAAAATCAAGTATTTAAACTAGCTGACCTCTGAGGTTGTTTCCCGAACCATTGTTCTATTTTCTTGGGTATTTAGTCAGTTGATAGTCTGTCCTGCTCCAAAGTCAAATTCTTTCAAAAATAATCTTGCAAATGTACTGAGAGAAATAGGCAAAGTTGTGCCAGGAAGGAGTTCCATTCCTAATGTGACCATGTGAGTGCACTCCCTCATGGCTATTTCTCCAGAACTACTGTGATCATTCTTGTCTTTGCATTTCATGCTCAAAATTGATTCTCATACACATCACTTCATTTCCTCTCTCCATGTCTTTGCACTGGCTGTGCCTAGCACAGTATCTGGTAAATAGCAGGTTCTTAATATTGATTGATCTTATGACATACTCCATCTCCTGCCCTTTTCCTTTGCATGGGTAACTATCACCCATGCATGGAATGCACTCTCTACTCACCTTGGTGTCTTGGAATTCTTCGTTGACTTCAAAGCTCAGCTGAAGTGCCCCTTCCACATGGAACTAATCCCACTAATAGATAGAATTTCTCCTCTCACTCCCCTGGTCTCTCTCCTCCCACCATGTATTTATTTGGTATATATGTATATGTGTATATCTTGTCTCCTTTCATGGAATGAAAACACCTTAGGGGTAGAAACGATTTCATCCTTCCTTCTCAGTGTATCCCAGGACCTAGGAAATATCTGGCATAGTAGGTGCTTAATAAATGCTTGTTGATCAATTGATTGATTAGACTACTTGCCTTCCCAGAATGACACAGGAGAAAGAATAATGAATCTGTAGTGAGTGGACCTGGGATTTTTCCATTTACTACCTGCATAATCTAGGGAAAATTCTTTAGCTTCTTTGGTGGTGGTTGAGTTGTTTTCTGTTGGGTCTTACTCTTCCTGACCCCATTGTGGGGTTTTCTGTGCAGAGATACTATAGCAATTTGCCATTTTTTTCTCTAGTTCATTTTATAGATAAGAAACTGAGACAAATAGGGTTCAGTAACATGCCCAGCATCACACAGCTACTAAGTGTCTGAGGTCAGATTTAAACTCAGGAATATGAGTCTTTTTGATTCCAAGCTTAGTGCTCTATCCACTGAGCTACCTAGCTGTCCCAATTCTTTAGATTATAGCTTCCTCAGTTGTGAAATGATGGGATTGAGCTAAGAGATTCTTAAGGTCCCTCCCAGCTTTATATCCATCATCCTATGGTTTCCCTCATTCCCATCTCTGTACCACCAAATTTTTATAGGTTTTTTTCTCCACTCCTCATTTTTCTGTTGAATTACTATCCATTTTTTAAAGCCTGATCCAAACACTGCCACTTCCAGGACACCTTTCTACTTGGTAATGACTTTTCTCTCTTTATAACTCACTTTATATTTTCCTTGAATTTCTCTTATGTATTATAGCTGTTTTATGTTTATTCCCTTACTAGTCTGTAAGTTTCATGAGGATGGAGACTGTGTCTTATCCAAGCTTTGTATTTTTCCCAATGCCTAGCTTAATGTTTCACTCAATGTAGGTATTTAATAAATGTATAAGAGAAATTATATAACTCTTCAGGGAGGGGCAGTTAAATAGATCATAACAACATGCTGGTATTTTTGTCACCTCTATTGAAGTAATCATTCAGAAGCATTAAATTAGGTGTGAAAAATCCTTCATCTATTTGGAACTGAGGAAAGCTATTCAAAGATGAACAGGAAGTATATTGGGATTGGCTAAAGCAGTTCAGTCATGCTTTGTGAGTCAAATAAAATAGCAGCCCAGGATTCCAATGGTAAGTCGACTTAAACAGAAAAGATTCAGCCAAGTCCCTGAGAGGAAATTGCTTTGGGGGAAGAGAGGAAATACAGCCTCTGAGTCCTCCCCCACTTCCCCTGGATGACAGCAAGATTTCATTACCTTTGAAAGGTCATGGGCATCCTAGCAGTGATCCTGGAAAAGTAGCAAGTGACAACAGTGTCTTCACTGAGAAGTGAAGACAAGCTTGACACACTGAGAAAAGGAAATCTCTTATGAAAAAAACAACAGGAAGTTATACTGTATCTAAAGCCTACTTTCACCTGGACTTTGTATACACTTATTGGAAAATATGTATACCCAGTTGTGAGGGATGTTTTTTGTACCAAATGTTGTTATTCTATCATATAAGTAAATACTTGTTTTATAAATGCTAACTAAATCAAGCTGGCTGATGGATATAATTGATAATCAAATAGGGAACACACTGATGGGGGCTCATGAGCTATAGCAGTAAATCCACTCTCTAATCAGTTATCTGGAAAACCTTGAAGAGGAGGATTTTTCCTCTGAAAAGTCAACCTGCTAATCCAATAAGATTTGGGAGAGTAGCCTCAAAGCTTGAACTACAACTACAAAGGAATACCAAGTTATCTTAACTATCGTCTGCCACCAGAGATTATGACAAAGTCAATGTGTGGCCCATGTGAAAAATACATACAGAAGCAGTCTTCCAGTGCATTTTTAATTAAAATTTTGATATAAGAAGAATTCTTATAGTATAATATGTTTGAATGGGAATATGTCAACTTTATTTTACAAATGAAATTTTCACAGATTTACACTTCAAACATTTATGAAAAATAAAATATATAATATTTAGCTTTATAAATTTTTCCCATTTAATTACTTTATCTTTAGAATAAAATATTAGCTTTGTCTGGTACATTAAGCAGTCTACAATCACCAACCAAATGACAACCATTTCTGCAAAAGTACTGGGAAAAAAATACTTTGTGGAAATTGTCAAATCCTTACAGAAATAAACATGAATTAGAAACAAGCACTATTTTGGTGGAAAGAGAACAATCCACACCAACAGGCTTTAAAATGGCTACTTTTTTGTACTGTTGGCAAGAAACATACTGATTTGTTGTAAGAGCTAAAACTGAACTTTGGCACTGGCTCAGAAAAAGGTTTTTCAAAGCCAAACCAAATGATGACTCACTTGGAAAGTGTTTTGTGTGAAAAGCAGATGATAGCATCAGGGGCAATCAGGAGCAAAGCTTTACATTTCCAAGGTACACGCACACTACTTAGCAGTTTCCAGCATTCAGAACACTATCTGCTTACTGTCTGTATTCACGAACTTCTTGCCCATCCCCAGCAGTTCCTGGTTAACCAGGGCAGACACATCTTCTAACTCTCTGCTAAGCCTTGTAGTTTCACAAAACTGACTTAAAATACACAAAAATATAAAGACAAAACCTTTGCAATACAGGAGACAGTTTGCTGCAATGCTGAAGCATTTGACATGAAAGAGAATGGTAGTGCATCCCAAAGGTGACACAGTCTTTTCAAAGAACATATAAAAAGTATTGCACACAATACATGAAGGATTAGGGCTGGAACAGGGCAGGAGAGACTTCACTAGCATTTATATTGGCTCTTACAAACCTCTGAGGTGCTTAATGACTCTTGGCTCCACATACTTTTATTAAATGAGCAATTTAGTCACTTATGGCAAAAGATGTTTACATGTGACTTTGCCCTGCTAGAAGCTCGACAGTACACTATCTTGGCAAGAAAGGTGTTTGCTTCTTGCTAACGAATTAGGCAAAGTAGATGAAAGATGCTGTGATATAGCCTTAGAAGTATTTCTTTCTCCTGAAAGTTTCATTCCAACAACTATGAATTTAGTTTGCACTCAGCACACTTCAGAGAGGTTTGAACAAACTTCATCTGGGGAAATAAGTGCCCACCAAACCTCAAAAGAGATTGTCTCAAGAAACTGGGACACTTCAGTGGAGAATGATTGTGGCTATAAATCGAGCAAACGCTCTTCACAAGTCTCCACGGGCCATTTGGTCGCACCTCCAAATACATCCACGTTGTTATCGACCCAGGGAATGATATTGCCTGGCATGTTAGTGGAGCAGTTAGCAATATTCATAATTTCTTGAGCTTTTAAGACTCGATCCCATATATTAAACTGACTTAATTCTCCAACAAAGGCTTGGGTAGCATCAAATCTTCCACCCACGGTATCCTTTGAAAATAAAACAATAGATTATGGTTAGGATACATTCTGTTTGTATTTTTTTAAAAAAGAAAAAAAGCAATAGAATATTTTTCTACTGTGCAAACTACTTCTTGGGGAGAGTCTTGAGCTGAGGAAGTATCAGCAGCAGAAACTTGGGACACCATCCCTTCTTTCTCGTAATTTTGCCCACCTTCCTTTGTCAGCTGTTTCAGACAAAGAACTGGAGATCTGGAAGGGACCTGAGGGACCCCATAGGCCAATCCTCTCAGGTTTTTACAAATTAAGACATGGACATCATCAAGATAAAAGCTAAGAGCAGAGGTTAAAATCCAGTTGTAACCTCAAAGCCTGAACTATAATTGAAAAGGGATATCAGTTATCTTGAAAAGAAAAAGAGAAGGAGGAAGGAAGGAAGAAAGAGAAAGGAAATGATAGAAAAAAGACAGTTTCTTCTAATGTAGTGGATAGAGTGCTGGGTTGGAATCAGGAAAACCTAAATTCAAATCTTTCTGCAGATAATATGTGACAAGTGACTTAACCTTTCTCAACCTCATCTTCATCTGTAAAACTGGATTGCTGTGAGAATTAAATGAGATAATATATGTAAAACACTTTGCAAACCTTAAAGCTATACATACATATACAAACATTGCTTCCCTTCCAGACTCTCCTCTATAAGTCTATACAAGTTAAAAATCAGTTATAAAAAAAGCCTCAGTTAACTAGCTGCTGTCGTTGTTTATTCTACACAATGCTAACCGACCAATCTAACTGATTTTTTTCTTAGGATCATGGTATTCACAAAGAGATTGTAAGTTACTTTAAGGCATCAGCTGTATCTTAAAGCTAGCATTCGATAAATATTGATTGATACACCCAACTAAATAGGAGCCTGGGGGATCGCTGCAGGTTTCATGGTCAAAGGTGGTACCTGAAATAAGGGATCTTTACATAAATGTCTCCACATTCAGACTAGGACCAAAACAAGAGCTCAAGTTTTCATTGGTGTTTTGGAGTGGGGATTGCTTTGTCTATTTGTTTTGTCTTTGAAAAGGTGAAAATTTGATGAAGAACAAAAAAGAGCCTAAGAGATTCAACAAACTCAATTTAACAAATGTTTGTAAGGGCCTATTGTGTACAAAGACATGGACTCCTGCCCTTATGGAGTTTACAATCTAATAAGGATTACAGAATCCATCTCCTCATTTTATAGATGAGGCAACTGACCTCTAGAAAACAGAAGCAAAGCTACTTGCCTGGGATCACACAGCTGGCAAGTCACACAGCCAATATCAGAACTGTTTCCTAATTCCCTGGGCAGTACTTTTCCCTTGACACCAGGATGACTATCTTTAATACCATTAAAAATGACTCGTCAAAAATCAAGATCTAGTTCCAGAGACAAGAGGAGTTCGTAACAATGGCACAAACTCATCTCTGAATATGCAGTGTGTTAAGATATATGTGCACCATACTTCATTGGGAAAAAAGATGTAAAGCTCATGAGATTAGAGCTGTTCCTGCTTCAGCTTTAGCTAATGCCTTCCAAGGTCATCTAACTCATGTCTCATTCCAAATAGCTTTTAACCAAAAAACAAACACAAAAAAACAGCTCATGTAAGTGCTAATGGCCCTGAAAAAATGAATGTCACCAGGCAAGGAAAGTACAAACAGATTCCAGAAGCACATCTGCTGACGTTTGTCACAATTCATCAGCCCTGCATTGTGTATTTCTGTGATCAAGCCAGGTCTATCCAGCCAAAGCAACTCTTAACACCAGTATTAGTAGAATTAGAGTTGGGTGGACAATCATCCTAGATAATGCATGATGCTGCCTCCCTGTAAGGCTGACCTTTCCTTTGATCTGAGGTATTTAAAAAAGGAAACTCAATCATCGGTTGTGGAATACCTGAGCAAATTATGGTACAATAATATACTATAATGCTGTCATACAGTATGAAATACCATTATGAAGAATCCAGAGAGACTAGAGAAGACTTGCATGAATGAATGCAATGGAAAGTAAACAAAATCAGGAGAACATTCACACAATGACATCAACAATGAAAAGAAAAGCTACAGTGAACCCCAATCAATGTAGTCACCTACGTTGACTACAGAGGACTGACAATAGTTTTACCCCTTTTTACAGAGAGGAGATGGGTAATATATTTGTCTGTTTTTCGCAACCAAATGTTGTTACAAACAAGTACTCTGAGGGTAGAGTATGCTTGTTGGAAAATGGTATGTATGTGTGTGTGTGAATTACATATATATATATAAATATATATTCATCAATAACACATTTTTAAGATAAAAATTCTGAGTAGGATAGGGTTAGGTATTGCCATAATTTTCAGAGCCATTGAAATTAGCCCAGTTTAGCTTAAATTCAACTTTCTTTGTGAAGCCTTCTATAACAAGTCTATAGCTATCATTCTTCTGCAGTTACAGTCTACCTTATGTGATATGGCTCTTAGTTTTGTACTATCCTTTCTTTCTCCATCACCACAGTTCTGAAACCATGCTCAAGTCAACTCTGCTGAATGGAGTATTCCTGGATAGAATGAGTAGTGGCCCCCCAACTATCCCTACAATTTTCTGATCCAAAATGCCCATCTCTGATCACCACTCCCCTACATATGTTTCCTCCTCATTAGACTGTCTTTGTACTAGAATGAGATGAATAGGCAGTTTGTGCTAAAGACATTCAGAAAAGGGAAAGGTCACTGGGAAGCAAAGCAGCCAGCTCCTGGAGATATTGGACATTGAACACCATCCTGAAGGAGCAGTGGAATTTGAATATGCAAAAAGAGAAGCCGAATGAATGATCTAATGGACATATGTTTATGGAGGAACAGGGAGACATGTCTGGTTAAAGCAGAGTGTTTTTATTAGAGAGCAGCGGGAGATAAAATTGTATAGGAAGAGTAAAAGAAAATAATGCAATATCTTCACCATCAAGCTAAGTTGCTTGAACTTGCCCCTGTGTGCAAAAAGCTATTGGACATTTCCGAGTAAGGAGAGACATGACAAAAGTAGTTTTTTAAGAGTTTTTCTGACAGTGGGTGCAGGATGGCTTCAGAATTAAAATGGGGGTGTGTGTGGTGAGGCTGAAAGCTGGGGAAATTGTTAGCAGGCTATTTGTGGGTATTAGTTTTATGACATGAGCTCCTAAACCCCAAATGTGTGAAGTACATGGTATAGGAAGTTTATTATTTCATTAAAAAATCATAGAAAGAATTGTAAAGAGAAAAAGATTTGAAAGACTTAAGATCTCTGATGGATATAATGATAAACTGTGACCTCATAGGACCAGTGAAGAACATGCTACCCATCAGGGAGTTAAAATGCAACATATATTTTGGCCATGAACAATGTGAGGATTTGTTTCCCTTGATTATGCGTATTTGTTACAAAGGTTTTGTTTTTCTTTTCTTTTTTTCTAGTGAGGGGAAGAAATGAGAGGGAGAGAAAACAAATTCATGTTAATTGAAAAAAAATCTTAATTTGATCCTCCCCACAAATATGAAGCATACCTATGTCATTTTTTTAAAAGAAAAAAATCATACTTTCCCACTAATACTAGGCAACAAAACTAGAGAGAGAGTGCACTAGATTTCATTATATGGCATGGAAATAAAAATTGTTTCAAAGAATAAGTAACAAGACATCAAAAAAGAAATCTGACCCAAGTGCCAAACTGGACTTGGCCAGAAGGTCCCATTCATTTTTAGATGCCCTTAAATTTGACCAGTTCCATTATTCTCCTCCTGAGGAGAAGTTTTATAGTGACATACCATTGAAAATGTGCCAAATGCAAGACATTTGGCACAACTCTGGTAGAAATATCATTAACATCAAAAAAGTTTATTTTGCTACTGAAGTATTTACACTCCCTATCTTTTAATGCAGCGTGTTTAATGAGATCCTTATAGCATGCTAAATGCCAATCATATCCAGGTTCCCTGAAGATTAAAACAGAAGAAATGACAGGCCACCATCAACTAAACCTTTGACATGCTAGTGAGAGCTTGAAATAATAGTAATATCTGTAGCCGAATTGCTAATTTCTCTTGTTCAACATCTTTGCCTCAGGAAAGAAATGCTCCTGTGTACACTCACCTGTTCTTGCCCAAGAATCAGAACTCCCCCAGGCTTAATTGGGTGCCAGGGAGCAAGATTCTCCCCAGTGCCAAGTTTCTCTCCATCCTGAAAGGCTTCCCACATCCCGTCCCTCGTTGTCCAGGTGACACAGATATGATGCCACTTTCCATCGCTAACGAAGAGAGGAAGCTGAGCCACCTGTATTAAAACAACAGAAGAAAATGAGGCTTAAAGAGTAGAAGGAATATTGATCAATATCTGAGATAACATCTGCCTGTCCTGAGTCTACAACTCAGCTGCAATTCAAAAGAGGTCAGGGGAGATGAGGAAGGATAAATCAGAAAGAATATGGTCAAGTCATAAAAAGCACTCTAGTCAGGAGTCAAGAGTTTCAAATTCTACCCCCAACTACCAATAACCAGTTATGTCAGCTTTGGCAAATCACTTGCTCCATCTGGATTTGGATTGCCTCATATGAAAAATGGAAATAATATCTACACTCTATACCTCACAGGAGACATTTCAAGGGAAAAAATACGAGCTGATATTTGCACCTTGAAAATTATTCAGAGGGTAGAGCAATGCAAAAACATAAGGTAGCACTGAGGCTTTCCTCTAGATACCTTGATTTCTGACTCAAAACTAGACATGCAACACTTTTCTATCTTATAGGATACATGGTAGAGATGGATATAGTAGATAGAATATACTCTCTCCAAAGTCAGCAAAGCCCACTCAGAGAAGAATGCTATTTGACTTGGCCAGTATGAGCCATTCTAAGTAAGCCATCCTTTCCTGTGAAATTCATTACAAAAACCACTAGCAGTTTTCTTTTTGCCATTTCCCTTTATTCAATGTTCCAAAAAGAATTTTTTTCTACCAACAGTGGTCTGAATCCCCTAGCCTGCCTATGAATTCCATATCTTGGCACTGTATCTTACGGTCCAAATGAAAAGACAGCTAACTAGGTATACAAACAATAAATATTTGAAGTCCTTCTGCACAAATGATTGGTGTAATGGACTAAAAGGCCTTTAAATTAGGGGGAGGGAGAAGGGATTTTAAACTGTAATTAACTCAAGGAAGTAAATTCCAACCCAGAAAACACATTAGCAAGGGATCTTTGTAAGTATTCTTAACAAGCAAACATGACCATGAAGCATCTGAATGCTACTGTATGTCTCCTAGCAACCCTTCGGTGCTATCCTCCCAGGGATTAGGTGTTTACAAGAGGACTAAACTGAGAAGAAAACAAGGTCCTGTGTCCTACTGTGAATTTGAATGCACCCAATGATGTTATTTTAAAAACAATTAATATCTTGCTCCAGAAGGTGCCTTGTGAAATAATGAACACAGTGGAAAGATGCCATAACATCTCAGACTTAAGGAAATGCACTTCCACACATACACACACAAAATTGCTCAGGTAAGACAAAAAGCAGAGTTAAAAATTACATCCGTTCCAAGGAGCCTTAGTATTCTAAAGTGTTGACCAGACCTGATGGATGGATTCTATCTGAATCAAAGAACTAGTCACCTAACTCTAGTTCCTCCAGTTTCAAATCCATTTTCCCCAGTTCTTTCCCAACCCTCCACCACCATCGCCATCCTCTCCCTACAGGGCACAGCACATTTCTTCTATGTAAATTATTATTTACGTGCTGCATCCCCTATTAGTATGTAAGTATACTCCTTGAGAGCAGGGACCATTTCTTTTTTGGCCTTTTTTGGTACTCTCAGCACAACACAATGCCTAACACATAGGAAGCACTTGATAAATGCTTGTTGACCAAGAAGACACCTCTCAGAATCTATCTGGCATTAAGTGCAACGTCAGATCCATTCCTACAGTGAATCAATTATGTCATTTTTATGTGTACACACATACATGTACTCAAATGGATCACTGTAGAACGAGATTAGTTTTTCTAATCTAGGGCAAGCTAGAGTTTATGAGCAGAGAAGATCTCTAGCCTGATGCAAGTTATTGCTATTATGGCTGATTAGCTCTGTTGGTTAAGAAACTGCCCTGGGGATTTCATTCCCACATAGGCCAGTTGACTTTGCTCTATTTCATGACTTCAGACTGTACCCTTAACTTTAGTTAGACAGTTAGGATGGAGGAGGGGAAGAAAGGTGAAGTAGAGGAGAGAGGAGAGCATGGAGCAAATCCATTTCCATTACCGGAATAAAAACATCTTTGTCCAAAATGGGTTGGTAGCTTCTTCTTTGTAAATAGGAGACAGAATGTTACTATGTTATTATTACATAGGATTTAGGGCTGAAAGGGACCTTACAAGTTAGCTAGTCCAACCTCCTCATTTTTCCATTGAGGAAACTGAGTCCTAGGGAGGTTTAAAGTGATTTGTCCAAAGTAGCAAGCATCAATTTGAACCTAGGGCCTCTGAACATGATTGGAAGAGAGCTGGGATAAATATGTTAAAGCTAAGATGCTTTGGATGGCACAGTTGTATGAATGCCTACTATGGAACTTTTTCTAATAATGCTATTTTTCCTTTCCTTATCAAGAGAGTTTACAAGTGTTTCATGCTTTTTAAGTTTTATTTTAAACATATTTTTTCTACAACCTGGAATGTACTTTTACTTGTAGTGCACATAAAAATAAATTATAACTAAGTCTTACCTTGTCATTAATTAGCAATTCAATTGGATTATTGCCCCATTCAATTAGCACAATCTCATTGGCCTGGCCAGATACAGCATAGGAAAATGGAGTCCCAATTCCTGGAGAAGCACTAGATCTCAGCCACAAGCATATGGTGAAGGCATACAGTTCAGGGAGGGTCTTCTTAATCTTTCCATATAAGTAATTCGTTCGAAGAGGAAGTGATACCTTAAATGCATCAGGTGACTTAAATGCACTGTTACCTAGAGTTGTAAAAAAAAGGAAGATAGTTTTTAGTTCACAGCATAGTTTCCACAGTTCATTTCTCAATCACACTGGTTTTTAAGATATGGAGTTGAATGAATAGGAGTATCTGGAATAAGTGATGCTGAGTGAATCATTTTTCTCTTAGACCACATCTGGAGAATCCTGCTCCATTCTGAGTGACACCATTGAAAAGACTTATTCACAACCACAGTGTGTCCAGAGGAGACCAGGATGTCATGAGAACTACAAATCACACACATTATAAGAACAATTCATAGGATTAGTTAAAGGAAATAAAGCCATTTAGCTTAGCCAAAACAAATTAATAACATTTATTCAAATATAAGTAAATAAATAAAATAAATCATAAATAGAAATTTAGCCTTTTTTGCTCTAAAAGAAGTGGTGGGGAGGGCAAGTTTGCAGGATTCAAGTGAGTTAATGAATGCAAAAGCTTACAAAGCACCGTAGAAAGTAAAGCATTGTCATTGTTTAGTGAGAAGTTCCCTGGGCGATGAGATTTTGCTGAACTTTGGACTAAATGAGGGAGAAAGCTAGTCTGAATAAGTGTGGGGGAAGGGGAAATTACATCTTAAAATATCTATAAAGAAAAGTAAAATCACTTTCAAAGACAAAGAGGAATGGCACTACATCAAGGAAGGCTTGCCAATCAGAAGACACTGAAGATCTACTTTACTGTTCAAGTGAAAATATCTACAGTTTCCTCCCAAGTTAATTCCATTGGTCACTGCCTCAACTTCTACACCCATAAATAGAAATCTAAGCATCTAGGGTGGGTTTTGTCAAAGATCAAAGAAAATAATGGATATGAAAGCTTACATCACCATTGGAGTATGGTCATGGAACACTCACTAGGTACTAGTCCCGACTCTGCTATTAACTAACTGTGTTATCTTGGTTGGGCAAGGCAGATGACTCTTCTCTGGGTCTCAGTTTCCTCATCTATAAACCAAAAGCACTACAGGAGATGATCTTAAAAGTCCCTTCAACTGCAAAATAATCTGATTCTCTAGGGTTTCTATTAACAAATTCTCATTAATAGTTATATTGGCTAATGTTTATACGTCACTTACTATGTGTCTGTCACTGTGCTAAGAACTTTAGAAAATTATCCCATTGGACTATCACAACAGCCCTGGGAGGAAGATGCTACAATTAGGGCCATTTTATATACGAGGACAGTAAGGCAAACAAACTAAATGATTTGCCCACTGACACACAGCTAAATGTCTGAAGCAAGATTTGAACACAGATCCTCCTGACTCTAAGCCCAGCACTCTTTCCATTGCTACATCACCTAGCTGCTTGAAAAATACCTGAAAACTGGTTCCTTTCAACTGAACTCTGTGGAATCATCACACCCAGGCTTAACCTTGGAGAAGAGAGGAAAAATATAGCTGGGTCCTACAGCTCCTCACTCACTTTTCTGAACAAGTAGCGGGCTATAGGAGTAGAAACGCTGCTTATACCATCAGACTGAGTAGGTGTGTTGATTAGTTTTGTCAAACTAATGTTTTCTTCCTCTTTATTTTTATTTCTTTGTCACACAGGAAGATGGTTCCCCGGGTAGAGGAAAGGTAAATTTATTTGGAAATAAAGACATAGAAACAAAAGGTATCAATAAAATGTTTCAAAAATAGTTTTTCTTCTTAAGTTGCTTATTTACCCTGTAATTTTGTTTTAAACTATTTACCAAATTCTCTTTTTTGTAAAAATGAGAAAGAAGAAAGCATAACCTCTATAATAAGTCATCACAAATTCTAAATTAAGAAGATTAAGAATTCATGAAGTTTTGTTCCAAAGGTGTAACTTTTGTGGGCATTGGGGTGAGAAGAGACAGTATGCGGATCCTGACTAGTGAATAAACTATTCATTGGTTATGATATGAACAACTGCTGGTTCCTAGGGCTCCATCCATGCACCTAAGCAATGATTTACTAAATAGAGCCGTGAGGGAAGCTTACACAGCTAAGTATCATTTGGTACATTACATCCTAATGGTCCAACAGAAAGGAAACACACTTAGAATGACTCTAAATCTATGATCTTTAGCACCTAGAACTGTGCCTGGCACATCATTGTTCAATTGTTTTCAATTCTTCATGACCCCATTTGGAGTTTTATTGGCAGAGACACTGGAGTAGTTTGCTATAACAGTTCATTTTACAGATGAGGAAACTGAGGCAAACAGGGTTAAGAGACTTGTCCAGGATAACATGGCTAGAGTCTGAGGTCAGATTTGAACCCAGGAAGATGACACTAGGTCTGACACTCTTTCCACTGTGATATGTAACTGCTTGTATGCCTGGCACATAGGAGGTATTTAATAAATGATTATTAATTGATAGGATTCTATACAACAAGTTGGTCTGCCTTTAGATCACAGCCATGTTCCTCAAATTTGAAGGTAAACTGAATTTTGGAGAACAGCTTCTTTCCCTCACTCACTTACATTACCCTTTCCGAGATTATCTTCATTTTTAATTGATCTAAATTGGCACATCTCCTGCTATTTGAGCTGCTGCCAAACCCTACTGAGGACTGAGGGATCTGTAAACAAGCACTTAAGAGCAGGAGGGTTGCTTCTGGTTTAAAAGAAGCCTTTGGTGACATGAGAATCAGGACTTAGCACATGGTAGGCACTCAATCAATATTGGTTAAATAAACGAACCACCTTCTCTAATTTATCTCTTTTTCCTCAAGCTAGGTACATCCCTACACAAAACTCTTTTTTTTTAAGGGGCAAAGTGTTGCTAAGCCCTTGACAAGCCATAGAGTGCTGACTTGATTTTGTAGGTGAAAAAAATCTAGGAAAGAAATAGGATGTAACTTTTCCCTAAGCTAGATTGAGAAGACTGAAAAAATAGAAGAGTCGACTTTGATTTTCTGATTTAAATGAAAGTGAGGAAGGAAACAAGCATTTATTAAACACCTACTGGGTACCAGGCCCTGTCCTATGTGCTTTATAAATATTAACTTATGTGATCCTCACAATAACCTTGGGAAGTGGGTGTTATTGTGACCATTATATTCATTTTACAACTGAGAAAACTGAGGAAGAGGTCATCTCCTACAAGATCAACAGCTAGTATCAGAGGTCAAATTTTAACTCAGGCTTTCCTGACAACAGGTCAGTATTTTATTTACTATACCACCTAGTAGCTTTAAATTTTAAACACACACACGTACATGAGTGTGTATGTAACATCATAGTTAGACAGCTGATCTCTGAGCTGACCTGAACCAGGAAAACCTGGGTTCAAATTGCCTTCTGATCCATGTGAGCTATGTGACCCTGAGTGAGTCGTTTAATCTCAGTACCCTAGGCAACTAAGTTCGGAGAAGGTGCAGACTTGTCTTGGCAGAAGGAATTTCTGCAACTTGGAGTTACCTGTGTCAAAGAAAGTACAGGTCTACTCCCTACCCCTAAAATTTTTAAGGGATAGGGGACCCCCATGGAATCAATATTCACTAATTCCATGTAACCCTTAGATAGTTCTTTTAGCAGCAAAGGGCAAATGTCTATTTTCTTAATGAAGATACTGTCATCTAATAAAAAGAAATTACTCCTCCTGCCCTAGTGGGTGAGTGGACTCTTTAATTTAATAAGACTCACCATCTGAAGTATCAGTAATCTAGTGACAACAGGCTTAATTAGAGCTGGGAGCAGCTAGGGGAGGGGTGCCATGAATGATATAATAACCAGTACCTTTTATGTAACTACAATAATCTTATGAGTCAAAAAAAAAATCCTAGTCAAGGCCAATTAAGAAATTAAAAGGTCAGCCAGATATATCAGAAGCTGCAGGTGGCCAGCAAGGAGAAGGAAAGGGGAGAAAAGAGAAAACTGTTTGTCTCATTTGTGGCTCCAGGCTCTCTCTACAGAGGATCCTGCGCTCAGTTTGCCCTAAATGTTGTCACAGATGGAATGGGAGTTCCCAAGAAGAAAAATTAGTTTAATTAGACTCTCTGGGAACTTAAGTACTTGATTGCTCTGGGATCTCTCTCTTTTGGGGTTTTGTTGTTATTGGGGGAGTGCAGTGGTCTATTCCACATCCAGGCAGTTCTACAGGGTAGGAAGGTAGAAAGGTAGAAAAAAGATGAGCATGTGTATAGGTACATCAGGCCAAAACACAAAATACAACACTCTGGACTCAGTTATGCTAGTAATTTAGGCCAAAACAGAAGATATGGCAGAATACTTGCCTGTAATTCCTGGGGAGGGTGGCCCCCTCTACTCACCAGGGCTTTTCCAACAGACTACTTTCCTCTTTGCCACATGGCTCATGCATGCCCTCTTTGTCTTCTTTTATGAATATGTCTTCTGGTTGCTTTTACACTATAGTCATCTCCCCTGACACCTCCTTTATTTTCTTTTTCTTATTCTTATATTATTTCCAAAAATTTTTATTGGAATTTTTGGTTTTTGCATCACCTTTCCTGAATCTATCCTTCCTCATTTCCCTACCCAGTAAGCCATCCCTTATAACAAAGGATGAAAAAAGAAAAAGTAATTCAGCAAAACCAGCCACATCAATCAAGTCTGACAGGAAAGGCAATATTTCCCACTCAGTCCCCTACCTCTGCAAAAGATGGGAGATGAAAGGAAGGAGGAAAGTGCATTTCTTAACTCTTCTCTAGGGGTACTTCTTGTCATTACAATTACCACAATTCATTTTATAAATCCTTTTATTCTCAGCTAGACATTTGTAAATAAAGTAGATTTTTCATTCATGACACACTTGGAAGACAGGTAGTTTAAGCTTTTTTATACATACTTCATTTTGAGAAAACTCAATGAGAATTCTAAATCACACAAAAGATAAATTAGGAGGTGGATTCTCACTTCATTGTAGAGTTTCTTTAAATAGTGATGTTTTAGTATATTTAAGATGAGGTTACAAAAATCCAATTGACCCTCATTTTGATAGGGAGAGGTAATAAACTTATTGTATAACGAGTGATGTCTCCCTAAGGTTGTAAACTGCCATGAAATCAGAAACTCTTGGGTGATCATTGTTACAAAAGCTAAGAAGACTCAGTCTTGCCTGATGTCTTTCAAAATTTAAAACCATCCATCAATAAGCCTAATATATATTATTTATAATTTCATGTGTCTATATGTTCTGCTCTTAGTGAAAAATAAGTAGAGGGCATGTCTACACTCACCGTTTCAAGAATATGGCCCATCTTATACCAGTGACGTTAATGGTGAAAAGTTTTTATTGTGTCACAGTCACATGTGATTCTCTATGACCCAATTTGAGATTTTCTTGGCAAAGACAATGGAGTAGTTTGCCATTGCCTTCTATGGATCATTTTACAATGGGGAAACTGAGGCAAACAGGGCTAAGTGACTTGGGGCTGGATATGAACTTATGAAGATTCCTGATTGCAAGCCCAATACTCTATCCATTGCATCACCTAGCTGACCCAGGTAAAGAATGACAAATATTAACTCTCATACCAGGGGATGTGAATAGGTTCATCATTTCTGAAAGACATAGAAGTCTATTGATTTATCTAAGGATTAGCAAATACAATAGAGGACAGGATTGGGAATCTCTCAGGATTACAGAATTCAGAACTTTTATTCTAACAAGATACTTGTTAAATGAACTTTAAAAAAAGATCATGGAAAGAGAAATAAAACTTGAAGCATACCCAGACGAAGTGGAAGGTAAGGGGATCTTTGGATTCTAGCATATGAGGGAGATCGGTTGAAAGGAGAATATAAGCCTCCAGAAGAGATGATTTGGG
Source organism: Potorous gilbertii (assembly GCA_028658325.1). Lineage (NCBI taxonomy): Eukaryota > Metazoa > Chordata > Mammalia > Diprotodontia > Potoroidae > Potorous > Potorous gilbertii. The sequence goes on along the minus strand of CM053772.1, from coordinate 77,690,619 downwards.
TGGAGGAGGTTGTGAATATGAAAGATATCTTCAAGAATATGGAAGGCTACCATTGGGAAAAGGGATTACAAGCTGCAATGGGCTGAAATAGCAAAGAAGGAAATTTAGGCTCCTGACAACTGGAGCTACCTAAGGGTCACCTTCAAGAAAGTTTGAAAATAGAATATAATATCAGTTTGTCAGAAATGTTACAGAAGATATTCTTGTTCAAGTATGGATTGGGTTAGATAACTATCATTGTTATATAATTATTATATCATAGAGTATGTACTATATATCCTACCATACATACATATAATTATTACAGTAATCATATAATAAATACATCATTGTATATTGAACATATTAATTATATAACTATAATATTGTTATAGCATTGATGTAGTGTTTTAAGTTTTACAAAGAGTTTTATAAAGGTTGTCCCATTTCATCCTCAAAACAATCCTGGGAGGTAGGTGCTATTATCATCTCCATTTTACAGATGAGGAAACTGAGGCATATGGAGATTAAGCGATTTTCCCAGGGTCACATAGCTAAAAAGTGTCTGAATCCTCATTTTCACCTCTTTGAGTGTTATTTTTCTCATTCATAAAATGAGGGTAATCCTCGCACTCTTCACTCACCAAGACTAGTTGTTGTAAGAAAAGGTGTCTTATAAAAACCATAAAATGCTATAGAAATAAGAGCTTTTGTTATTATGATGCCAGTTGACAAAAGCAAGTGTGAGAGCAGGTGGAGGGTGGATCAGGCAAAACTAATTAAGTTTCATGTGGAAAACTGAGGAATCAAAAAGGTTTTAGGTTTATCATGAAACTAGTTTGTGTCAGGAATTTCATTTTACAGGATCATGGAATTCCAGATCCTGAAGCAGCTGGGTAGGGCAGTGGTTAGAGCACTGGACAAGGACTAAAAAACAAACAAAAAAAAAACCTGAGTTTGAATCACTTATCCTCTCTGAGCCTTACTTTGTTAATCTGTAAAATGAGGAAGCTGACTCAGTCAGAGGCATTAAATACAAAGCCCACTGAATGTTCTGGAGTGCAGACCAACTCAGATTACAATGCAATTGGGGAAATAATTAATAAAATAAATTAAAATAGAACACAGATACTATTACTATGTGGTTTTCTAAGGTAACATGAGACCCATTTTCTTCTCCAGCTCATTTTAGGAAACTGAGGCAATGGGAATTAAGTGACTTGCCCAAGGGCAGTATTTGAACTCAGGCAGATGAGTCTTCTTGATTCCAAGTCTAGTGCTCTATCTACTATGCCACCTAGCTGCCCACATATGTTTTAGTTGCCTTGTTTTCTATCTTAGTTTGACAGCTCTAGATAAGACCATTTCTACTATTTCTATATCTAAGTCTACAATATAAATGTTTTAAAAAATTAGTGCATTGAAATCATTAGTATTCATGAAACATGGCCTACATTACAAAGTCAGTTCAACTATTTAATGAATAACATTTGAATGGTCTAGGCATTCTGTTTATTCCTGTTCCTCTATCTTGTTTTTAACTAACATATCCACCCACATGTAAAAAGAGGGAAGACAAAGAGTTTACTATTTGCTATTGGGTCCACTTGAGAAAAGAATTTCAAAGTTATTAACTAACATGAAATTTTATTTCACTTATTACTATGCCTTTTCAAAGGAGGTTGACAATCATTCCTTAACATTTTTCCAACATTATATCTTACTGTCATTTGCCTAAATATCAGTCACTAACCAAGATTACCTGAGATTATCTAGAACAATAAACTTATATAGAATTCCTACTATAAATAATAAAAGAGGCACTGTGGCATCTAGCACAGTACTCTGCACAGAGCAGAAGCTTAATTAGAGTTTGCTGAAGGAGAAGATGGATAGATGAACTGATAAAAAAGCATTGAACTCTGTCAGGAGAACTGGGACCCAGATCCAACTTTCCCACAAACTATCTGGGTGACTTTTGCAAAGTCATTCCATCCTGGTAAGCCTAAATTTTCTCTTCTGTCAAAAAGGGGGAATAGGAGATAGGGGAGGGGGAATTGTACTAAATGATCTCTAAGGTTACCATGAATCTGAGGCTTTGGATTGGCCTATAGACAGTGGCAATACTGATAGTCTCCTGTAAGTCAAACCAAATACTTATGAAACCATAAAGTAAAATTACCCTCATGACAGAAGAAAAAGAAAATATCCTTTGAATTTTGGGTCAATCAGAAACCAATCAAGTTCTCAAATAAATGAAGCTTCACTAAAGGGAATGAAGGAAAGAGATAGACATTTATTAAGCACCTCCTATGTACCAGGCACCTTGCTAAGCACTTTATAAATATTTTATCCTCACAGCAATCCTGGGAGGTAGTTACTATTGTTACTCCCTATTTTACAGATGAGGATATTGAGGCAAGTAGAGGTTAAGTAACTTGCTCAGATTCATAAAGCTAGCAAATATCTTGAGACCATTTGAATTCAGGTCTTCTTGACTCCAGATTTAGTGTTCTATTTGCTTTGCCATCTAATTGAAGAAAGATGGGGTTGCATGAAATATAGCCCCAGCTATATCTCCTCAAACTTTTAAAGTTAAATGATTTTCAGTACTCTAAGCAATTTAGTCACTAAAAATGGTGAAGAAGATTCTAGCTAGCACATTCAAAAATCCAACAAATACTTACTACCCTAGGGATCTGGGCTAGGTAACATGAAAGTTACGAAGATGATCATGTTGGTCCAAGTGGCTTTCAAGGACTTCAGAACTTCCATCTGCCCTCTCTATACAATTTCCCAGAATAATTTGGGTAAAATTACCTTGGGCAGCTAGGTGGCACAGTGGAGAGAGTAATGGGTTTAGAATCAGGAAGACATCTTCCTGAGTTCAAATCTGGCCTCAGACATTTACTAGCTGAGCAAGTCACTTATCCATGTTTGCCTCAGTTTTCTCATCTATAAAAATGAACTGAAAAAGGAAATGGCAAACCATAAGAAAATCTCAAAGCAGGATCCCAAAGAGTTGGACATGACTGACTAATATTTTGGTCGTCTCCTCTTTAGAACTCAGGTTGCTCACCTACAAAATGAAGGAGCCAGATGAACTAGATGATAATATCCAAGCTCCAAATCCTATTAAATCTATGAATTGATTGATCAGTTAGGTACTAAGAAAGAGACAAGAAAAACAAAAAGAATTACCTCTTTCTAACTCAGAAACTCTTTCCAGGAGTGCATTCAATGCTGTCTCTGTCTTCTGTCGATGAGCTGAAGTCTCATTATGAAGCAAAGATTTTTCATCTTCAAGTTCAGCCACTTTGCTTAAAAGCTGGCGTTCCAGTTCCCCAAGCCTCCTCTGAAGCATCTCTCGAAAGTCATTAGGCAGAATTGCATATGACACATTGACACGTAGTTGGTGCTTTAAGAGAGAGAAAGAGAGAGAGACAGAGAGGAAGAAGTATTTATACCAGTTCAAAAGAAAAACTGTGAAATTTAGATCCAATGGCACAACCACTAGGGAGAAGAGTTTCCAAAACATAAGCATTAAATTATACCAACAGTGGGAAGAAAATGATTTACTTATGCTCTGTTGAAAGTGACTTTTACCAGAGTAGGATTTTTTTTTTGCCACAATATTTGAAATTCATGAACCTCTTTATCTCTTGCAAAAGTTTTTTTTTTCTCATTAAATATACAAACTTCGAACCAACTATTGTAGTTCACTACAATCCCTTTAGGTAGCAATTACCCCTTCCCTCTCCCTCTCTCAAAGAAGTAATGACTTTAAATTGCTAATCAAAATTCACTTAAAATTAATACAGAAATAATAACAGACATATCTCTAATACTGTACAAAAGTAGATGAATAGGCACCAAGTAGATTATTGTAATTTGAAATGCTTTAAATTCTAGAAATTAGTATTTTAAATTTTATGAAGCATCTCAGTCTTTATTTCTACTGAATTCTCTACCATCATTAAGTGATGCGTTGAATATCTACAATTACTCTTGTATTTGGACATTAGAACATAGAAAACTCTGAAGTAATTTTATGCCAATTATTGTTTGTAATCTGAACTTTACGTGTAGATGATAGAGAAATTTCATCAATAATTTTCTATTTGTTCTGAAATGCAGAAAAACTTCAATTCCTATAACCTTGAGACAAACTCCCTCACAAATTAAGGCCAAATTGGAGACCAAAGGCTTTTTTTTCTATGAAAGTTCAAAACTACTCTGAAGATCAAGGAATAATTTCTTCAACGAGAATGGATATGATTTCTTTCCCTCCTCAGCAATCAAGAATCACACCTTAAAATTACTTGTTAGATTTCACAACATTTTAGCATTCATTTCCTTTGAAATTAATGAGATAATTTCCTTTCTGCTTGGATTTCTCTTAGCAATACCAGACTTGGCAGCCCATTCATGGTAGGCACATTCAAAAGACCTTGCAATTTAATTTTAGTAAGTACAGTGTGAAGTGTGTGAAGTAACACAGACACACATTTTCACATATTTCTGAAATATCTTTTTTCTTTACCACTTCTGTTCCAGCCCTCTACTGCTCTATTAAAGGATACACCATATGCCAATGTCATATGATCTCACAAGTCAGTATCATAATCCTAAAGGAGAGTCTGGGCTCAGATGGGAGAGATCAAGGAATATTTTTAAAAAGAAAACCCAGAAACATATACTACATCCATCAACTCAAGAAAAAAAAATTTCAAAACTGTTTTCTTTTGGTGTTTACAAGTAAGGCATTTCACATTCAAGCACTAGGGTCCCTAGGAAACAATACTAGATACTCCCATTATCAAGGTAAGGGTAGGGAACTGCATATTAACTCTTTCCTTTTAAGGAGAACAGTGAAAAGACAATTTGACCTATTGGAATTCTGGAATCAGAGAATGGGGAAGGGGCAAGAAAGGAAACAGAAGAGTTTTCTCACAAGCATCATTTGGAAAACCGAATGTAACTTCAGAATGGCAGCTAGGAGGCGAGACTAGATTTACGGATCTGCAGCCAGGAACGGAGAGTTTCCCCTCTCTGATCCGCCCCCAAACTGTACAAATGACAATTTGTTCGGCCCTATTTTCATTTGGGAACCTCCGTTTCTCTATGTGTCCTTCCTCTGTCTCTCTGGTCTCCCCTCTTTCCTTTCCTTTCTCTTTTCCCATTTTTTCTCTTTCCCAATCATACTCCCCCTTGACCTATCTCTCTTCCCCATTAGCCTATCGCTGTTCCCTTTCCCCATCTCTCTATCCCCTTCTCCATGTCGTTTTTGTTCACTTCTCTCCCGTTTATCTCTCTCCCCCCTTTTATCTCTTTCCTTCTCTTCTCCATTCCCTTTCCCTCCTTTTCCTCTCTCTCCTTCCCTCTTCTCTCAGCGTCTTCTCTCCCTGTCACACAAGCCGGTAAATAGCACGAACATTCTAAATTAGCTGCATGCACAAATAACCCAACACGCACACAATTAACCTCATCCACTGTCGTGGACATCAGCACAGCTCTCCCCATATCACCCTTTCTCCACCTCCCCTCCCACAACACCCTTCCCTCAAGTTCAGGCCAAAGGAAACCTTCGGGGGGGGGTCGGGGGTTAGCACCTGGGAACTAGTCTCTCAAGTGGGAGGTAAGGATCGCAATTCCCCATCCGCCTCGCCGCTGAGCTCCGGGAACCTCTTCCTTCTCTCCCTCCAACATCCTCAGCCCAGGCTAGCTAACATCCCGCAGGGTACCGCCCCCATCCCTAACTGTGGATACCTCCAGGGCTTCCAGCCTGTCCTTGAGGCTCTGCATCGTCCGGCTCAGTTGGTCAATGACTTGGCCGGGGTCTCGGGGAAGGTCGCCCATGGTATCCTTGCCGGTTCCAGTTTTGCTGTAGTCCTTCCTCCAGGGGCCGGACTTGCCGTCTGCACCGCCTGCTAGACTCTCACAGCGGGTGAGCTTGCCGGTCAGTTCGCGGATAGTCTCCCGCTGGTTGCCAATGGTCTCCTTCTGCTGCAGGATGGTCTCTCGCAGCTGCAGCACCGTAGCCTTGAGCTCCTCTTCGGGGGTCAGCGCCCCACCCTGAATAGGGACCGCTGGGAGTGGACAGCCCGCGCTGGTGGCCTCCAAGGGCAGCGAGGTGCACACGAAACGGCTCCCGGGAGGAGCCGGGCTCTCCTGACTCCGCACGCCGACCCCCCACCCATCTCCAGAGACCCCCAAGAACACTATGCCTGCGGCCAGCAGCGCCAGCATCGTGCCTGATCCCGCTGAGGGGGCTCAACTCACTTCCCACCTCTTCGGAGCCCCCTGATGTGGCTTAGCATGGGGGGGACCGGGCAAAGGGATGGAGAAGTGGAGCGCAGCCCCGCTGCACTCCCCCGGGTACCACTTCGCGCTGGAGCAAAATCCTCTGGAAACAGCAACCAAGTCCTAAGCTTCCCTTGCTCCAGGCCACTTTCCCTTCCCTCCCACCGAGAAGACAAACTCCTCGAAGAGCCGAGGCTCCCACTCCTGCGCGGCTACTTGTTTGCTCGCGCAAGCGACTTAGGCTGGACTTGTATCTGCTGGGCACTGAGCGGTGCTCTCCCGTCACACTCAGCACGCGCGCTCTCCCATTCTTAAAGCTAGGGAAAGGCGTGCGGGGCGCAGCCACTGGCGAGCCCTGATTGGCCCGGGCTGGGGCCGCGCGTCATCTGGGCCCCCGGGGCATAGCAGAGCCGGGAGGACCCGAGCTGGGGGCTGGGGAGAGGCAGAAGGTGTGAGGATGGAGCGGCGGGCCCTCGCCTTTCCTATTGGCTGCGTCCCAGGCTGCGCGTGCTGGACTGATGGTGGTGGGAGGGCAGACTGGGGAGAAGGGGGTGGCGGGGAAGGAGGTAGAGGCAGAGAGTAAGGGGGAGGGAGTGGGCAGAGGTAGCGCACGGTTTCCAGAGGCTCCCAGTGCGGTGTTTCCTTCTTTCCGGAGCTAATGATGGGGGAGGGGGAGGGGAAGCGGGAAGCTGGCTGAACCAGTAACTGCAGCCTGGATCCTGCGGGCTAAAGTCCGGAGGAAGAGAGAAGCAGAAGGGGGCTCCAACCTAGTAGCTCTATTCTTCGACAGGACTCTTCACCCAGGCGCATCTTGGGTCCCGCGGTGCCAGGACGCTTCCATTTAAAGACGAGCAACTAGTCTTAAAATCTATTTCCTAAGGTAAAAACAGGAGGGGGTGAAGCCTCCCGGTCCTCACCCCATCCCCAGTAGTATTCTTCACTCCTCTAAGGCTCTCCTCCCTCAACAGGGAAACACTAGAAGCTGAAATCTTTAGGTAAAGATGAAAGAAAAATAGCTAGCTAGATGTGGAGTCTGAAAGAGGAGAGGAAACCTAGGAACTCTTCCCTGTGGTACCCGGTCCAATCTGCCTCTGCAAGCTCCTCTTGGGGTAATTTCAAACCCAAGCCACGGGCATAGGCTCTGAGAATGAACAGCTGGGTACGGGGTTGATTTGGGTGGGAAGGGTGGGAAGGAATCACACAGACTGCCCCCTCCTCTCTCAAAAGGACTTGGCCTGATGTCTAGTAGTGTCACTTCTTTGCCCTGACGTTTTCTCCCCTGTAACAGCGTGGGTGTAGGAAGGTCCGGTGTCCAGCTCAGGGTTTCTTAACCTGGGATCAGTGGAACGTGCTTTGTGAATATTTTGCTAACTATGTTCATATAGTTTCCTTTGCAATCCTAATTTTTTTATGCATTTTAAAACGGGTTTTTGAAAAAGGATTCACAGGCTTCACAAGACTGCCGAAAGGGTCCGTGCCACACACACACACACACACACACACACACACACACACACACACACACGCACACAAGGGTAAGACCCACTAGCCTAGAGGAATCTTGGGAAGTCTTCCTTTCCCCTTAATTCAGGTTTCAGAAAGCAGGGATTATCCACAGTTTTCCCTACCCACCCATAAACTCCCACAACCTCAGCAGATTCTTCCCCAATCAAAAAATAAAAATAGCCTACCGGTAGGAATACTGATAACTATTGCTGTCTTTGACACCTAAACCAGTGAACTAACACTACCAGAATATTTTCCTGCTGAAACACAAATGTTTGTAGTATTATTTTCTCTGTAACATCATGTGGGCTTTTCAACAGCAAATCTACTGTAAAAAGATTTTTAAAATAGCAAAACCAAAATAAACCCTAACAATTCCATAACATGATTGCAAAGTGGAATCAAACACATCGTTCCCATTAGATTGAGAGTTCCTTCAGAGCAGAGACTGGTTTGTTGTTTTTTTACCTTTTTTTTGTATCCCGGTACTTTACACAATGACTAGCCTAAATTAATCACTTAATAAATGCTAGTTGACTGACTGACTGACTTTTTCTAACACCATCCTACCTCTTTGAAAACACTGAAAAATAGTTCTTGGGTCTTTAAGGACCAACAGGTTTTTCAGGACTCCTAAGGAAGAAGAAAGCTGTTAGAAAGCATTGTGTTTAAATAAAATATAGTACTTAAGTATAAAAAATGAGACCTCTCCCTCCATATTTGTTATCTTGGACCTCAATGGACCACATCACTGTGAATGTGAACAATTTTTTGGCATAAACTCTTTTACCCAGCATATTGCTATGGGCAATTGATATTTAGTATTTGTGTTGGTGAGACTGGCATAAAGTAAAGCAGTGTCCTCTGGCTCTTGCTGAGGTTGGATGCAGCTTTCTTGGTTCAAACTTCTGTCCATTCTTAGGTTCTTGAGGAAGCACGTTCAAGTGAAAATCCAGTACCGCGAGAACCCTAAGAGTTGGTTATAGTCAAGTTCAGGGAGGATTTACTGAGCAGCTACAGGTTGAACTGGTTAACAGCATTATAAATATAAATGTTTCTGTTTCTCTTTTACCTCTAGTTTTGTTTTGGGTTTGTTTTTTTTAAGAAATTCTGTTGCAAGGTCACTGATCACATTATCCATTATACCAGAAATAAATGGATTTGTCACTTTTACATGGAAACCCATGAGGATTCAGAAAACAAACTATATAGAAGTAAATTAAATTATTATAATATAAAACTAGACTGCAATGATTAATCTCCAGGAACAAAATTTTGACCTGCTTTGCACTTCAAACAATAGCTTGTGTTATGTAAATAATTGTGGGTTTTCCAAGGACAGTATTTCAAACTACAGAGGGAAAAAGGGACTCTGCATAAAAAGATTTACATAGTGAAAATTCTCCAGAATTTTCTGGTTTATACACCTGATCTATACAATACCAGAATCTGAAACCTAGTCTATACAATACCAAGTCATGGAGAGCTGAAGTAATTACTTCAGATGTTTCAGATCTCCTTGTAATGAAGTATTTTGTGAGGGAATCAGAGATGGTAAAACATTTCTCTAGCATATCCATTCACTTGGATCTGTTTCACTTAAAGCATGATCAATTCTCCACTTCACTCTATCACTATAAATATGTTCAAGGTCATTCACTACATCCCTACACCCCTCTCACTTACCAATAGGTTTGTGCTACTCACCATCAACCTGGTTTAGCCCATCTGCCAAGATGGTTTACTGGGGTGTGGCTGCTAAAGTTTCTTGTGCCACAGTGAGAATTGGCGAGAGGTGGATGTGCAGCCCTGAAAAGGCTTCATCAGGCCCTAACACTAGAGGTGCTAGTCTTCCTTGAACACCCCCCACACCTCATCAACACCTTAGTTACACACTGAAAGTACCAATGGTAAAATTAATGTTTGTGGATGGTTTAAGTGTGTGATCCTTAACATCTATATCCTTTTCTACATGTCTGCTATATCTATATGGATGTACAATATTTTCTTTTTCATGGGTCACCACATCCAAAACACTTCATCATTTAGTAGTCCACTTTGGATGATGAGTCTTGCTGTAGTTAGCCAGGTGGTCCTTGAACAATAGATACAATCAATGTCTGGATTGATAAATAATAAGCATTTATTAGATACTTGCTATATGCTATGCATTGTGCTACAAGATAAAAAGAGAAAAATAATATTACCAAGGAGCATGCCTTTTTGGCAGGCAGCAGTAGGGGAGGGACATGCATGTGTACAAAATACAAACTATGTACAAAATAAATGTAAAATAATTTTGAGGAGCAAATGGGTAACCAGTAAAAGCATTATATAGGAGACAGGTGAGAAGGAAATGTATTTCAAAAATAGAGGATGGTCTGTACAAAAGCACAGAGGTGGGAGATGTCATAACAGTCAATTTACACCATCTAAAATTTTCACACAGACCACAATAATGAGAATACTTATAAAGGACCACAGAGTACGGAAGTGGAGGGAGAGACCTTATTCTTTACACTTTGAAGACGGATTATATTTTGTTTAAGTATAATACTTATTCCTCCTTCTAGGCATTGCAGAAAAGCCTGCTGATACTTACTAAATACCAATTAATTATTTTTAAGTATTTTTAAGAGATAAGAAGTCAAGTATGAAGAATGGCAAATAAGCCAGTTTGGCTGGACTCTAGAGTTCATTCAAATGAATGAATGAATGAATGAATAAAAGGAATGAATGAATGAATTTATATAGCACTTTAAGTTTTGCAAAAACTTTTTACGTTATCTCATTTGATCATTACAAAGACACTATGAATTAGGTTCTATTATTATTCCATTTTAAAGATGAAGAAACTGAGACTGAGAGAGTTTAAGTGATTTTCCCAGGGCTACACAGCTAGTAAGTGATCTTCCTGATTCCTAATGGCTATACACCATCCACCTGTACCTTGTGGTTGTTCAGGACAGTCCATGTGGTTTTCTTGGCAAAGGTATTGAAGTGGTTTGCCATTTCCTTTTCCAGTGGATTAAGGCAGAGGTTAAGTGACTTGCCCAAGGTCACACAGCTAGTATGTGTCTGAGGCTGGATTTAAGCTCAAGTCCTCCTGACTCTAGGCCTGCTGTATCCACTGAGCCAGCTAATTATCTCCAAACACCTAGGGAATGTTTAAAAAAAAAGAGCCTTCCTAGTTTAGTAGAAACTTGCGCTTTGCTGGCATATGTTTTGATAACCCAGAATCAGATCTATGTCGATAAAAGAACAGAGAAAGATTTTCATGAAACATCATACAAAACATGAAATCTTGGTTTATATCTTCTGTTTAACACCAAACCTCCTACTTGGAGGTGCCCAAGTGATTGTCTGAATTTTTAAGTTATAATCCATTTTTTTGGTGTTGAGTACACATCAGTGTTAGAAAAATCTTCATTCATAGCAGTATGGCATAATATTACTTCTCATATAAGTGTTATCTCATTCTCTTTTATCACACAGGGAACATGATGATATGCATCTCCCCATAATTCCTTGCAGTGCATGAAAGTATTATAAATAAAAGTGACCTCAGAATAAAAAGCTTCCAAACTTCTATAAAGAAGTCATCACATTAGAAGTAAGCAGGAAACTTGCCAAAATATAGGTTCAGGGAATGAAAATCCAAGGTATTCAACATAACTATTTTTTATTTGAATGATACCTTAGTATTCTTTTGTGAAGTCTTAGTTTAACAAAATTCTGAGTTACCATAATAGGAAAGTGAATAGAGCACTGGAATAAGTAAAAAAAAAAATATGAATTTTATTCCTAAATCTGCCCCTAAGTAATATGACTTGCACCACCACCACCTTTCCAGGTCTCATTTCCACATCTGTAAAATAAGGGGATTGATCTAGATAATACTTCAGGTTTCTTAAGCTCTAAAATACTGTGGTCTCATATTATGAAACATAAGACCAGGAAGGTTTGGATTAACCAGAATATACCATGAAAGACCATAGAGTGTTTTCTTTCTTTCTTTTTAACGTACATAATAAAGGCTAGAACATGGACCTTGCTGGCTTCTCCTAGCTTTTTTTCTTATCTCTAGCTTCGTTTAAATGTCAATAAGGATCTTGGAAATAAGATTAATCTCATATCCCAGCTAGCCTCCATACACAGTTCCTAAACTGGAAGTGATAGAGGAGCTAGAGTTGCCAAGATATGTTTATAGGAAACAGGGCAGCACCATACAAGTGTATTTGCCACATGTGTACCTTCCATTTGTATGCAAAGACCAGATGGATTTCTGGAGAGTGCCCCCTTCTCCATAGTTCCTAGCTACATATGTTTCCTCCACACGTGTTTCTTGATCACATATATTCTTTCTCTATGTGCTTGCTCTTCCCTGAAGACACTGCGTTAATTTGTTCTAGAATGTACACTACATATGCATGGAGGGAATCTATTCTTGTCATCTTACTATATTGTTTGATATCTTTAGTTTTGAATTTGTGTGGTTGGGTGGTAAGAGTAGAACACCAGTGTGGGCTTGCAAGCCATAAATCTGAGTGGATGGGTTAGCCTTGAATCTGGAGTAGAGTTACTGAGGATCCATATGTGATGAAGAGCACCAGGTACAGGAAGAGTAAGGGAAAGAGAGAAGAACTGTTTTGGTGCATGATGTACAATAATAAATACTCTCAATGGTATCATGTATCATCAAATAAATAAAGGACAAAGCATTTATTAAGCACTTTCTATGTTCAAGTGACTCTGCTGATCATTGAGGAAAAAAATCAGGGCCTCTGCTTTCATGGAACTTATATTCTAATAAGAGAGAGAATATATATATCTTCATTTATAAGTCAGAAGGAAAGGACTTATGGTCCTTAAGGCATAGCAGCAAAGCAGATGGTAATTTATCTTATTTAGTGTCATTTCCATTGATAAAAGCTTATACATTTATGATATTGAATAATTTGACAGTGCCAAGAATTTTAGTGATGAGAACCTTCTTTTACAGGTCTTTGTTATGTTGAAAGGAGAGGAGAGGCTACTCACTCACAGGTTGTTTGTCCTTTATTTTCAAAAAGGATTATGACATCAAGATGATGATATGACTTGCTCTTGACTTTGTTTGGAGTGAGGGAGGACTGTGCAAGGTCACCAGCCTCGCTTGCTCCTCCAGAACCATCTGGGTCCAGTGGCCTGACATTCATCAAGATGACTGGAGACTGGCCCAGGATGCAATGTGGCTATTGTAGGCTAAGGCCTTATCAGATTCTCACTTTGAGTGAGATGCACACATTTAATAAATAGCCTCTTTAAGTAGTGACTCAAGGGATGGCCCCTTTTAATAAAAGAAAAAAATGACCAAAAAGTCAAACTGGGAGGTGGAGACCCTCAGAGTTCCTAGGCAAAAGAGAAACAGATCTTTTGCATTTGCTAAAAGAAGGTAAAGCCTGGAGTAAGAGTTGGGAGGGAGGGGAGGAAGGGGAATTCATTTAATCTGGTGAATATGCATATAAGGAGATTCTGTAATTGTGTATCCATACTGCTAAGATATTAAAGGAAAAGAAAAAAATTACATAATTATGCATATTTTATTTAACAAATTACATTAGGTATGTACTATATACAACTCTCTAAGACTATAGATCACAGAACAGGTGCAATATGGTACTATGTATGTATGTATAAACATATGTACATGTGTATGTATGCGCGCACACATCATAGAGTTATAGGGAATTCCAAGTAAAGAAATTTCCTCTACAATGCAGATCAGAATAGTACCTACTCTAGAATTTATAGCACTAGTTGCATATAGTAGAAGGGATAAAATAGGAGATAACAAAACAATTTATACCCTCTAAAGAGAAATACAAATAATTCTACCTTTGCAATTTGGATGTCACTTGTCTTTTCTAATAGAGGCTAAGCCTAGACATAGGAAGACCTGAGTTTAAATCCAGCCTCAGACAGTTATTAGCTGTGTAACCTAGGGAAGTCACCAACCCCTACCAGCCTTAGTTTCCTCAACTGTAAACTGTAAACTGAAGATGATAATTGAACTGATCTCACAGTGTGTTGTAAGGATCAAATTAAATAGTATTTGTAAATTGCTTTGCAGAAGACCTTAAAGCAAAAAGTTCATTGTTATTAATATCACCATCACTATTAGTCACTGCCCATAAGGCAGACCAATTAAGATACTACAATAGTTCAGGGGACAAATAAAGATATGAGTGGTGGCAGAGAAATGGAAGAACTTACAAAGAACTTGGTGACCGATGAGATGTGGGTAGTAGAGGAGGAGGGAAGAAACACAAGTGATTGTAAGGTTTTGAGACTGGGTGGGTGATAGAATGATGATAGAAATGGTTATTGATAGAAATAGCTCTCTGGGGGACAACTAGATTAAAGGAAAAGATAGTGACTGAATTGACTGGATGTTGAAATGTCATATAGATAGTTTCCTATTCCAGTCCACTCCCAATCATTTGAGAACCACAGTGAATTTATATACATGACAGGAGAGCACCAGACAAATCAGAGTATAGGTCCAATTGTAAGTCTCAGATGAAGAGGTTCCTTTTCATTGCCTCTGTATGCACCAATGATCCTACTCATTCCTGTGTTCTTAGTAGATTATCTCCACTATCATTCTCTCTCTCTCTGTCTCTCTCTCTCTCTCTCCCCACTCTCTCCCTATTTACTATTTATTTTCTTACTACATACATACTCCTATCATCCCCTTCCTTAAAAAACTCATTTGCTCCTCTTCTTCCTGCTATATACACTATATATATATGTGTGTATATATATAGTGTGTGTACATATATGTATGCTTATGTATGTATATATCCTCTCCATTAGATTGGGAAGCCATTGAAGGTAGACTGTCTTCTGCCTTTCTTTGTATTTCTTACTGTTTAGCATAGTGCTTGGCACATAGGAGTACTTAATAAATGTGTATTGACTTACTGACTCTTCAAGGATAAACTCCTTGAGAAAGCTGTCTACACTTCATATTTCCACTTCCTTTCCTATAACTCTAAGTCCACTGCAAACTGACTTCTAATCTTATCACTCCATAAAAAACAGTTCTCTCTAAAGTTAGCAAGGATATGTTAACTGCTAAATCTATTAGTCTCTTCTCAGTCCCCTTTTTTAACCTCTCCAAAGCTTTTAATGGGATTAGCTACCTTCTTTTCCCCCTGTAGATTTTTGTGACACTACTCTTTCCTGGTTCTCCTCCTACCTGTCTGATTTTTCCTCAGTCTCCTTAGCTTATTCATCACCTATGCCATGCCCACTAGTAGATGTTCCCCAAGGCTCTATCCTATGCCCTCTTCACTTTCCTCTGCATACTCTATCATTTTGTATCTTCATAGACTGGCAAAGGTTTAATTGTTATCTGTATGTCAATTACACCCAGACTTATATGTCCAACCATAGGCTCTTTCCTGAGGTCCAATCCCACATCATAAACTGCCTATTGAATATCTCAAAATGGATCTCCTATAGGTATCTCAAACTCACAGGTCCACAAAACAGAACTCATGATCTTCCCTCACCCCCTTGTCCAATCCTCCTTCTTTCAAGCTTCTCTACTTCTGTAAATGACTTCATTGTCATTGCTGTCATCCCATGACCAAAACCTCAGCATCATCCTTGATTCCTGCCACTCTCTCATCCAACATATTCAGTCTCATGTTTTTACCCCTTTGCATTAGCTATTATTCATTCCTGGAATTCCTTGCCTTCTTACCTCTGCCTCCAGGAATCTCTGGTTTCCTTCAGGTATAGCTCAAGCACCACCTTCTAACTAAAACTTTTCCTGATTTCCCACTTCAACTATAAGTGCCCTCCCTCCCAACACTGCTTATTGTACTTATATATGATGTTGTATCCACCATTAAAATGAAAGCTTCTTGAGGACTTTTTTTTTAAAAGATATTTGTCTTTGGATCTCCTATGTTTGATGTGCTGCCTGGCACATATTGGGGGTTGTTGATTTATTGGTTGATTTTTCAAATCTTATTCTTATATTTTAGCATAATCACTTTATAAACTGTAAAGACCAGTACTATTAGGTTTCCTGCCTCTCCTAGAGCCATGTAGATTTGCAGCACTAGAGCAAATTCATCAAGTCTTTCTCCATAATTGATCTTGTCATGACATGTGTAGATTATGGTCTCAAAACAGTCACTCACTCATTTTATTACTTATCCTTAGCATCAGGTCAATCCAAAAGTGATGCCAAAGCCTAGCATAGGGGAACCTCTTTATCCCATTCTCTCCTCTATTTTATCATCCCATCTGTTTTGTTCTTTTTATTTGGTCCCAGTGCCCATATTTTTCTTATATGCATTTTTATTTTGGTGTCCTGGGATGTGTGCTAATTACCACTGTGCTGTCAAAGGGCCCAGCTTACTCTTTCTAATTTCTTTCTTGTCCATTGCTGAGTGTGGGGGAGGAGACTCAAAAATCCATGTTAACCCTGATAGCACTGGGCTCAAGGACAGCTCACCCAGTTCTACACAAATGAGACTAAGGAGCTGTCCTCAGTGCTGAACTTCAATTTGAAGGGAAAATATACTTGTTCTGTTAGTCTCTGAGTAAATACAATAGAATATGAAGGCTCAACAAATCCCCACCTCACTTATCCCATCCTTATGGCTTACAAAAACATTAGAATTCTTCCTAAAGAAGCTTTTCCATTAGGTTCTTCTATTTATTTTCCTCAAATTTGTAGCTGAGTGTAGATCAGAGCTGGGGATAGTTAAGAATGTTTCTTTAACAAGTTAAAATCTTCTATTGGTTGAAAGAAAAGACGGAGAAAAGGGGTATATTATTTAACTTGCTCTGATTGTCTACTATATCTTGTTAATGTTATCCACGACAAGAAGAAACAATATCTCCTGAAAAACAATTTTCTATTTGATGAGAGAGCCCAGATGAGTTCAGTCCAACGTGTTGGAAAAAAGGCAGAAGAGAACTTCAGGTTATCTCACTGGTTTTTCAGGAGAAAAGAGATTTCCTAGTGTTTTTTTTTTTTAAAAATAAAAGCAACTTCAATAAAAGAATATTAATGAAATATTGACTTTAATAATTTTTTTAAAAAACATGCTTTTTTCTTTATCTAGGGAATAGCATGGTACATTATAGAATACTGGATCTAGAGCCAGAGAGTATGCATCCAAAACTCATTGCCTTTGTGATCGTTTGCAAGTCACTTCACCTCCCTAGGCCTTTGTCTCCTTGTGTGTAAAAGGAAAGAATTTTGACTAAATAGTCTCTCAGATCTCTTCCAGATAACAACTAGTTTTTATAGAGCACCTACTATATGTCAGATACTGTGCTAAGTGTTTTACAAATATTATCTCATTTGATTCTCACAATAACCTTGGGAAGTAGCTGTTATTATTATACCCATTGTATAGTTGGGGAAACTGAGGCAAAGACGGTTACATGACTTGCCCAAAGTCCTGTAACTAATAAGTGTCTGAGGCTGGATTTGGACTCAAGTTTTTTCTGACTCTACTCCTAGAGTTTTATGCATGGTACCACATATCTATTATCTACTTTTCCATACCATCCTAACATACCATATGAATCCTTTCTATTGTGTCAAAATATAGTGGGTACTTCAATTTTCAAGGATTATGACTCTATATTACTCTAGGTTCCCTCCTGATTTATACTCCTGAAAATATTGACTACTTTCCCTTAAAAGCATTTGGATTCATCTTGATGAACATACTTGTAGTTCAATTTTTACAGGCTGTGTTTTGAGATTTTGAGCTATGTGTCACTGAACAACCACTGATTGATAGTTTAAGGAAATGTTTGTTGATCCCTTCTGATATCCTAGGTGTGATATAAGCACATTTCTAACAGCTAAACAAGGTTGGGTTCTAGTTATTCAAATAAGCATAAGTTATGAACTTCCATTTCTATAAATTTATCTCAGGTTTCAGGATTTTAGGGCTCACTCAACATGACCCACTTTATAAGAACATCCCAAAATTTCCTTTGATTTGTACACCTAACTGTGGAATATTCAGTTTTTTAAAGAAGGGTGATATCTATGAGAAGTCATCCACCAACATTTCTTCTTTCTGGAAATACTATATTGAATTGAATTTTATCAAATTTGAAGAAATAGAAAACACGATTATAAGCCATGAAAAATATTGCAGCTTGATATCTCAATAGGACTGAACACAGGGAGAGTCAAGATGGCTAGTAGAAGCAAGGACCTGGTAGACTCTCCCCCCAAACCTCTCAAAAAACGTGTGAAACGTGACTCTAAAAAAATTCTAGAGCAGCAGAAGCCACAAAAAAGACACACTGAAACAAATTTGCAGCTAAAGACAATCTGGAAGATCAACAGGAAGAGTCAGTCTATTGCATCAGACTGAGAGTGGAACATAGTTCAGCATGGGCTGCACTGGGTAGGGACAGAGCTGGAGGAGGTTGTAGGGGACTAAATCGCTGTTGGCTGCTGTGGTTTCCAGACTTCTAAACCCACAAATGCAAAATACAGCTTCCAAAGTTCAGTGGGAAGGGTCTCTCACCTGGCTGAGAGAGGGAAGCATGGACTGGCCTCAGCCCTAGGGTGGGGACAGTCAGTGCTGAAGTGGAGGCTGTTTTTGGAACCATTCACTTAACTAAAAGCTTAAAATTCAAGTAATTGCTTGGGAAAATGAGGAAACAAGGGAAAAGGAAACAAACTGTGGATTCTTACTTTCTCAGTGAAGAGATATTTTCTTACATTGAGGAAAATCAAAACGTACAACCAGAAGAAGACAAAAAAACAAAGCTTCTACCTCCAAAACCTCCAAGAAAATATAAATTGGTCTCAGACCATGGAAGAGCTCAAAAAAGATATTGAAAATCAAGTAAGAGAAGTAGAGGGAAAATTGGGAAGGGAAATGAAAGAAATGCAAGAAAATCACAAAAAACAAATCAACAGCTTGTTAAAGGAAACCTAAAAAATGCTGAAGAAAATAACACCTTTAAAATTAGACTAACTCAAATGGCAAAGGGGGTCCAAAAGCTCACTGAAGAAAAAATTCCTTAAAAATTAGAATGGAACAGATGGAAGCTAATGACTATAAGAAATCAAGAAATTATAAATTTAAATCAAGAATATATAAATTATAAAAAAAAATCAAAAGAATGGAAAAAAAAGACTATGTGAAGTATTTCACTGGAAAAAACAACTGATCTGCAAAATGGATCCAATGGGTAAAAATTATTGGTCTACCTGAAAACCATCATCAAAAAAAGAGCCTAGACATCATCTTTCAAGAGATTATCAAGGAAAACTACCCTGATATTCTATGACTAGAGTGTAAAATAGAAATGGAAAGAATCCACTGATAACTTCCTGAAAGGGATCCTCAAAGGAAAACTCTTAGGAATATTGTAGCCAAATTCCAGAGTTCCCAGGTCAAAAAGACAAGATTACAAGCAGCCAGAAAGAAACAGTTCAAGTACTGTGGAAACACAATCATGATAATACAATATTTAGCTGCTTCTACACTAAGGGATTGAAGGACTTGGAACATGATATCCCCAAGATCAAAGGAGATAGGATTAAAACCAAGAATCACCTACCCATAAAAACTGAGTATCATATTTCAGGGGGGGAAATGGATCAAAAGACTGACAAGCATTCTTATTGAAAAGACCAGAACTGAACAGAAAATTTGACTTTCAAATACAAGAATCAAGCATGAAAAGGTAAACAGGAACGAGAAGCCATAGGGGACTTACTAAAGTTGAACTTTTTGCATTTCTACATGGAAAAAATGATATTTGTAAGTCATGAGACTTTTCTCAGTATTAGGATAGTTGGAGGGAATATACATATATATGTGTGTGTGTGTGTGTGTGTGTGTGTGTGTGTGTGTGTATGTATGTGTGTGTGTATGTATGTATGTGTGTATATATATATATATATATATATATATATATATATATATATATATGAAGATAGACACACAAACAGAGAGACAGAGAAAGAGGGCACAAGGTAAGCTGAATAAGCTGAATGATACCTAAAAAAGAAAATTAAGTGTTGAGAGGAATGTACTAGGAGAAAGAAAAAGGGAAAGGTAAAATATAGTAAATCATCTCACATAAAAGAGGCAAGAAAGAGTTTTTACAATGGAGAGGAAGAAGGGGAAGGTGAGAGGGGATAAGTGAGCCTTCCTTTCATCAGATTTGGCTTTAGGAGGGCATAATATACATATTCAATTGGGTATGGAAATACAGGAAGTACAGGAAAGCAGGGGATAGGAGAAGAAGATAGGAAGGATAAAAGAAGAAATGGCAAATTGGGGGAAGGCATAATCAGAAGGAAACACTTTTGTAGAGGGACAGGTCAAAGAAGAGAATAGAATAAATAGGAAATAGAATAAATGGGAAAGTATAGAGAGAAATGTAGTTTGTCTTTTACAACATGACTGTTATGGAAGTGTTTTGCATGACTACACAAGTATAACCTAAATCTAATTTCTTGCCTTCTCAATGAGGGTGGATAGGGATGAGGGAAGGAAGAGAATGTGGAGCTCAAAGCTTTAAAAATGAATGTCAAAATTTTTTTACATGCAACTAGGAAATAAGATATATCAGCAATGAGACATAGAAATCTATCTTGCCCTATAGGGAAAGAGAAGGGCAAGGGATAAGGTGTGTGTGTGGGGGGGTGATAGAAGGGTGGGCAGATTGGAGGAAAAGGTAATCAAAATACAGGCAGTCCTGGGGTGGGGCAAGGGAGGAGATGGGAGGAAAATTTGAAATTCAAAATTTTGTGGAAGTAAATGTTAAAACCAAAAATAAATTTTTAAACCCAGCAATATTAAAGTGAACATTTATACTGTCAAAAAAAAAAAGATTGAGCACAGGTAGCTTAGAAGGGCCATAGAATTATAAAAATAATATATAACTGAAAATGATCATGGAGATCATTTAGGCCAATTCCCTCATTCTAGAGATAAGTAAATTTGCCTTAGGTCCAATGAGAGTTCAAACTCACGTAGCATGTTTCTGAGAACTCTTAGTATAAAAGAAAACTGGGAAAGGAACAACCTTTAGAAGCTTACTATTAGGGTTATCCTTGGTCAAAATTTAAAATTAGCCTCCCTCATTTTGATCCCCTATCCCTTCCCCAGATTCTCATAAATTTTAAATGGAGGGTACCTAGCACCCTCTTGGATGTTTAGTGCAGTCAGTTTCAGCATCCCAACCTGGATTTTCTTCCTCAGTAACTATAGATTTTTTTTCTAAATATCCTAAAATAACGTAACACCCATTTCTCTCAAAGTTCCAGTTTTTGCTAGATTACAGGATGCCATCTAGCTTCATATATGAAGATCTTAAGCATCAGAGCTACAAGAGGGACCTTAGAAATGTTCAATCCAACCCTCTGCTCCAATAAAGTAAATCAGGAGTTCATGGAGTTCAGGAGTAATTCAGTAGTTCATGGAAAAGAATAGATAGTTGAACCATTTCTCCTCTGTCTAATTATATATACTTTAAACTGACTCTACTACTGGGAATTTCAGGTTCCTTATCAGGCTGGTGGCAGTGGATGGCAGGAAGATGGTCAGGGTTGATGGTTGGATGAGATATGAAGCAATAGCTTTGTTAGACTTTTATAGGGATACAAAGTATAAGCTCCTACCCTGCAAGAAATCATAATTTATTGAGAGTCAATGCATTTACACATGAAGTATTAAATAAACATACATTTGTTTAACAAAAGAGTCTAAAATTAATGCAGGTTTCAACACTAACAATATTTAAATCTTAAATCTAAAACTTTTGGGAAATACTGTACAAGAAGCATCATCAAAGCAATCTGTAATTAAAAGTCAGATAAACATTACAATAAGTTTTATTGTAAACAAAACAATAAGTTTTATAGATTCACATCATGGAAAGATCGTCACAGCTCAAAAAGTTTAAAAAAATGGTTCTTGAAGGAGATGAAAATTGAATTAAGTTCTTCAAGATCAATAGGAACTAGAGAGTTAAAAGTAGACAGGGAGAAGGAAGTTGAAACCCTTGGTGAAAAGAAGTATTTCAATCACTCGTGCCAACCCATCCCTCCTTTTTAGGGATATAATTGTCTATATGTTTCTCAATTCCAAAGGACTTTGCTCCCATATAATCCTAAGAGGAAGAAAAATGTCAGTCTTGGCCAGGGAATGAAAAGGACTAAGAATAGTTATTTTCTAAAATAAAAAATCAGTGGTTGAACATAAAAATGTTCAGTTGTGAATTCAATAAAGCAAATTTGGAATTCATAACTAAAATGTCCATGCATTCCAAATTTTCTAAAATTCACTCATCTGGAGATCCAGATGGAAATTTCACGACAATGGAGTGGGCCTATTCATTACCATTGAGTTGGGTTTGGTTATTTTTGGTCATTGTTATTTACAAGCTTTACATTATGGCATTGGGTTGAGTAAGAAATTCCAATAGAATAGATGTTTTGAAGGTTTCTTAGCTCTCCCATTTCCTGAGAAAAAAACCTGAAGTTAGAAGAATAGTGTCAGAGTTAAAACTAATCTTCCAGTGAAGTGAATCCATCTTTGAAATCTTCAAAAATTATATTCAATCTCGCCTTGAGGTTTGAATAAAGATTTTTATCAGTGCTTCTATTTCAACTAAATCATCCATCCCCACTAGAATCCTAACAGTCATGCTTGGAAAAGCCTCTTGTTGGCTGAATGAGAAACACAAATAAATTTCATATTAAGATAACTAGTCAAAGAGGACCTACACCAGCCCCCATCTGGAAAAGATGTAGCTCTATATCCCAAATGCTTTCATGTAATCTCTAGTCTGTCCCTTACCAAATAAATAGAGAATTGAAATATATATTCCAATATGTATATGTGTACATGTATATATGTGTATACATATGTGTAAATATATATATATATGTATTATGTATAGATACAAATGCTTCTGGGTTTACTGCAGAGGACATTGTTCTCAGTCTCTACTTGTTATTTCAGTCATTTCAATCATGTCTGACTGTGAACCCATTTGGGGTTTTCTTGGCAAGGACACTACAATGGTTTGCCATTTCCTCCTCCAGTTCATCTTGTAGATGAGGAGACTGAGGCAAACAGGGTTAAGTGACTTGCCCATGTTCACACAGTTAGTAATATCTGAGACCAGATTTGAATTCAGGTTCTTCTGACTCCAGGGCCAGTGCTCTATCCCCTGTGCCAACTAGCTGTTTCTCTACTTCAGAAATTCTCATTTCTGTTGACTTCCAGCTCACTGCTTCTGTGACCCTGGGCATCTTAACTTTTCTGACTCAGTTTTCCCACCTGTAAAAGGAAGAAGTTCAACTACATAATCTCTAAAGTTCCTTCCATTTCTAAATCTATGGTCGTATACATATCTGCTTGTTCAACTAAAAAGTCTCAATTTTACTCCCTAATACAAATGAATTCCAGGTAGGATGCATTCTCTCCCAGGAAACACATTTTTTAAAGAAACCTACATTCAAAGTACAATCTTTCAGGGGAAAATAATGCTATATTATAATGGAAAAAATATACCTGACTTCCTAAAAACAACATAAAGCAGTAAATGGGTTATGAGAATGAAGACATTATGCTGTATTGAAGTCTTGAGTCTTTGTGTTTGGCAGTTAAGGTCAATTTAGTGGCAAAAAACTAAATCTTTGTATGTGGAAGAGAGTAGATTCTAAGTCTTATGACATGTGATACTCTGAGTCTAACATTAACATTCACCTTCTTTATCATGTTCTCTGCTTTTCTTTGGCACATCAAGATTAAAGAATTCTTCTAATCTCCAACCCACTGAACAAGATAATCATACATTAAGTATGCTCCTTGAAACTGCATCTGATGGTTTGTTGTTTAATCTCTATTTTAAACAAGTAAATACCAACATAACTAATGGTTTGAAAACTATCCTGATGAAGGGAGGGGCAAGGAAACTATTATTGAATTCTATGGTTATGCATCAGAAAAATTCCCAAATGATTTCATAAACATGATCCTTGATATATCAAATATTGCTCAGGGTTGTTTTGATGGAGAAGACTGGCAGAAAAAAATATTATATCAGTTGTTAAATTAAGGATGCGTTGTCATGCAACACTGATTACATTTTTCATTATATAATAAATATGATTCTGAAAATAGAAAAGCAGATTATTGTCCCAACTCAGAAGCTTCAAACTCCCTAAACTTGAGGGGTTTCTGGCAGTCTTAAACTGTCTCTCTAACCTACAAAAGCAGACTGATGTGTTGTATTTTTAATATTACATTACATATTTCCATAGCAAATTAGAACAAGATAAGTCAAGTGAATAAGCATTTATTACTTTCTCTGTGCTGGAAAGTATGGAAAGCACTAAGGATACAAAGAAAGGGGGAAAGTAGTAGCCCATGTTCTCAAGTTACTCATAGTCTAATGGGAGAAATATGCTTGACTCCTAAGTAGGACTGAAGTGGGGAGAGACTTGGAGAGCACAACCAGGAGGCTATTGAAATGCTCCAGGCATGAGGTGATGTAGGACAGCACCACGGTGATTGTAGTATCAAAGGAGAGAAGGGAGCATATACAAGAGTCAAGACAGAATCAGTTGGATTTGGAGTGTGAAAGTGAGGAGTTGAGAGTGATACCAAAGTTTCAAGCATAGGTGACTGGGAGGATAATGGTACCCTCTACATTGTGAAAAATTCAGAAGACAGGAGGAGAAAAGGAATGAACTCAGTTCTGAATATGATGAGTTTAAGATTTCTACAGTGTGTCTAGTTCGAGACATCCAGTAAGCAAGTGGAGATGCAAGAATGTTCTTCCTCTTCCGGATGACTAGAATCATTCAAAGGAGCATTAGCCTAGGTAGTCAGAACCTTAAAAAAGTATTAAATCATCATGAAAGGTATCAAGAACTTTTCCATTCACAGAATCTTAGAGCATTTTTTATTCATTCATACCAGATCCACAACCACATTATGCCATTTAGGGCTATCCTACCATTTAAGGATACTTGAGTTCCTGTTGCAAGATACTAAGAAGCCACCTAAAAATTCTGCATTGTTCAGGGTTTCTCCACGTTTGGGGGACACTGATCCATATTTTGCCTTTTCAGACTGCTACCTGTGACCTTCTTATGATAGATATGCAGAAGAAAGGCAGAAAGGAGAGGAGGGCATATATGTCCAGTATCCTCCAATGTTCCTACATGCCTTATTACAGTTCAGTTACCCAGTGTCAGCCCAACCAGCCCCAAATTTAACAGCCAATTAAATCAATCCTACGGATGGAAGTTCCACTGCTGACTGAAAGTTCAAACCACAAATGACATTGGTTGAAAGAAGGAAAGAGACTATTTTTGTAAATAGAAAACCAATATTTCTGAGTCCCCATAGCACCAACTTGCTCTGAATTTCTTTTGTAAGGCATGTTGTCTTCTTAACTGTCCTTTCTACCCTCATCTTCTTTTCCACTTCCATCTCAACCCCAGTATCTACCCCCTGTTCCCACCAGAGACCATACACACAAATGGAGCCCAGAAATATAAATCCAAAGATATAAGGAAATAAACTAATAAAAACAATCTTTCAACAATCATTTGCATCTTAATAATAACACATCTATCTAGAACCTTAGACTTTAGGCAAGTTATTATAATTCCAATTTTAAAATATGGAAAAACTTGGGCTTCTAGAGGCTAAGTGACTTGCCCAAGGTCACAGAGCTATTAAGCATTACCACTCCCATGTTAACTCTGTTCTAGCGTTCTTGCTTAGTGTTCCTTCCACTATATTATCTTTAAAACATACACCATCTTTAAAAAACATAATTTGGAAATATTAAGGCCATAACTAGATGAACTGGGTTTTACAAGAACTATTTCTAGGTCTAAACCCAAGTGAGTTAATGTTGATAACTTGTCAATGTAAAAGTCCATGTCCTAAAGCTGAACTGGAGGTGATCTGGATGAGGAGAAAAGCATTGAAATAGGAATAATTTTGCTAAGAAACTTCACATTGATCTATTCTATGTTCAGTGTCTGGAGTGATGGATTTGAAGGGAATTCTATTGAAACTCAATTTCGCA
Source organism: Potorous gilbertii (assembly GCA_028658325.1). Classification (NCBI taxonomy): domain Eukaryota; kingdom Metazoa; phylum Chordata; class Mammalia; order Diprotodontia; family Potoroidae; genus Potorous; species Potorous gilbertii. Next base: position 77,664,714 of record CM053772.1, on the reverse strand, counting down.
ACTTGTCATGCTGTCCAAAGCAGAGAGTGGGATAGAATTGTAAGTAACAGAGCAAGAAGGAGGGTCTGCCCAGCAAAATTTCGAATCTTTTCCAGTACCTATGGAAGCACCAGAAAAAAGAAATGTAGAGTTTCTGTCCATGGTATAGAATCCTAGAGGTCATGTCAAATAACTTAAAGATTTAGTAACTCATCTTGCAATGTGACAGACTTTACTCTGAAGAACAGAAAAAAATTAATGTGATATTGGGAGTTCAAAAACATCTTGAGATGTGAGATTACTCATGGAAATCAGTGTCCATTTTTAATTCTGTCATTTCAGAGTGCCTACTCTCTGTCTTTGGGATAAGGTTTAATCCTAATTTTAAAAATCTTTATACACCTCACTATCTTGTGAGTTCCATTCCAAAAATAACTCTCCTTGTGTAGAATGAAAGACACAGTGTTCTTATACTGAGTTTCATGTAAGATTGTTGTGAAGCTTAGATGAAGAAATAGATATAAAGCACTGAAAATTTTGAAGTATTGTTGTTCGGTCACTTCAGTCATGTCCAGCCCTTTGTGACCCTATTGAGTTTTACTGGCAAAGATACTAGGGTAGTTTGCCATTTCCTTCTACAGTTCATTGTGCAGATGAGGAACTGAGTCAAATAAGGTTAAGTGACTTGCCCAGGGTCATGCAACTAGTAAGTATCTGAGACCAGATTTGAATTTAGGAAGATGAGCCTTCCTGACTTTGGACTCAGTACTCTATCCACTGTACCACCTAGCTGCCCAAGTACTATTTAAATAACAGTTATTGTTATTGCTACTAGCAGTGCAGCAGCCTACAGTCATCAGCCTCCAATCTGAGGATAGCTTCATTCCCTGAGCCTTCTACTGCCCTCTTGCTGAGCACAAGCAATGTTTACAAAGTAGTATAAGGGTGTGCTGGTAAATGCTTAGAGTCTAGGGTGGGGATCATGTGGACAACACATCTAATTTTATTCTTCTTTATCAACACTTTCTAGATAATCAACAAAATAATAAAATAGTAAAAATAATAGATCAAGCCCTGATTTGGAGATATTATTAATTTATGAAGTATAAATATTCACACTGAAAATTTAATAGTGGACTCTCCCAAGATAGTTATAGTTTCCTTCAGCATACCCCTTATTCCACGGCTTATCCAGTATAGAAGGCTACAGAGCACCATATCATCACTATATATATTGCTACTAATGGATTGCATCACCTGTGCTTTGAGTGGTACAATGGAAAGAACATTGGATTGCTCTCAGAGGATCTGAGTGTAAATCCCAACTCTGCTACTAATCATCTTTGTGACTTTAGGCAGTCATTTTTTTTAATATTTAATTTTTATTTTTTCTTAATTACATGTAACACAATTTTTAACATTTGGGTTTTTAATGTAACATTTTATTTTTCCCTAATTACATGTTAAAATAATTTTTAGCATGTTAAAAAAAGTTTTGAATTCTGAATTCTGTCTCTCCCTCCTCTGCTCTCTCTCTCTCTTCCATGGTTATACATAACCTGATATAGATTATACATGGGCAATCATGTAAAATTTCCATGTTAACCATTTTGTACAAGAAGACTCAACTAAAGAAAAAAGAGAAAGCGAAAAACAGCATGCTTCAATTTGTATTCAGACAGTACCAGTTCCTTCTCTGGAGGCAGATAATATGCTTCATCATTAGTCCTTGGGGATTGTCTTGGATTATTGTATTGCTGACAATAGCTAAGTCATGCACAGTTCTTCATTGTACAATATTTTCATTACTATGTACAATCTTTTCCTGTTTCTGTTCACTTCATTTTGTATCAGTTCAGTCATTCCCCAACTGATGGGCATCGTTTCAATTTCCAATTACTAGACACCAGAAAAAGAGCTGCTATAAAATATTTTTGTACAAATAGGTCTTTTTCCCTTTCTTATGTCTTTGGATATAGACCTAGCAGTGGCATTGCTGCATCAAAGGTAATGCAGTTTTATAGACCTTTGGGCATAGTTCCAAATTGCTTTCCAGAATGGTTGGATCAGTTCACAACTCTACCAACAATGCATTGATGTGCTAGTTTTCCCACCTCCCCTCCAACATTTATCAGTTTCCTTTTTTGTCATATTAGTCAATCTGAAAAGTGTGAGTTTGTACTTCAAAGTTGTTTTAATTTTCATTTCTCTAATTAATAGTGATTTACAGCATCTTCTCATATAACTGTAGATAGCTTTGATTTCTTTGTCTGAAAACTACCTGTTCATATCCTTTGACCATTCATCAATTAGGGAATGACTTCTGCTTTTTGTAAATTTGATCCACTTCTCTATATATTTGTGAAATGAGGTCTTTACCAGAAATATATGTTGCAAAACATTTTCCCCTGTTTTCTGCTTTCCTTTTAATTTGGGTTGCATTGATTTTGTTTAAGCCCTTTATAATTTGCAAAGCTCTTTAGAAATGTTTTCTGATTTTATCCTCAGAACAACCCTGGGAGGTAGGTACTATATTAGGCCCATTTTTTATGGATAAGGAGAGTGAATCAGACAAATGTTAAGTGACTTGTCCAGTGTCATACAGCTGGCAAATGTGTCTAAGAATGTACCTATTATGCCACCAATCTTAGTTTATGTTTTGTAAATTAAGAAAGTCAGATAAAATAACCTTTAAGGTTGTTACCAGCTCTAAATCTATAATCCATTTATTTTGTCCTGATAGGTTATTTCATGAGTTTCAGAAATTCAGCACTTAGGTTAATTTTTAAGTTGCTCAGCTGCCATACTGCCTTCCCTGTCTAATTGGACCAATTGAAAAATAACAAAATAGAATTGAAACCCAGATATTCTGATACCAAGTCTAGTGTTCTTTCCTATTTGGCAATTACTGGAGCCCTAAGTTAATAAAACTTCAATCTCACAGTTATTCACTGATTAAGTCATACTAATCACATGTTTTCAATCAACAAGTTTTACGAAGTGCCTCCAATGTACCAGGCACAGTGCTAGGCACTGGAGATACCAGTACAAAACAAATTAAATAATCCCTGCTTCTGATGAGAGAGACAATAGATACATATAAATATATGTGACATAAATATGAAGTTAATAAATGCATATATGTATAGACATGAAGTAGATAAATGTTTTGGAAGGGAAGGCACTAGCAGAAGGGATCTGTGTGTGTGTCAGTGGTTAGGTGGTAAAATACAGAATCAGTGATTTGGAAGTGATCTTTGAAGTACTGTAGTACAACTTCATGACCAATGAAGACTCTCTCTACTTCAGTGTTCACAATACTACTCTCTCTTGGTTCTCCTGCCTTCCTTTATTTTGTCATCAACAAATCAACTATTCCTTTCTTAGCCCTGTTCTGACTTCAAAGCCATGCCTATGCTGCTGCCTCATTCTGGAACTTCTCTCAGCACTTGGGAATTTTTTGCCGTGAACATTCTAACTAAACTTATGGATTCCTTACCTTAGACTATCTCTTTGTGAGGGTTCCCTCCACCTCCTACTGGTGAGTTTCTCTTGAAGCATCCATTTTGTGGAGATTAAGGCCAACCTGCTTTGTTCGCTTACTAAGAGAATAGGCCTGGTTCTTGTCTTTCTAGAATGTAAGCTCCTTGAAAGTAGAAATTATCTCTTTTTTTTGGTTTGTGTGTATCCCCAGAGTTTAGAATGGTGCCAGGCACATATTAAATGCTTAACATGCAGCTCCTTCCTTTCTTCCTTCCCTCCTTTGTCCCTTCACCTTCCTTTCTCTTCTTTCCTCCTTTCTTTCCTCCCTCCCTTCCTTCTTTCTTCCCTCTCCTTCCTTTCCTCCTTCCTCGCTTCCTCTCTCCCTCCTTTCTCTCATTCCTGCTTTTCCTATATTCCCTCCTTCTCTTTCCTCTTTTCCTTCTTTTCTCCTTCCCATCCCTCCCCTTCTTTCTTTCCTTCCTTTCTTCTTCCCTCCTTTTCTTTCTTTTTTTTCCTTTTTTCTTCCCTTCCTCCCTCCCTCCCTTCCTTCCTCTATTCCTTCCTTCCTTCTGCCCTTCCTCTCTTTCTTCCTTTCCTTCTAGATTAGTGGCATTTATTCCCTAATACTATCCTCCATTTCTCCTCACTGCAATACAGATACTTATCCTTTAGGTAATTCAACTTCATTCAATCAATAACTGGCCACAAGACATCAAGGTCTCCTGTTCTTTAAAACCTTCAGTGCAGCTTGACTTCCTGAACTAGAGATAAATGGAATATAGACTATTCTGAGGTCCCTGAACCATGATAGCCCTGCTTCTTACCTAGATTATGAAAAGAATAATAAAGATATTCAAATAATTTATGGGAACTACCATCCCTGCTCCACAAATATCTAATTCTCAAATTCTACAAGTAGAATAGAAATAATAAAATGGAGATTCAGCACCCTTCACTGGACAGCTGCTCAAAGAGCTCACAGTTTGTTCTAGGACACAAAAGTTCATGTAAGTGGATTTCTGGGGAGAAGAAACTGATGGAGAAAGGAGGGAACATTTAAAAGAAAAACTGCCACTAAGATTACAATGGGAGAAAACACCTCTTCAAACTTAGCACACAAGCTTATATGGGGAAAAATATTTCCTCTTTGTGCTTTAGCAAGGCAGATAATTTGAGACTAGTTCAAAATCCTTGAAAATGTGGTAAAGACAAATAAAAGATTTAAGATACAACAATTCTTTTCAACCTTGGCTAATTTTTTAGAGATTGAATAAAATCCTGATTCTCTTATATAATAATAAACCAGTAGTACAGTAGTTTCTGAAGTGTGGTTCCTAAGATTCTTTCAGGGGATCTCTGAAGTCAAAACTATTTTCATAATAATACTAAGATATTTTGTTCCTAATACAATTAATGTCTATGATATAATTCCATTTTTTTAAAAAAGTTATTTGGAGAGTCTTCAATAGTTTTCAATAGTATAAAGGGGCCTTGAGACCAAAATGTTTAAGAATGGCCACAGTAGTATAAGCTCACAAATTAAGCACCAATAGAGATCATAAGAATATGAATTTTTATATGAAAAGACCCTCAAAGGCACTCAGTTCCACCTTCTCATTTACAGATGCAGAAATTGAGGTGCAGGAGGTGGAACCAAGATGGTGAAGTAAAGGTTGGCAATCTCCTGAGCTCTCCCCTAAATCCCTCTGAATAACATTTTTAAATGATTCTAAACAAATTCTAAAGCAGTAGAATCCATAAAAAGGCAGAATGAAACAAATTTTCAGCCCAAGACAACTTGGAAGATCAGCAGGAAAAGTCTGTGGCAAAGGGTAAGAGAGGAATGCAGTCCAGCCAGCACAGACAGGGCCCAACAAACCCAGAGCAGGCCTCGGGGTAACAGAATCATTAGCAACAGTGAATAAATTTTCAGCCCAAGAAAACTTAGAAGATTAGCAGGATAAGTCTGTCTCATCTGGATGAGAATGGAGCACTGTCCAGTGCAGGTCACTCCAGCATGGCCCCAGCCCCAGCAAACCAGGAGCAGGCCTTGGGGGTGACTAAATCAGCTATGGTAGTGGTTGCTTCCAGAGCTCTCAGCCCACAGACAGAAAGGAAGTCAAATAATTGGTCAGAAGATGACAGAGTCAGAAGATGAAGATGCTAGCACTGAGGCAGAATTCTATTGCTTTGTCCATACTCAGTTCCAGGTCCTAGTCCTGGGTGGCAGTCCTTGCATAGCAGCCTTTGTGACAGCAGTGGAAGGGGGATCCTTCTCACAGTTCCAGGATAGAAAAGAGTACTTGTACTCTTAGTGTAAGTACAAGTAGTACAAAGAATACTCATAGACCAGAGCACAGGCCAGGAAAGTAGTAAATACCTCTCCTTAGATTCTATCACCTTGGAAGAACTGGGAACTTACAAGTTCCTAGAAAATCTCTGAAAATAGCTATACAAGGACCCTGAAGCTTGGGACAGTGCCCCTTTCACCTTAGAAACAGAGCCCTACTGTAATAAAAAGTTAAAAGACAACTAATAGGTTGGAAAAATGAGCAAACAATGGGAAAAAACTGACTATCAAAAGTTATTATAGTGACAAGGAAGATCAAAACACACGTGTAGAAGAAGACAACAAAGTCAAAGCTCCTACAACCAGAGTCTCCAAGAAAAATATGAATTGGTCTCAGGCCACAGAAGAGCTCAAAAAGGGCTTTTAAAATAAAGTAAGAGAGGTAGAGGCAAAATTGGGAAGAGAAATAAGAATGATGCAAGAAAAAAATGAAAAACAAATCAACACTGTGGTAAAGGAGACACCAAGAAATACTGAAGAAAATAACACCTTAAAAACAGATTGGGCCAAATTATAAAAGAGGTCCAAAAAGTCCATGAGGAGAATGCCTTAAAAAGCAGAATTGGCCAAATAGAAAAAGAGGTTCAAAAGCTCATGGAAGAAAATAATTCCTTAAAAATTAGAATGGAGCAAATGGAAACTAATGGCTTTATGAGAAATCAAGAAACAATAAAACAAAGCCAAAAGAATGAAAAACTAGAAGGCAACATGAAATATTTCGTTGGAGAAACCATTGACCTGGAAACTAGAACCAGGAGAAATAATTTTAAAATTTTCAGATTTCCTGAAAGTCATGATCAACAAAAGAGCCTAGGCATGAGCTTTCAAGAAATTATCAAGGAAAACTGTCCTGATATCTAGAACTAGAGGGTAAAATAAAAATTGAGAGAATCTACCAGTGACCTCTAGAAAGAGATCCCAAAATGAAAACTCCTAGGCATATTATAGCCAAATTCTAGAGTTCCCAAGTTAAAGAGAAAATATTGCAAGCAGCCAGAAAGAAATGATTCAAATATTATGAACCCACAGTCAGGAGAACACAAGATTTAGCAGCTTCTACTTTAAAGGATTGGAAGATTTAAAATATGATATTCCAGATGGCAATGGAGCTAGGATTAAAATCATGAATCACATACCCAGCAAAACCAAGTATAATACTGGGAGAGTGAGGAGGGGAAATGGATATTCAAAGAGAATGAGGACTTTCAAGCATTCTTGGTTAGAAGACCAGAGCTGAATAGAAAATTTGACTTTCAGATACAAGACGCAAGAAGTGCATAAAAAGAGTCATCAAAGTTCAAAGACAGGACAAAAGTGAAGACAACTGGTGATGGCTCAGGATACAGTGGATAACCTTGGCATCTTCAATGTCTGACCAAGCTCTAAGTGCTCCACAGCACCTGCTTTAGTTGCCTTCTTGACTGTTAGAATAAATTGTTCTCATCTACCCATTCCACCAAGGAAAGTCTTCACAAGCATGAAGTAGACATCCCCTTAAACTCACTGATGGGTTACCCTCAACCTGGTTTAGCCAATTTGCTGAGACAGTTTTCCTAGGGTGTGGGCTCTGAGCATGCTTCTTGGAGTCACAGATGAGAATCAGGAGACTGGTGGATATCAAAAGTAGATGAGCAGTCCTGAAAAGGACTTGGCAAGCCCTCACACCAAAGATGCTAGTCCTCCTTTGGCACCCCATACACCCCATGTTTAGGGGGCAAGAGGCATAAGGATGAGGCAGTAGAACACAGGGAGGATTAAATAAGTAGGAAACTGGGCAAAGAGTAATACCACAGAAGCCTAAAGAATATCAAGAGAAAGCTGGTCAATGGCATCAAATGTTTCAGAAATGTCAAGAGGCCAAGTACTAAGGAAAGGTCATTTCAGTTAGTAAGGTCATTGACAATATTCTAAAAAGCAGTATCACTAGAATGCCTGGAAATAAAATCAGGCTACAAGGAGTGAAGAGAGTAAATGTTTAACAAGTAAAGTCAGAAAACTAGTCTTTCTAGAAATAAAAGGGAGAGAGCACAAACACTCTAGGGTACATAGAGTCAAAGGAGGAAGGCATTTGGGTTGTCTGGAAGTTTGAGGTTTGTTTGGTTTTTAGAATAAGGAGATTCATCCTTGTTTGGGAAAGGAAAAGGAAAAGGAGGAAGGGGGTAGGAGGTAGAGGGAAAGATTGATAGAGTAAGGTCAAGGAAGGGAGAGCCCTAAGGCCACCTGAGAGGAAAGAAGCTTGGAAACATGGAGGAGATCGCAGTCTTCTCAGTAAAATAAAAGATGTGTGGAAAAAGAGGAGGGTTGGGATGACTGATTTGGGGACCTAAAGTCAGATAAGAGCAGAGGTAAAGGAACGACTGCAAATAACCAGGTTTGGCATCTCCAACTGAGTCAAAGCTCTTGATCAAACTGTCTCTGCCTTCATGCTCAGAGTTCATATCAGCAAACGCAAATGTGGTTGCTGCAAAAGGTAATTATTTAAAACAGCAATAGGTTGGCAGAGGACATGAGAAAATGGTGGTGTGCTTCCTACAAGCCAACTGGGATTTGGTTGCTTTATCCTTGGATGTGCTGATTTTCCCCCAAGATTATCAAGTTTTGGTGGTCCTCCTTAGTGGGGGGGTGGAGGGGGGGGCGGACACTCAGGCTAGTTTACTGAAAAGTTGTATGGAAATAATTCCGGGTGCCAAGGGACTTCCTCCCCCAAGAAGCCTTTACTCATCACTCCCACCCCACAGCAATCAGTCTTTTGTCTGTACCTCTCAGATGGTCCCTGATAAACAACCGAAGACAATGGGTGGTATTCCCATTGTTGTGGAAGCTCCTTCAAGCAGAGATTATGATTCCTTGTACTTATACCTCAGGCACCTAACATATAGTAGATGTTCCATAAATAAGATAATTGATCTCTTTAAAAAACAAAGAAATTGAGACCCAGAAAGACAGTGATTTACTTTAGGTTACACCAGTAGCAAGTGGCAGAAGGAGGATTCTATTCACAAGTTATTTATTAGCCCAGATGCCCTGGCCAGAAATCCTTACAACCTGCAGACTGACCATCTCCTGAAGCAAAAATTCATTTTCCCCTGCTGTTAACCTCAGCCTTAGTCTTCCTCCAGTTATGTCTCACTGGTCTCTCTTGTTCTCTTGTGCTCTCTGGGACCTCCTCCCACCATTCGCTGCTATTGTTAAAGAATTCCCAAAGCTATGACTAAGAATTCTTGGGCCTAAGATAAGTTAAGTTGGGGTCAGAAAAGATATAGGCAGCACAGAGGACAATCTAAGTCAGGATCAGCCAGGTTGGAAGGCAGTATGTATGGCCTATACTCCCATGTCAAGCCAGCTATTCTTAACCTCCCAAATCCCAGAAGCCTGTGTGTGTGACAGAGAGAGAGAGAGAGAGAAAGAGAGACAGACAGACAGACAGAGACAGAGAGAGCATAGGTATAGCTCAGAGATATTAAAAAGATGATGAATAAGCCACCTAGAATGATCTTCTGCAAGATGGAAGACCACTGTGTTGAGGAAGAACCACTACCACCCTATGTTGCCATCCACATTATGTTCTCCTCATATTAGTTAAGACTCTGGATGACAGCCTTGATCTCTTTATACCTTTTTCTGTATATGTTTTGTCTCCCCCGACAAAATATTAGCTCCTTGAGGACAGAAATAGTTTCATTTTTTGTCATTACATTCTTAATGCTTGGCACAAAGTACTTAAATACTTATTGATTGACTGCTTGACCTCACACCCCCTTTATCTTCTGCTACTCATGGAAACTTGATTGTCTCCAGAAGACACTGCATCCCTGGACATGCTCTCCTAGGTGTGTTACTTTTTCTTTCATCTACCTCTTGGTATTCTCTACCACTTCCAGACCCTCCCTCCACCTTCATCACTCTGTGAGCTCTTCTCTTTTAAAGTATTCTCCATACATCTATATCACCCTTTTTGCCATAACACATCAAACTCCTCATCACTTTCCCTCTTTTCTCAAAGAAAAAAAAGTACTCATAGTCTTCCCTCCCACTCCTACCTCTTCCTTCATACTTGGGGACTTCAATATATAATAGTGATGCCTAGGATACTCTCCCTTCACACTCCATAGGAATCCTAACATAGATATCACCATCAACCAGAACTTCGTTAACTCCATGATCTCATACGCTACAATGACTATTTTTCATTATTGTCTCCTACCCTATCTCTCTCTGCCTCATTAAATCTATTCTTCTAAATCTATTCTTCATTCATTCTTATTCACCAGACCTCCAGTTCAGCCAACTCTTCATTCTTTAAACCCACTATTTCTTCTCTGGCCTCAGTTTCTCCACAGTCTTCTCTTTATAGCTGATCAGTTCATCTATATACTGTTCTCTGCTCTTGAATTCCTTTCCCTTTCCAGGGGCCCCTGCAACCTACCAACATTCATACTCTCTCAGTCTTGAGCCTGTTCATACATAGGATACACCTTCTCTTCTCCTGTCCCAATACTAGTGAATGATGGCTGAGAAGATCACACAACTGGGACCACTAAAAAATGTTTTCTAATCTCAACTGGACCTTTGCTGTTATCTGACAGAAGATCTTTTTATTCTTGTTGACTGACTCTTCAACCCACTCTCTTCAGTAGGGATTCCAAACCTCTCCATATCTCCCCTTTAACCCACTCTAGGTAGAGATTAACTTATCTCCTTATTCACTGAGAAAATCTGCCTATCATGATCTCTTCATGTCTTCTGTCTGTCCTTTAAATCCCCCATACATCATCACTTCCTCTCCTTTTCTATTCCAAGCCCTGAGGAAGATGGATGCATCCAAGATTAATTCTTTTCCTTGTGCCTTTGATCCCATATCATTCTGTCTCCTTCAGAACCTTGCCTCAATGAACATCCCCTTTCTCTCTCTCGTCTTTAATAGTTCCTTTAATTTCTCCCTGAATTTCAGTGTATTAGAGTCTTTGGAATTCTTGTCACTGTTTTACATTTGTTTGACTAACAAAAATTATTCTCTCTCCCTTTTGTCTTCATTCTATTGAAAAATGAAAAGAAAGTCCTTATAACAATACGCAGTCAAGCAAAATAATTTTCTACACTGACCATATCCAAAAATATATGTCTTGTTCTGTAGCCTGAATTGATCATCTCTCTTTCAGCAGGTAAGTAGAATGCTTCATCATTGGTCCTCTGGAATTCTCATTGTTCACTGTATCAATTAGAGTTCTTAAGGCTTTCAAAGTTGTATATCTTTAGAGTATTGTATCATTGAATAAGTCATTCTGCTACTCCTGCTCTTTTCATTTTACTTCACATCATTCAAGTCTTCCCAGGTTTCTCTGAAATCATCTCTGTCACCATTTCTCCATTACATTCATATATTATCATTTATTCAGCCATTTTCTCATTAATGAGCACTTCCTTAGCTTCCACTTTTTTGTCAGTACAAAAAGTGAGCTACCATAAACATGTTTGTATTTGTATATTTTATTTTTTTTTACCTCTGAGGTATTAACCTAGTATTAATGTCAGATAATTTCCCTTCTCCTCTTCCCTTCTTTCCTAACAACAAACATGTTAGGTTTTTCCCATCTTTAAATACCTTAATTCTGCAATGCTATTCTTTCAACTTATCAAACTATCTCTCCTTCCTTTCACAGCCAGGTTTCAAGAAAGAGTTGCCTATTTCACTGCCCTCAGTAGTTCACTGTGCATTCACTTCTCAGCCTCTCATAATCAGGTTTCCAACCTTACTCATGCACTTAAACCAGCCTCTTAATTGCTAGAGCCAGTGACCTTTTCTCAGTCCTCATTTTCCTCAACCTTTCCACAGTTTTTGTCATGGTTGAACCATAACTTTTCTCCTGGATATCGATTCCTTTCCTTCTCCTGTCTTGGTCTCTGGCACTACTTTCTCCTGGATTTCCCCATAACTATATGATATTTTTTCTGCCCCCTTCAATGGTTCATCTTTCATCTCCTATTTCTTGAGCATCAATATCCCTCCTGCCTCTATCTTGGGTCTTCTTTTTTTCCTTACTCCATACCAGGGGCTCTCAAACGGGGGTCCATGAATTCTTGTTAATGTCTTGATGACTATTTCAATATAATTGGCTTCCTTTGTAATACTAACATATTTTATTTGATGCATTTAAAAACATTACTCTGATATGGGGTACAGGTATACTCTGTAGAATTCACCAAAGGGGTTCATGACATAAAAATGGTCAAGAACCTCTGCTCTACACTTTCTCCTTTGGTAATTTCATTAGTCTCCATGGTTTCAGTTGTCATCTGTACACAGATCTATAATCTCAGATCTCTGTGGCCTTAATCTGTCTCCTAAGCTCTGGTCTTGCAACTGTGTGCTGAGTTTTGAAAAGATGTCTCATGGATAAGTAAACATAGGAAAATGGAACTCACCATCTTTTCCCTCTTCCAAACCTTCCTTTTTCTATCATTTTCTATCAGTATCTACCATGCTCCTAGCCACCCAGGTTAATAACTTGGGACCTTGACTCCTCCCCTTTTTCTCATCTTCATAGTTACTAAGTTGTCAATCTATAATTCTGTCTCTATATCTCTCTCACATAACTCTCCTCTCCTCTCATGAATCTATTATGCTTATTCCGTCACTCATTGACTCTCAACTGGAATATTTTAATAGCCTCCTACTGTTTTCCTACTGTCAATCTTTCTCATCTTCAATTGATCTCTCACATAGCCACCAAATTAATATTCATAAGGCACACGTCTAGCCATGTCACTCTTCTGCTCAAAAACCTTCAACAATTCCTATTGATTCAGGCCAACTACAAACTCTAAGATTAGCTCCAACCTATTCTTCTGCTTTATTTGCTTTATACCCTAGAGAAATACACTACTATTTGTTCCATTTTCCATTTTCTGCATTTGCCCAAATCATTCCCTTTGTCTAGAGTATAGCTCCTGTTCATCTCTGCCTCTAAGAGTTCATATCTCAGTTCAGGTGTAACCTTCTCTATGAAGGCTTTCACCAATTGCCAACGTTCCTTCCTATTCATATTACCATATATTTACTTATCTGAACATCCTGTGTCCCTAAAGTAGAATGTAGGCATTTCATTTTCGTCTTTGTATTCCCAGAATTCAGCACAGTGACTTCAGGAGGCACAAATAAGTATTTGTTGAATTGAATTGCTACATTAATCAAAATCCTTTGTTCAGTCTCCATTGTGACAGTTCTGTGAAGATGGAGTCTTTGGTTCTAGCAAAAATCAATATTGTGCTGTTCTAAGAACTAGAAAAAATCCTTAATATAGTTAGTTGTACTGACTTTGTCTTTCTTTCTTCCCCTGTCTCTTTAATCTGTCTCTCTTGTCTGTGTGTGTGTCTGCATTATAACATATGCACTGTACGTTTGTATGTATTTATATTTGTATGTGTGTATATGCAGTATATATGTATTGGGCAAACCGATACTTTTGTTGATATACAAATAAGGAAAAACCTTCTACCCATACCAATTAGTTCATGCTATGCAAGTTTATGTCTTGGAGAGATGCCTGGTGCCTGTAGAGACTTTGGCCTGTCATAATCCCAGTCAAGAGGAGAGAGCAGAAGAGGGAAGAAAAGGGTAGGGGAAGGAAGGGCAAAAAGAAAGTAAAGATGGAGTGGGAAAGGGAGAACTATGGAAAGAGGAAGGAAGAAGAGGAGGAAAGGAAATAGAAGAGAGGAGGGCAAGAAAAGGAAGGAGAAAACCTTCAGAAATAATGTAAACAAAGGCATTTGAAGCAGAACTATGGAAAGTGTTTGCAGGGACAGTATAGTTTTTATAATGGCAAGCTAATATAAGAGAAAACCTTATGTTTTCCTTAAAATTATATTGAAATTATATTCACATAACCTCAAACAAGAACACAATTCTTGGCATATAATAACTATTTAATAAATGTTTTTAATTCATGCAAGACAATTAAATTTTTTTAAAATGACTTCAAATTCCAGTTTTTAAAAACTGTATGTATTTTGATTGAGTTTTCTAGTTTTCAGCTATATGTTTGGCATTATGTAGACTCTGGGATGTTGGCCAAGAATATGGATAGTGCTCCCCTGAAACATCTAATGCCTGCCAACACCAGGGCCTGGAGACTGAGGGATCAGAATCCAACCAGGACCTTGAATAGAATAGCTAGCCCCATTGTGTGGCTGAATAGGCCAATTTGTACTAAGCAAAGACATTTTACCCAGATGTGTCTCCTCTCCAAAACAGAAAGAGGGGTGAAAATTAGCCAAGTTTATTTATGATTCAAAGTATATCTTTCATCAATCCACTTTAAGACCAAAGAATTCAAGTCCAAAAATTAATAAAATACACAGTCCATTAAGTGGGAGTACATACACACACACACACACACACACACACACACACACACACACACACCCTTACAAATAAGTTTAAAAATGTTTCTAAGTGAAGAGGGAGGCAAAAACACAAAAGGGGGACAATTCTTTATTTCTACTAACCTTGGATTCTTGTAGGAGATGTACTGAGAATAAAATATTTAATAACCTTCCTTTCTACTTCCTCTTTTACAAGTCTCCATTTTCTAGGCTTTCATAGCTAACCAGGAACATGGGTAATTCAAAACTGAGAGGAATAGAAAAGTAATTTCTATTAAATGAATTAGATATGTGATAGGGACAGGTTGCAGGTATACTTAATGGGTGTCACAGGTGACACTAGAAGTGCTGAAGCAAAAATAGCTCGTGCCCAGGTCTATCCAACTTGCTACAAGCCTACAGAAAAGTAGATTGACACTTTATTAGGTCACTAATTAACCAGTAAGGGATATATATATATATATATATATATATATACACACATATATATGTATGTATATATGTGTGTGAATGTATGTGTATATGTATGTATATATGTATATGCATATGTATGTATACATACATTTATACTCATCTATATGCCCTATAGATAAATAGAAATACATAAATGTGTGTGTGTAATTTGTCCACCACCGAGTGCTATATTCTTGAGTCACCAGACCAACGGTTTCTTCAGAATACATTCTGGGGGCATACACTGGCCTTCCCCAAAGGTTGCCATTTCCCCATTACTCACCTGAGCATAGTTGTGTGGACTATTACACCTTCCACAGTCCTGGACTCCTATAGCTTTAGGCATGATGCTAGCTCAATTCATTAGTGATCCTGTGGTACAAACAAAGGAAAATGCAATATTGTTCTAAATTATGAAAACAGTAGAAATCTTCATAAAGCTCTATCCCATCCCCATTTGTCTGGGAAATGTTTATCCTCCTACAGGCCAACATAAGACTAAGAAACTGCCTTTAAATGTTCATGTGATTTATTAAAAGATTACCATCTTTCTCTCACCAAGCGAATATATACCTTGGTACCTTGCCTCTGTATGTATTCTTCTTTTTTGTGTGTGAAGGCAATGATTATAACCTCATGAGTTTTGAGAGACCAGAAGACTCAACTACCAAAGGTCCCATCGTCCTGTAAGATTTTGCAGGGTCTAAGATGAGAATTCATCTGTCAACATTGTCACATTTGAGCAGAGGGTGACAGGGCAATGAAAAGCTTGGAATATGAGTCACCACTTCAGACTACTGGGAAAGTGTCCAAAATGCTTTTTGGGGAAATGGGATTCTATGTTTGTTCTTTCTTTCAGTCCTTGTCCTGTCTCTCCATTTTGCCTGGGTAGTATAAGTCTAATAGCTAGAAAACTTCTATGAACTCCCTGGAGAGCTATCTGTGCCTACGTGGAATTCAGATCAGGCAAAACCTCAAAAGACACTTATCTTTCAGAGGGAAACTTTGTCTTATCCTAGATGTAGGTGACTACCTTGAATACCATACAATTCATCATAACTTGTAATCTTTTCATCACTCTTAAGAGTTTTTACATTTAGAATTGATATGTCTAGGAGATAGATCTTATCCAATTTTAATGTCTCCTGCTACTCCCTCCCCCCTCCCATACACACACACAAAATGAGGCAAATCTTTCCTGTTAGAAAAATCCATAATCTTGAGTGTGGTAAGATTGGTGGATACTATTTCTCCCTCACCAAAACATGTCCCCAACATTAATCATTTTTCTTTAGTGCTTAACAACATTTACAGCCACTAGACTCCCCTGATGTCTTGCTATGTTGTAGAGACAACCCTGTGTTCCAAAGGTTTTGACAGCAGAACACAAGTTCTGGAAAGTTCTATCAAGTGCTGAAATGGAGTTGAGTATGAACTCAGTGACAGATTGAACATCTGTTGTCCAAAGGCCAGCTTGCCTCTGTCTGGTGAGACTCAATACCATAGCAATGGTAGCCACCAGGGGGTTGAATATTTTTGGAAAGCAACTTGTTAATGTATTTCTATTATTTTTTATTCAAAGTTTGTCTTTTGGGGAAATGTCCTAATAGCTTTTACCTCTTAAAATATCTTTGAAAAGCAGCTTCAACGTTTGAAAGCCTCCTGTCTTTTCTACTCCCCATTCCTAATATCACGTAATACCATTCCCAGAGCGGATTTTAGTTTCCAGTTGTAGCCCTGCTTTTTGAAATGTACAAGCCCCATAATGCCCAGAAGCCTGTGTTTTCAAGGGAAACTCTGGAAGTTTGCATGTGTTTCTGACTGAAACTGCTTGCATAAGGATTCTGGGAAGAGAAAGACAGAATACAGGAGAGAGATACAGAGGTCAAGGGGGGAGATTTAGTTTCCATCCTAAGATGAGAAGAGATATGTGGGACAGCATCAGTACCTCCAATTTGTTTCTTCCCTGGCCCTTGCATCCAGAAAGAAAACCAGTTGGGGAGGTGCACCCCTTGTACTATAACTGAATCTGGTTTGAGTGAGATGCCCCATTAGATACTCAGTGCTCTGAGCAGAAATACTAAGGAACTCCCCTTCCCTCCCCTTTCAGTATCTAAGCAGGAGGCCCCTTTCTGGCCTCTGAAGTCAGAAAGCCACTGACAAGTGTATTTTCACAGTGCTAATAAGCTTGCACTATCCAATCCCACCACTCCGCTATCTACTTTCTGTCCTGATTCATTTTTCTTACACTTAAAACTAATTTAATACACTAACTTTAGTTATGTGATTATTGGGAGAGCTCTAAAGGTGAGAGGGAGATAAATCTAGCCTAGAATAAATATATTCGAATACCTCCAACAAATAAACAAGGGTTTACCCCAAACAACAGGCTCCTCCACCACATACCTTGCCAATTCCTAGGGCACCATTCCACTTTTTGACCTCGTCCCAGTTTAAAAAGTGGGAGAAATAAAGAAGGTGGTTTATAGTGAGACCTGAATTCTCCCTAGAAAACTTATATACAATATCTTAACCAGTCCAGTAGCCAAGGACAAAAATTTAAAAAGTAGAGGAGCATGACTGAACTGATTTTCCTTTCCTTAGTTCCTCTACCCTACCCCCACCCCCACTCTCCACTTGTGCCACAAGTGGGGACTTCCTTTACCTCCCTGACAGTGTGCATACAATGTTCCTCAGTAGTTCTATATTGTATACAACATTTTTCTTTATAGAGTACATATAAAATAAGATGGTTGAGGAGGAAACCGGAGTTAAAAGAGAGAAGGTTTGCTTAAAACGCAATCATATATTAATTATAACTTGAGATTTAAATATGTCCTTTATTATAACTCTACAGAGCTCTGAAGAAAGGGGGGGATTATGTCAGTGTTTTGGAAGTGATTTCATTATAAAATCTCTGCCTAGCGATGTGGAAAAACCTGAAAAGCATATTCAGCATCCTAAAGCACATAACCTACTCTTGATTCATGGAGGATATTTGCATAAGGATAGAAGAATGTCCTATTGGATTAGCTCAATAGTGACTCTAGCCAAGTATAAAAAGAGTCTGGTTTTATGGTAGAGCAAAGTAGCTGTTCTTGACATTCAGTTTGGGGTTTTAGTTTGCAAGGAATATAAAAGATAAGGGTAGCGCTTTCTGCTCTCGAAGCTATTAGTGCTCTCATGGTCATGGGGCATGACCATGAGCAAACACACCCAAAGCTGAAATCAGAAAGACTGGAAAGAAACTAGAGAAACATGGAATGATGAGGAAACATGACCGACATGGCCAGTGTTGGAGCATTGTGCTTGACTGCTGCTCCTATCACAACCTCTGCCCATCTCTGCTTTGAAGAAAAATATATCTGGAGCAGACTGCCTTAGAGAGAGTCAAAAAAGGAGCATAATGGTTTTGTCTTTCCTTTCTCCTCCTCTTCCTCTCTTGGAGGAGAAGGGGGATTTAACAGATGTTAAATCCAAAGTCTTCTTATTTTAAGGTTCATCTACAATTTCTGTTAAATAAATTTTCATTTGAACTATATAAAGTGATTGACTATATCTGCTTCATTACCTGCAAATAGAACATTGAAAAAGAGACAGAAGTTGGGAAAACTGAGAGACAAAGGAGAGACCCTGGCAGAGATCTGTAATTCATTCAGTCCTTTGGGGGGAAAGGTTATTCCAAGGTTAATCCAAAGAAAAATATTATTTTCCCCTATACTTCCACAACACATTTATTGAATAGAATATGAAATGTATCTTCTTAAAAGAGTTTGAAGAGTTTGTATTGAATGATCTCAAAGGTCTTTTCTGTGATCTTCTGGTTTAGTACATTAACATGAGAGAGACAAAGTGGTATTTTGATTAGAGAGTTGGCCTTGGAGAGCGAGAACCCAAGCTTCAAAGCTTGCCTCTGACTCACAATAGGCACAATAAGCAACTCACTTAGCCTTTCTGTGCCTTCAGCAGACTTTTTAAGACTTCAAGAGTTGCCATTGTACATCTATGGAGAGAATTTCAACATCCAAAGTTCCCTACAATGATGAAATAATAAGAGCTAGCCTTTACATAGTGCTTTAAGTTTTGCAAAATGTTTTTATACATGTGGCATCTCATGTGATTCCCACAACAACTCTTGGAGATAAGTGCTGCTATTATTATACTTCTTTTTTTACAGATGAAAAAACTGAGGTTAAATGACTTGTCCAAGGTCACATAGCTAAGTAAGGGTCTGAGGCAGGATTCAAACTCAGGTCTACATGATTCCAAATCCATCACTTTATATATTACAACACCTACCTGCCTGTAATCACAGACCTAGATTATGCCCCCTTCATAAAGAAATATTTTTTCTTAATTCATACTTTTTGGGGGTTTAATGAAAAGTTTACCTTAGATAACATTAGCTTTCATTATTTTGTAATGCATCTCTGAAGCAACAAAGTATGGATCAGTCCTCTGCTATTTGTGCTAATTTTGGCCTAACAATTAACATCAAGAAAATACAGGTCTTCCTTCAGCTACCACCACACCATCTGTATGTGGAACTATTGGTTACAGCAAATGGAAAAGCTTTGAAAGCTATGGATAAGTTCATTTACCTTGGTAGTGTACTTTCCAGGGATTTTCACATTGATAATGAGGTTGATGCATGTATTGCCAGAGCTAGCTCAGTGTTTGGGAGGCTCCAAAAGGAAAGTATGGGAAAGAAGAGGTATTAGACTGACTACAAACTGAAGGTCAGGCAGTTTACTGACCTCATTGTTCTATGCCTGTGAGACTTGGACAGGATACCAGCAGCATGCCAGGAAATGGAATCACTTCCATTTAAATTGTCTTAGGAAGATTCTAAAGATTTCCTGGCAGGATAAAATACTAGATACTAAGATCTTTTCTCAAACTAAACTGCCACACACTCAAATTCTGCTTCAGAGAGCACAACTTTGATGGACTGGCCATGTTATTGGAATGCAAAACATATGCTTGCCAAAAAGACTATTTTAAGGAGAACTCGCACAGGGCAAGCATTCATATGGTGGCCAAAAGAAGCGATTCAAGGGCACTCTCCAAAGTGTTTCTTAAGAACTTTAGAATTGATTCTGTGACATGGGAGACGCTGGCACAGGACCACTCAGCATGGTGTGCCCACATCAGAGAAAGTGTTGTACTCTATGAACAAAGCAGAATTGAAATAACTCAAGAAACCCCACAAGATTTGTAAATTTAGAGAATCCACACCAAATATTCACATGGACTATTTGTGGTAGAACCTGAGCTTGTATTATTAGCCTGATCAGCCACACTGGTCAGTCAGACACACTGAAACTTGACTCTAGCCTAATGATGTCATCTTGGTCTTCTTCAAGAACTAAAGACAACAACCAACTAACCTCCACTATCTGGCACTGAGCCTTGTCCAGAGTCAGCCCTAGATAAACATTTGTTGGATTAAAGTGTATTCTAGAGGCAGAGAACTCTGTTTCTCAAGGCAATCCATGACATTGGCATAAAATTCTAAATGAACTCCCTAGGACAATCATATTTTGTCCTTGCCAGTTTTCGAGTTCTTTGAATTCCTCCTCTGAAAAATACTAAGAAGGACCTGGGCTGAGTCATAGTTCAGTCTCTCATTTTATTTGTGGTTTTAGGCAAGTTATTTTATTTCCCTGGCCCTTAGTCCTCCAAAATGACCAATCTGATCTTTTTCATTCTTACATTTCTATGATGACAGCCTTTCTTCTGATTCTCTTTCATGATTTTGTGTTTGAAAGTAGATTGCCATCAACCAGAGAAATGGCTAAACAAATTGTCACACATGAATGCAATGAAATGTTTCTAGTCTGTAAGAAACGATGAGCACGAAAAATGCAAAGAATTTTGGAAGACTTATATGAACTGATGCAAAGTGAAGTAAGCAGAGCCAGGAAAAGAATAGACAGAATGATTACCCAAATTCTCTTTCTAAAAATGGAAAGAACAATAATAAATCAATTTAAAATGAATGCTGAAAAATAACAAATTGGCCCCAAAAGAAGAGATATATGAAGATATACCTCTCCTTGCCTTCTTACAGAGGTCAGAGACCTTTGTTGTACAACACTGTATAAAATATCAGATTTTTTTCAATGTATTCATTTGTTTTCCTATCGTTTTCCTTTTAGAAATGCCCTTTGTTATAAAGGATGGCTTTTTTGGAGAGAAGGGATAAGGAGAGTGGGGGAAATTTGAGTTATATAAAAAGGAAAGAAACTAATAAAATCTACTTTACTAAAATAATTTTTAAAATTCCTTGTTCCTCGTGTCCTACAGTCTGATCATACCTACCATGAATTTTTCTATAGCCTTTGACTCTCACCTTCAGTTCTTTGGAGACTGTAAGTAGTGTTCCATGTCGCACAGCCATGCAAAAACATCAAGCATGATATTCTAAACTACTAACACTAATGAGCAAAATAAAATATGTAAATGACAATTAAAAATAAATATACTGTTCTTCACATTCAAAGGTGGATCTCCTGACCTACCATTAGTAGAGTACTCTGATTTGTTTTTCCAGTGGTGGTAACAAATTACACTGAGCCATCCATACTTGTTTGCTGATTACCTTTTCAATCAAGCACCATCCTTTGCATATAGTGCCTTGGCATTTCATAAGGGGGGAGAGGGAGAAACAAGCATTTATTAAGTGCCTCCTCTGGGCCAGGCACTTAACTAAGTTAGAAATAATGTCGTTTAATCTACATGACAACCTAGGGAGTTAGGGTCTATTATGACCCTCATTTTACAGTTGAGTAAACAGAGGCAGACCACAGTTAAGTAACTTTTCTAGTATTACACAGCTAGTAAATAATAAATGCTTATTGAATTTAATTGAGTTGAATTAGTCAATGACAGATATTTCAATAGCCAATCCAAATATTCCGGCTGAATGGAGTCACATAGGGTAATGGGTGTCCATAAAGCAGAATGACACTGAACAGCCCACATAGAGATCCAATTCATCACCATGAGATTGACCAACAAGTTGAGTCATCTGACCTGAATTCATAAGAACTCAGTCGATTGGTCAACAAGCATTTATGAAGCACTTGCTGTATGCTAGGCACTGTGCTAAGTGCTAGAAATACAGAAGACACTCCCCATTGTCAAGAAGCTTAATGGTAGGCCTTAAGGTAGGCCATCAAAGGAAATCCAAAGTAGAGCCTGGAGGAAAATAAGACATGGTTGATGAGAGCCCCCTCTTTGAATGGAGGTTTGGGAGGAGCCATCCATCCAGAGGCAAAGGCTTAGGGGAATAAGGTGGTCTGAGGTGGTTCCAGGGATAAAGTGATCTCCTGGGATGAAGATGTTTCTGGGACATGATGGAAAAGTCCAGAATGCAACCCTCAGGGCCCAAAGTCCTTAGAGACACAATGATCCATTGAGAACAGGAGAAGAACAAGCAACTGAAGCTGGTGTGACTTTAATGCCTGGGGAATGGGCTACTGGGTAGAGAGGGACAGTGCTCAATACCTTCTGCTTCCTTCTTCCTGTTGGATAAGGGACAACACAACTTCCCCCCAGGTCTTTTTTTCTATTTCCACAGAAAGTTCATATAACTTCCTCAGGCTGAGGAATTTAAAATGAGACTGAAACCTTCCTTTCCTAAAAGACAAAATTATCTCACAATCTTGACCCTGACCAGAAAGGAGGTTTGAGGGCTTTCTTTGTCCCTGGCTTCTATAGTGAGTGTGGGTATATCAGAATATTTCATTGTCTGTTTTCTCCTAAGAAGATTATATGGTGGTTATTGTCATTTTTCAGTCGCGTCTGATTCTGTGACCCCATTTGGGGTTTTCTTGGCAAAGATACTGGAGTGGTTTGCCATTTCCTTCTCCAGTTCATTTTACAGATGAGGAAACTTAGGCAAACAGGGTGAAGTGACTTGCCCAGGATCATACAGCTAGTAGGTGCCTGAGACCAGATGTGAACTCACCAAGATGAGTCTTCCTAACTCCAGGCCTGGTGCTCTATCTAGCTGCCCTCTACAATTATATTATACATCATTGTTAATCGTATTACATTTTGTCATTATATTCTAACAATATATGATTTTTATAATCTCCTAAAAAGAGGATTGTAACTTATTAGAAATGAACAAGTTTATTGTTCATCATTATTTATATACTTCTAGATGCTCCTGAATTCTAAAATGTTGTTTACCAGTCTCGGACCCTTAATGTAGAATTTACGCTTTCAGAATTTCTTGTAAAGGGTGGAGGCTTCCAGTCCTTTCAGTGTGTAAATGACCTTGACTTTCTTCCTATATTGCCTTCTCTTTCAGTGTTTCTGTGCCTTGTTCTGTGACTGACATAATCAGACCTGGTACTATCTCTCAAGCCATATGACATTTTGAAATACCCAGGCATCAGGTGGGTTGAGATAATGTTAGGAAAATACAATAGGCTTCCTCTCATGTTCTAATGAAGATTACAAAGGAAAAAAATTACAGAGACTTTCTATAGAACCTTTTGGTAAGTGCAGGGGGTGGGGGGAATCTATCTGCTCTGAGGGCCTTTTGGAGAGGAGCAACTGTTATCAGTCTGCTTTCAAATCAAGATTGAGTTACACAGGTGAGAGAAATCGCTTTTCTCCATTCCTGAATTTCTCCATATGAGTTTAGGCAAAACATTTCAAGCAGAAAATAGAATTAGACGGGTAAATGGTACCATGTATATGTTACCTTTGGCTGAGAAACCCACAATGGAAATTTAGTCTATTTAACTATAACTTTGGCTAAGTTAATATTTTCAAAATTGAATGGAAATTCCCAGAGACAAAGGATGTATGCTTTTAAATAGGATGGAGGTTCATGGAGGGTGAGGTGAGAACTAATTTTTTTATATCCAGCATCTAGGAATGCAATAAATGCTTCTTGAGTGAATAAATAAATGAAATGCCATTACTTAACCTCTATGAAGTTCTTTCTCAACTACAGTGTAAATGTTCCTTAATCACTAATTTCCTTCAGATCCTCTGAGGTTAATTAATATAGAATATATTTTTACAAACAAGGAAACTGAGGTAAACAGTTGTTGCACCTGGTTACATAATCTTGGTTTTCTAAAAAATGCATGTTATCGAAATGTAAATTACTTGAGAAATAGATTCCACTTATCATCTAATTGCAATTATTAAGCTCCATCTCTATACTCGACTTTTGCATACTCCTCTGTTAAAATAAGATTGAACTACATAGTCTCTAATTTCCCTTCCAGATATGTCAAATTCTATTTTAGATAGATTGGTTATAGTGAAAGCATTTCTTCTATAACTAAGCCTTATCCAAATTCATTTTTTGTGGTATAAACTTAATGCATTTAATCTGTCTCCAGTAGCTCTGAAAATTATGAAATCTATTACCATTAGCCTAAATTCACTGTGAAATGGACCAGAGATTAATATTTTCCCACTTAATGCAATAAAGTGTGTAGTTAAAAATTAAGTCGACAAAATTAATAAACGGATAAAAATAACCTCCCTTTCCAGTCTATGAGAGAAATAGCATTGATTATGAAACAGCATGTTCTGATCTTTGTGGGTTCCCATCCATTTCTGATGGATCTAAATGAGTTTGTGAGTAGTGAGAAAAATAAAATCACTGATTGTCTCACTAGTTGTCTGGAGAGGAGATCTACCCTCACTTGTCTGCATTTGATTGAAACCTGAGTGAAGGGCCAATGCCCACACACTCTGCAGAACCAGGATTAAAGACCAAGGAAACATTAGCAGGAGACATCTTATATATCTCTCTTGACAGGTGCTTTTCTCACTTCCAGGACTTAACTAAGGATTACTTTCACAGGAGCTTTGACAAAGCTTTGGCCTTTCTAAGTGAAGTCAGTAAAATATAGCCAAAAACTAAAAAACGAAAATGGACAGATCCTCTCTGGAGCAATGGTTATGTACAACCTAGGATGCTAAATTCATTTACATTAAAATCTTTTTCATTTGATCCTTCGTACATCTCAAACACTTTTAATTGAACTGTATTTATTTGCCCTCTGCTACTAATGCTTCAGTGATTCAGATTGTTATCTGAGAAGCTGGAGAGAGGAATGTAAGGCAAGCATCAAGAATGGCAGCTATAAGAAGTGTGACTTGAAAGTAATGAAAGGGATTCACCAAGTCAGTCTGCAGAGCAGTCATTGCCTTTTAGACATAGTTCCTACATTGTCAAATTTAAGAATCTTCAATCTAATTAGCTCATCATGCTCATGGCTTGGTCAGTGAGACAGATCTGAAAGAACATGTCAACAACTAAAAAGTCAGATAAACCCCTCACTAAAATCAAAGTTAAATTTTGAATAAAATTTGAATAAGAAATTCTGAAAACTCCAAAAACAAAGGTTTTTTTAGAGACCAAATTTGAAAAACCTCATCCTGGTAAACAAAAAAATCATAAAACATTAACCCTGATAGAGGCCTTACTAATTGTCTAGTCTAGCCCAGCCATTTCACAAATAAGTAAAATGAGATTTAGGTGTAGCTGGTAGCTGGTGGTACAGTAAATAGAGTATCAAACCTGAAGTCAGGAAGAATCTCCCAGAGTTCAACTCTGGCCTCAGATACTGACTAGCTGTGACTCCAGGCATGTCACTTAACCCTGTTTGCCTCAGTTTCCTCATCTGTAAAATGAACTGGGGAAGGAAATGGCAAACCATTCTGATGTCTTGGCCAAGAATGCCCCAAATGGGGTCACAAAGAGTTAGACACAACTGAGATGACTGGACAAACAAAATTGAGATATTGAGAAATAAAGTGTCTTGTCTGAGGTAAGAACTTCTTAAAAAGAAAACTCAAAATTTAGAGTATTTAGGTAATAGGAACTTCCAGAATTTAGAGTTGAAAGGGATTTTAAAGGTCATCTATTCTAGTACTAAAATACTTAAATAGAAGTTAGCCAGCTTTGCACAACTTGATGTGTATAGTAGACATCTATATCATATTATTTGACTTCTCACTGGATGCAGGGAGGGAAATAATTAAGATGAATGTAAAAAAAATAAGAGAAATGAGGGTCAGAAAGTCTTATATATGGATCCCAGTAAGGCACATATTGACTTAGAAAATCACATATTAATATTATCTATGCTTTATTGTATTTTTATTTATTTTGTCAACTATTTCTCAATTGTATTTTAATATGATTCAAGGTACTCCTAATCTAACCCTGTTACTTTATAAATGAAAAAACAAAAGCCTAGAAAGGTAAAGGAAAGACCGATTGCAAAGGGCAGAGCTGGGACTTAAGCCCAGGTTCTCTGACTCCAAATCCAGAACTCATACCCTAAAGACATGAATGGAATAAAATCTCATTGATTGGGAGCTTCTTTTAAAAAATTATTAATGTGAGGTAAACAGAAAAGAGAAGCCTTAAGGAACTCATTAAAGTTGAACTGTTTACATTCCTATATGAAAGATGTTGTGTGAAACTCATGAGACCTTTTTCAGTATTAGGGTAGTTAGAGGGAATTTATACATACACACACACATATGTAGATGCATATGGGTATGTATGTATGTTTATATTATATATGTGTAGGTATGTATATGTACATGGGTGTATGTGTATATAAGAGACAGACAGACAGACAGACAGACAGAGGGCACAGGGTGAGCTGAATATGAAGGGAGAATACCTAAAAGAGTAAAATTTACTGTGAAATGGAAAGTACTAGGAGTGAAAGGGAGAGGTAGAAAGTAACAAATCATCGCACATGAAAGAGGGAAGAAAGAGCTTTTACAATAGAGGGGAAGAGGCGGGAGATGAAAGGAAATAATTAAGCCTTACCCTCATGGGATTTGACTTAAGGAGGGAATAACACACACTCAATTGGATATGGAAATCTATTTTACCCTGCAGGAAGGCAGGGGGGAAGGGGATAGGAGTGGGAAGATAGTAGAAGGGACAGCAAATTGGGAAAAATAATCAGAAGCAAACACTATTGTGGGAGGACAGGTCAAGGGAGAGAATGGAATAAATGAAGGACAGGATAGGGAGGGAAATGTGGTTAGTCTTTTACAACATAACTATTATGGAAGTGCTTTGCATTGTTACACATGTATGACCTACGTTGAATTGTTTGTTTTCTCAATGAGGGTGGGTAGAAAGGAAGGGAGAGAATATGAAACTCAAAGCTTTAGGAATGAATGCTAAAAATTGTTTTAGCATGCAACTGGAAATTAAGCTATACAGGAAATGGAGTATAGAAACCTTTTTTGCCCTACACGAAAATAGAAGGGAAGGGGGATGGAATAAGGGTGGGTAATAGAGGGGAGGACAGACTGGAGGAAGGGGTGGATGGAGTACATGCTGTCCTGGGGTAGGGAGTGGGGAAAGATGGGGAGAAAATTTTGAATTCAAATTCTTGTGCAAGTAAATGTTAAGAACTGCAAATAAATAAATTATATATTAAAAATTATTAATGTGGTTTGCTTTCATACCCCTAAATTCCTCTTCCCATCCCTTCTTCTTCCCACCTCCCAGAGAGCCATCCTGTAATATAAAGTTTTTAAGAAAAAAAAGATGAGAAAAATTCAACAAAACCAATCAATTCATCAAAAAGAAAATGCAATGTTCCACACTCATGGTCCTCCACCCAAGCAAAAGAATGGGGGAAGTGCCTTGAGTTGGGAGCTTCCTAAATAGGATTTACTATAATTGTGAAAAGTAAGATTTGTCATTTGGAAGCTACCAGTAAGGTTTTTCAAAAGGCATATCCTTTGGGATTGGCCTCACACCTGTGATATAAATGCCATTTGGATGGAACTTGCACTATTTTTTTCACTTTAGGAAGGACAAAATGAAGAAGGTGGTATGAATTTTTGCTTCCATCCCTCGTAGCTTTCCATGGCCTTTTGCATCTGCTTGATGCCTCCAGAGCAACACAAGAGACGAGGCTTCAAAAAACAGAAAAAAGTGATCTTAAGCCACTTGATACCTTCCCACAAACTTTGCAAGTGGATGTTTTCATAAGCTCAGAATTTTATAGAGACTTAGAGATCTCTCTAAAGCTAAGCAAATATCTTTGAATGAGCTGGCAGATTTCATGGGACCCCTTCAGTCTTTGATCTCTCAAACCACAGAGGACTTCTTTGGATAACTTTGGGTGAAAGCCAGTAGTATGTGAAACAGAAGCGCTGGTAGCCTCTGAGCATTAATGGTCCCTAAATATGTAATCTCCTTTGGCTAGAATTTGAAAAAGGGAAAAAATACAACCATGTGCATTCTGAACTTAACTGTGACTGTGACCTGCAACTTCCCTGTAACATTATTGTACTTTTTCAAATAGGGAGATGCCTTTTATTTTACCTAAATACTTTCTATTTATTTACCCTTTGAAGTTAAACCTTGTGTTGTTACTGAAAAGCCCTGAGTGCATTAGTCTACTCATTTTTGAAGATTAAAAAAAATCTGTGGACAATAGGCAATTTAACCATAGTTACACAGCTCACTGTGCTAGAGTTGTTGGTTTTCTTAGGGCTATCTCTAAAAAAGTGTATCATATTTACCAATGTGATTCATTGTTGCTGTTGAGAACTCTTCTCTAAAGACTTACATGAACTGATGCGAAGTGAAGTGAGCAAAACCAGAACAGTGATCCACTGTGAATGGCTTAGCTATTCTGATCAATATGATGATCCAAGACAATTCTGAAGGACTTATTATGAATAATGCTCTCTACATCCAGAAAAAAAGAACTGATGGAGTCTGAATTCAGATTGAAGAAAACTTTTTTAAAATTTATTTTTCTTGGGTTTGTCTGTATTTTTTTCACAACATGGCTAATATGGAAATACGTTTTACATGACTGCACATGTATAATTTACATCAACTTGCATGGAGAGAGGGAGGGAAAGAATTTGGAACTCAAAATTTTTAAAAACAAATGCTACAAATTGTTTTTGCATGTGATTGAGAAAAAATATAGTGTGCTTAAAAAAAACATTCATCCCCTATTCCAAGAAGATGACATTTCGAAATATAATTAGTAATTGCTGTGGAATACTCCCTGGTTAGCAGGTCAGATTGCTTAAAGTTTCATTAAACAACCAACAGGTTAGGAAATAACTTTGTAAAGCTGTCCCACTGAGGAGTAAGAGAACTGAATTTTATGGAGCAATCAGGAAAAAAAAGGAGAGTATCATGCACAAATAAGAAGGATATACAGAGACTGGGACATTCTAGAGTTGCCAAGAACAGACATACAACAACCACTCACTTAAGGGTCAATGGAAGGCAACTGACAGTATAGAATTACTTGTGCTAAATCTGATTGTACAGTTTCTCTCCTTTTGTTCCATAATGTAGAACAAACTTGTGTGGGGCCAAAAGCAGATTAAAACACAACTGGGAAATGTTTATCAAAGTAAATAAAAATACAATAATATCAATGTTGATTTGTAGTTTTCTAAATCAATATGAGGGCAAGGATCCATTTCTATTTTAGTTTGACATCACTGCTATAATGAACGAATATCTACTCATTGATACTGATATTCAAAAAATCAAGCTATTTTGGAGAAAAACCAAAGTTGACAGTGAGGAAAATCATTTTAAGATGAGCTGGTAGTAAACATGACCAACAACATGGAGGAGCAGGCATCTCCTCTAAGCCCCATGATTTTTCAAACCTTTCCAAAAAAGGAATCTAATATGAGATAAAGCTTTTTTTTTACCTGACTCTTTGGCCTAAAACACCAAGAACTTTAATGTGCTATCAACCTAATGAACTAACTACAAAAAAAGCTAATCTCTAATCTCTGTCGCTCAATACCTCTTTCCCCACTTGTTACCACCCCCTGGCAGGGCTGCACAAACTGACCTGTCAGCTTGCCATAGCATTCAACTGGGTCCCTCCCTCTTTATGCTACAAAACTCCAGAAGCCAGAAACTTGCTCTGCCTGGAACAGCAGCATGGCAATGTACTAGATTGCAACAATAATCAACTGGAAAGCTGAGGAATAGATGGATAAGGGCAGGGTACTAGTGTATGTGTGTGGTCCTCCACCAAGCCTGAAGCAAAGGAGATTGGTATTCAACTGAGTCCAGCTCTTTCCCCCTAAATGTAACTTGGGACAGAGACTCAGCTGGTGAAAAAAAAAAGAATTCTCAGGGTATGAGGAGGCTAAGTCAGCTTTGATGTCCAGCCCATGGGGAAACCCCCATCAAAGGGGAAGGAGTCAGAAAACATTTGATAGGAAAATATAAGTAAAAAAGACTGAAATTATCAGGAGGAAGAATGCTTAGTTAAAGACTGTGAGAACAAGTAGATAAAACAACAGGGAAGAAATTAATAATAGAAAGGAAAATGGCCTCCAGATCAGAAAGCTTATACGAGGAATAGGAATCCATATACTATCTATACATATACATATACAAATATACACACATACACATATACGTGTACATATATAAACATATACACAAGTATATGTTTATATATGAATGAACATCATAAGACAAAGAAAAATTAATCACTATCTAGTGAGACAGAGGACCATGTAGATTCCTAAGAGAGTATAGAATCACAGCAAGATATACCTAAATGGTTCAAGAAATAACCAGGAAAAAGACCTTCAAATATAAAGAAAAGGAAACTTCAATGACACAACACTATCCTTCACCCACCGGAAATCACAATAGGTAATGGAAACATGTATTCTAAAGATCAATGTGGTTCAAAACGAGACCCAAGGGGACATCCATTGCAAACTTTAGCTTATCCATCAGGAGAAAAAAAAGATGGCCATTCAATAGAAAAAAAAGAGGTATTTGAAACATTATCAGAAAAAAACAGATGAGCAAATTATTTATTTTCAAAAGATCTAGTAGACTATTGATAGAAACACTAGACCCTTGCCCTTATCAGGGACAAGGGAAAGGAAGCCTTGGAAGATTAACCTCCCAGTTCTGCAGAGGAAGTAATATAGGATCAGAGGTCCTTATTAAGGGAACTCTCCCTAAAGGCTGCAGTAAGGAATATCACAGTTTCAGAAATATAGTCACTATTAGTCTCCATACAACTGGACTAGTAAACATACATGCACACTCATAGACATCACTTATCTTATGACCCCTTCCTCCCCTTCACTTTGCTATGATAGGAGCAAGATGAGAAAAACACAGTTCTGAAGAATATCCCCTAAAGGCCATTGTCTTCGTCCTACAGGTTTTTACATATGGTGAGCCAAAGGGAAAGGAATCAGAGGAAGTTATAAGGTTTTATTATGGAATAAAAGAGATTGCATGGAATATATTGTCTCTCCTAAATCCAAATGCAATCTTCAATGAGTGGTTACTCCCAAGAGGAAAATGACTGGAAATGCAAAGGAAATGAGGTGGACTTGCACTATGGCCCTTGAGTCTTACCCTGTAACATGAGCAGCAGGCATTCTCTTCATCCCAGGGCATAATACTATTTTCCCACCTTCTTCCACCCCAAATTGTGCTACTAGATGGTGATTTTTTTGGTCCTGTATCCCCACACAGTTCTTCCTTCAATCAATCAGTGAAGCCTAGAGGCCCCAGTTAACAGTCCAGAACCAACATCCTGGATCCAGCGAATAAATGGGTCTAAGTCCTGAAGAGGGTATGCTGGTTGAGTTTTGAGTGATGGGACCTTTTTGCAAGGTAGTATGGTGTGCATTCCTGCTTTGCATTCTTGGATTGGTCCTTTCCACCAAAGAATCAAGGAAATTTTTCATTGATGGATATTTATAAGCACTATTCTTCTGGGGTGAGCTCTGGAACTAACTGGGAAGACAACTTGGACTAGGAAATGAGAAAAACTGATGAGGCTGTAGCACTAATTTAAAGTACCTAACTTCTAATTGTTTCCATTTTAATCATCCTTCCTTCTCTCTACATATGAATAAAATGTGATTTTGAGGAAAGGATGAGAAAAAGATATCCAGGATTCACTTCAAGCCTTTCAGAATCCTCTGAAATGATTCATGGACTGAAATTCACCTGCTATTTCCTTGTAAGGGGTCCTATCAACATCCATGTCAACATCCTTCATGATGTTCAACATGAGATCACTTAAACTTCGGTACATACAACAATTATGGAAATGAATGGTTCTTACAAAATTCTAAACCTTTGTCCCCAGAGCTGAAAAGGAAAGGCATTGAAACTTGTCATAAGACATTTATTAGTCAGAGGAATTTATTGTAAGAGGGGAAGAGAGACATTGCAAGACCGGATTTATAGTCCCAAGGGATTCTACTTAATACAGTAAATCCTACTGCTTAAATCTTAAAGCAAGGTGTACTCGATGCTATGTTTGTATTAACGACATGAGGGATTGGGACTTTTTCACATTTATAGTTCAAAACATGATAATGTAACACTGAAAATATCTTTTTTGTGTCCAAAGAATACATAAAATGTAATATAAACACTTTTAGCTCTTCATTCTGTGCTACTAGCACTACCCTACATTCATACCTCACATAACATGTCATATAGGATTTACTTCAAAAAAAGCACAAATTTAAAAATCAACAATCACAAAAATATAACCATGACATTGAAGAGATTTTACACAGAAATATGTAATTTCACTCAAAAGTAGATTTCACTCAAACTTGTTAAAATACTGGCTCAGATTAGCAAAGTGGTTTAAGGTCTCTGAAGTTGAAGACTACATGTTTTATTTTCTTCCTTTCTCAGTTATGAAAATAGTTATCAGAACAATCACTGAGCCCTTCTGTTGTAATATTAACCTCTGGAGGGAAAGTCTTTATAGTGGGAACAAAGTCGAAAGCCCAGAAATTTAGCAAAAATATGGGTGGTCTATGACACCTGGTGAGGTTTTTTTCTCAGAAAATTTCTGGATAGTCTCCATCTTCTGTGACTTAGAAGGGAGTTGCCAGTCTTTAAGATACAATGGCAAAATCTTACAGTAATTGGAAGTTTACCAGACAGAAATACGTAAAAGTAATTCTCTATTTCATTATTTTGCCCTACTTCCCATGTAATATTGGAAGTAGTGAGCTACTAGCCCAAGCCCCCATCTATATCACAGTTGGCTACAGCTTCCTTCATTCTATGAGCACCTCTGAGGGACTGAGGGTGATCTGTCCTGAGCCCCTAGCAGTGGGTTTCCTCCATTGATCATCAGTTGATATCAATTAGCCAGACTTAATTAGTTTTCAATAAAAATAGTAGTATAGCAAGAATAGTTGGCATAAAAGGTTCCCCAAAACTGGAGACAGAGGCTCACACAAGTAGATATGGAATCCAGGGGAAAGTAGGTTCAAACTTCAAGAGCACATGTAACAAAGGGCTGACATCCAACCTTGGTACTCAAAGTCTTTTTCCCCTTTATGGAGTCCTCATGATAGTTCCCATAGGTATGGTGTAACTTTCTTCTCTGAATCTTGAAGAGTCCTAAAAGCTGCCTTTCCTCACTATTTGTAGTTTATCTTACACCCCCAATATAGACATTCTATATCATCTCTTCTGAAGTCACTGCTTGAATGCCTATAGGAAGTCCAAATTTTATAGACTGTTCAAAGTGGGGAAAAAGATAAGACAAAGGCTCTTTTTTCATCCTAAGCAATTTCTTCTCATTGGTTTGACTGGAACTTTTCTTTTGATGATACTGGAATGCTGAGTTTGAACTGGTTTGTTATTTTTTTATAAGCCCCACAAGGTATGATTTAGTCTCCTCAACCAATCTCAACACAATTCCTATGTAGCATCATTTCATTTCACCCAATGGCTGGAAGCATTCTTCTTCTTTCTAACTTGCTTACCTAGGTTATCACTTAGTTCAATGACCTATGACTGACAGTATGATTCAGTAGATTTGTTCTCACCTGAAAAAGGTATCAGGGTAGCGTAGATTGTTAGTTACTTTAAATGGAGTGGTGTGATTGATTCACTTGACTCCCACACATACAGAAGGGACAAATAAGGGACTTTGGATGATACCAATCATTCTACAATTTTTGCTATACCATAAAAAAAAATAATAAAAAATAAGTCTGTTAATTATTTGGTTTCTGGTTATTTTCAAAGATTCACTATTTTTTCATTTGATTTGTGTTTAATGCATCAATATACATGAACAAATAAAAGACTATTTGAATTTCCCAAGCAGTCACATAGGACCTCTAATTAATGCCTTGTTCTTCGGAATGCAAAAGGTAAAAAATTATCATTCATTTCAAACATCAAATTTCTTATTCCTCTTTCTTCATACCCTTTATCTTCAGCAACTACCATGTGTAGATGACGTACATTTTTCCCCATGCCATTAGTGTAAGGTAACATTATGCAACTGGTATTACCATATAAACATGAAGGAACACAGCAGCTAGGCAAGGTATTTGCAATAGAGACTGGTAATTGGCGCAGTGGACAGAGTGCTGGACCTAGAGTCAGGAAAATGACTCAAATCTAGTCCCACTTCCTTACTAGGTGGGAGATTCTTTACAAGTCACTTAAACTGTTTGCCTCCGTCTCTCCATTTATACGAGGATAATAAATTTATAATTGTGAGACTCAAATAAAATAGCATTTGTAGAGTGTTTTGGACACCTGAAACTGTTATTATATGCATGCTAGCTACTATTGCTACAATGGAGAAGTCAAGGATCCCAAAGAGAACCAAATGACAGAAAAATAGAAATAAACTTAAAATCCCTTTCAATATCTTTATAACTTAAGATAACCTTTTATGTCTTCTGAGATCATGGACACCTCCAGGTAGATCAAGGAGAAAGGCACATCACTCCTCACTAAAAAGAATACATACTTGATATTTTGGCTACTCTTACATGACCAATACAATATTGAATATAAATTGATCGTATCTTGAACTAAATTTCATTGTGGATTGTTAAGCAAATAAACCTTTAAAGAGAAGTCACAGTCTTAACCTATAGGCTTCAGCAAGATTTAATTATATAGAATAATAATAACACCTACCTCCCAAAGTTGTCATGAGGAACAAATGAGGTATTTATATATTTTTTTATTTTTTATTTTTTATTAAATTATTTTATTTGTTTTCATTGTTCGACAATAACTTCCATATATATTTTAAATTTTTTTCCCTTCCTTCCTCCTCATTCCCCACTCCATCCTTGAGACAATGTACAATCTTACATGGGTTCTACATATCCATTCCTATTCCATACATTTTTCATAGAAGAATTAAAATGAATGGAAGAAACCATAAAAACAAAACAAAACATAATACAAAAGAAAATTATCTGCTTCTATCCACACTCCAATTTCATAGTTCTTTCTCTGGATATGGAAGGCATTTTGCCTCAGGAGTCCACTGGAAATTTTTTAAGTCATTGCATTGCAATGAAGTATTAACTCTACCAGAAAAATTCCTCCCACACTGTGGTTGTTGCTGTGTACAAAATTTTCCTGGTTCTGCTCCTTTCACTCAGCATCAATTCACATAATTCTTTCCAGGCCTCTGTGAAGTCTTCCTGTTCATCATTTCTCATAGCACAATAGCATTCATTACATTCATACACCACAACTTGTTCAGCCATTCCCCAAATGATGGGCATCCCCTTGATTTCCAGTTTTTGACCACCACAAAGAAAGCTGTTATAAATATTTTTGTACTATGTGGGACCCTTTCCCATTTCTATGATCTCTTTGGGATAGAGTTGCAGAAGTGATATTTCTGGGTCAAAGGGTATGCACATTTTTGTAACCCTTTGGGCATAGTTCCAAATTGCTCTCCAGAATGGTTGGATCAGCTCACAGCTCCACCAACAATGAATTAGTGTTCCAATTCCCCCACATCCTCTCCAACATTTATCATCTTCCTGTTTTGTCATGTCAGCCAATCTGATAGGTGTGATGTGCTACCTCAGAGTGGTTTTGATTCGCATCTCACTAATCTATAGTGATTTAGAGCATTTTTTTCATATGATTATAGATAGCTTTAATTTCTTCCTCTGAAAACTCCTTGTTCATATCCTTTGACCATTTATCAATTGAGGAATGACTTGTATTCTTGTACATTTGACTCAGTTCTCTATATATTTTAGAAATGAGGTCTTTATCACAGACGCTAGTTGCAAAAATTTTTCCCAGTTTTCTTCTTTCCTCCTAATCTTGATTGCATTGGCTTTGTATGTTCAAAAACATTTCAATTTAATGTAATCAAAATAATCCATTTTGCACTTCATAATGTTCTCTATCTCTTGTTTGGTCAAAAATTTCTCCATTCTTCATAAATCTGATAAATACCCTATTCCTTGCTCCCCTAATTTCTTTATAGTACCATGTATCCATTTGGACTTTATTGTGTATGGTGTCAGACTTTCTGCCACATTGTTTTCCAGTGTTCCCAGCAATTTTTGTCAAACAGTGAGTTCTTATCTCAGAAACTGGGTCCTTGGGTTTATCAAACAGTAGATTGCTGTATTCATTGACTACTGTGTCTTGAGTATCTAACATATTCCACTGGTCTAATCCTCTGTCTCTTAGCCAGTACCAGTTTTGATGATTGCTGCTTTATAATACAATTTGAGATTTGGTAGGGCTAGGCCACCTCCCTAGCATTTCTTTTCATTAATTCCCTGGATATTCTGGGCCTTTTTTTCTTCCAGATGAATTTTGATAGTACTTTTTCCAGCTCTAGAAAATAATTATCTGGTAGTTTGATTGGTATGGAACTGAACAAATAAATTAATATAGGTACAGCTGTCATTTTTATTATATTGGCTCAGCTACCCATGAGCAACTGATGTTTTTCCACTTACTTGGATCTGACTTAATTTGTGTGAAAAGTGTTTTGTAATTGTGTTCATATAGTCCCTGAGTTTGTTTTGGCAGGTATACTCCCAGTTATTTTATAGTGTCTACCATAGCTTTGAATGGGATTTTTCTTTCTATCTCTTACTGTTGGGCTTTGTTGGTAATATAAAAAAATGCAGATGATTTATCTGGTTTTATTTTGTAACCTGCAACTTTGCCAAAGTTGTTTATTATTTCAAGTAGTTTTTTACTTGATTTCTGGGGATTCTCTAAGTATATCATCATATCTTTGCAAAGAGCGATAACTTAGTTTCTTCTTTGCCTACTCTAATTCCTTCAATTTCTTTTCTTATCTTATTGCTACAGCTAGCATTTCTAATACCATGTTGAATAACAGTGGTGATAATGGACATCCTTGTTTCAGCCCTGGTCTTATTGGAAATGCATGTAGCTTATCCTCACTGCATATAATGCTTGCTGATGGTTTTAGGTAGGTACTGCTTATTATTTTATGGAAAATTCCATTTATTCCTATGTTTTCCAAGGTTTTCAATAGGAATATTGAATATTTTCCATCTATTTTCAAAAATCTTTTCTGTATCTATTGAGACAATCTGTTAGTTTTTGTATCTACATTCATTAGAGGAATTGGTCTACAATTTTCTTTCTCTGTTTTGGCTCTTCCTGGTTTAGGCATCAGAAACATATTTGTATCATGAAAAGAATTTGGTAGGGCTCCTTCTTCAGCATTTTCCCAAATATAGTATTGGAATTAACTGTTCATTAAATGTTTGATAGAATTCACTTGTAAATCCATCTGGCCCCCAAGATTTTTTCCTAGGGAATTCATTGATGGCTTGTTCAATTTCTTTTTCTGAGCTGGGATTATTTAAGTATTCAACTTCTTCTTCTGTTAATTTGGGCAATTTATATTTTTTAAAATAATCATCCATTTCATTTAGATTGTTAAATTTATGGGCATACAGTTGGGCAAAGTAATTTCTAATTATTATTTTAATTTCCTCCTCATTGGAGGTGAGTTCACCCTTTTTATTTTTGATATTGGTAATTTGGTTTTCTCCTTTCTTTTTTTAATCAAATTGACCAAAGGTTTATCTATTTTATAGCTTTTTTCATAAAATGAACTCTTACTTTTATTTATTCATTCAATAGCTTTCTTAATTTCAATTTTATTATCTCTCCTTTGGTTTTCAGTATTTCTAATCTGGTCTTTACTTGAGGATTTTCAATTGGTTCTCTTTTTTTAGCTTTTTCAGCTGAATGTCCAATTCATTGATCTCCTCTTTCTCTATTTTATTTAGGCCTTCAAAGATATAAAACTTCCCCTAAGAACTGCTTTTGCAGTATTCCATAAGATTTGGTAGGTTGTCTCATTATTGTCATTCTCTTGAATGAAGTTGTTGATTGTTTCTATAATTTGTTGTTAAACCAACTCATTCTTCAGGATTAGATTGCTTAGTTTCCAATTAATTTTTGCTTTATATTTTCATGGCCTTTGATTACATATAAGTTTTATTGCATTATGATCTGAGAAGGATGCATTGACTATCTCTGCCTTTCTGTACTGGATTGTGAGGTATTTTTTGGCCTAGCATATGGTCAATTTTTGTATATGTGCCATGTCCAGTTGAGAAAAAGATATATTCCATTCTATCCCCATTCAGTTTTCTCCAGAGATCTATCGTATCTACCTTATCCAAAGTTTTATTCACCTTCTTAACTTCTTTCTTGCTTATTTTGAAGTTAGATTTATCAAGTTCAGAGAGGAGGAGGTTGAGGTCCCCCTCTAGCATAGTTTTGCTGTCTATTTCTTCCTTCAACTTCCCAACCTCCCCTCTAAGAATCTAGATGTTATACCACTTGGAGCACATATATTTTGTGATGAAATTGCTTCATTGTCTATGGTGCCTTTTAGCAGGATATAGTTTCTTTCCTTATCTCTTTTGATTAGATCTATTTCTGCTTTTGCTTTGTCTGAGATTAGGATTGCTACCTCTGATTTTTTTTTCACATCAACTGATTCTGCCCCATCTTTTTACCTTTATCCTGTATGTATGCCTCCATTTCAAATGTGTTTCTTGTAAACAACATATTGTTGGATCATGATTTTTAATCCATTCTGCTATCCATCTCCATTTTATGGGAGAGTTCATCCTATTCACATTCACAGTTATGATTACTATCTATGTCTTTTCCTCCATCCCCTTTCCCTCCATTTATGCTTTTAGTATTCCCTTCTCATTTTCCCTCCACAATAGAGTTTTAATTTTTGACCACAAACTCCCTCAGTCTTCCCTCCCTTCTTTCAGCCCCTCTCCCTTTTAATCCCCTTTTCCTTTACTACTTCTCCCTTCCCTTTTAGCCTCCCTTCCCTTTCCTTTCCCCTTTTCCATCCTATTGCCTATAGAGCTAGTTGTATTTCTGTACTTAAATGAGTTTACTGTTCCCTCTTTGAACTCAATCAGATGAGAATTACTCTCAAACAATGTTCATCTCGCTCCACCTTTCCCTCTACTGTAATATATTTGTGTGCCTCTTCCTGTGATGTAATTTACCTTTTTCTGATCCTCCTTTTCACATCTCCCATTACAATCCCTTTGCACTCTTAAATCTCATTATTACCATAACATCATTTACTTTATACCACTCCCTCTATCTATGTATATCCCTTATATATATTATAATAAATATAAAATTCTCAAGATTAACAAGTATCATCTTCCCTTCTAAGGATTTAAACAGTTTGCCCATATTGAATAGTAAGCTTGTTTTTTCCCCCTGTTTACCTTTTTATGCTTCTCTTGAGACCTGTGTTTGAAGATCAAATTTTCTATTGAGCTCTGGCCTTTTCATTAGGAAGGTCTGGAAATCCCTTATTGTATTGAATGTCTATCTCCTTGCCTGAAATATTATGCTCAACTTTGCTGAGTAATTGATCCTTGGTTGTAATCCCAGCTCCTTTGCCTTATGGATTACCATATTCCAATCCCTCCAATCTTTTAGTGTAGAAGTTGTGAGGTCCTGTATGATCCTAACTATAGCTCCTTGATATTTGAATTTTTTCCTTCTGGTTGTCTGCAGTATTTTCTTCTTCATTTGATAGTTCTGGAATTTGGCAACGATATTCCTTGGTGTTTTTAGTTTGGGATCCCTTTCAGGAGGTGAAAAGTGGATTCTTTCAAAGACTATTTTTGCCCTCTGGATCTAGGACTTCTGGTCAATTTTCCTTGATGATTTCTTGGAAGATATTGTCCAGGCTCTTTTTTTCATCATGGCTTTCTGGTAGACCAATCATCCTTAGATTTTTTCTCTCCTGAATCTATTTTCCAGGTCAGTTGTTTTTCCAATTAGATATTTTACATTTTCTTCTCTCTTTTCATTCTTTAGATTCTGTTTGCCTGATTCTAGATGTCTCATAGAGTCATTAGCTTCTACTTGCCTGATTCTAATTCTCCTCAAATTGTTTTCTTCAGTTGGCTTTTGCATCTCCTTTTCCATCTGTCTAATTGTTCCTTTTAAGGAGTTATTTTCTCCATTTAGGTTTTGTACTTCCTTTTTCATTTGTTCAATTGTCATTTTAAATTCTTCTGTGGTTCCTTTTTTCATATTTTTAAAATCATTGATCAGTTTTTCTTCTATTTTTCTAATTTGGTTTTTAAAATCCTTCCCAAACTCTTCCAAGAATGCTCTTTGTGCCTCAAACCAGTTCAGATTCCCTTCTGAAGTTTCAGATGGGAGTACAGTCTCAGTGCTGACCTCTTTGGTATTCATGCCTTGGTCCTTGTCCCCATAGAAAGATTCTATGGTCTTTTCTTTTCTGCTTTGCTTTTACTCATGACGATCACCCTTTTCCTGACTTTTAAAGTAGATCTCTGCATCTGGGTCACAAGGGGCTCTGTTCCACAGTTCTTGTGACTAAAACTTGAGGCTTTGTGTGTTATGGCCTCTGGTTCTTTCAGCTAGAAGCTAAAATGCTGCAGCTTATCTGATGTTGAACTGACTGCAAATGAGGCTTTTATAAAGCACTTAGTACAGTGTCTGTTACAGAGTAAGAGCTTAATAAACGCTTCTTCCCGTCCTTGCCTGAAACCACATCCCCACCATGGAAAGTCACTGCACCGATGTTCCCATATGGTTAGCCTTAAATGAAGGTAGTGGATTGCCAATTACACTTGATAAGCC
This sequence comes from Potorous gilbertii, assembly GCA_028658325.1. Classification (NCBI taxonomy): domain Eukaryota; kingdom Metazoa; phylum Chordata; class Mammalia; order Diprotodontia; family Potoroidae; genus Potorous; species Potorous gilbertii. The sequence continues at coordinate 77,624,077 of CM053772.1, read as the reverse complement.
AGTTGTATGCTAAATAGAGGTCAATATTCTTCACATTATGATTCAATCCATAAATTTCAACTTCTAAATAATCAAGGCAATAAATATGATTGAGTTATCATGAAGTCTGAGGTTTTTCATAGAATATTTCTGAGTCAGGTGTGTCATGGTTAAAATAAAATGCTTGAAAATATAGATTAAGATAGAGTAAGACCCTAGTGAGGGAATTTTTATCACCGCTGTAATAGGATTCATACAGTGCATGACATTTGCAAAGTGCTTTACATATATTATCTCATTTGATCCTCATAACAACTCTGGCAGCAGGGCTATTATCATCTCTGTCTTACAGATGAAGAAACTGAGGCTGAGATCAAGTGACTTGTCCAGGGGTGTACAGTTAATGAAAGTCTGAGCAGGACATGACCTCAATTCTTCTTGACTCCAGTGCCCAATGCATTGTGCCAACTAACTGCTGTCATTTGGTGGGCGATATAAAATGATGAAGCTTTGTAATAATTTAATCATGGAATAAATGTCTAATTGTCTGCTCTCACCCACAGTCTGGTAGGAAAAAGGAAGGGCCCGGATATCTTAGTGTTTCCTTTTGAGAGAAATTGTTCAAAATGTGTTTATATACATACGTAAAATTGTATAAAGTACATGTAGCTTTTTATAATATAACATCAATCTGAGCATCCTTAACTTCTCACTTCAGGATCTGTGGAAAGCAGTTATTAATATGGAATCACGGTAAGCTAGTTTCTAATAATCAATCAACATATTTATTAATTGCTTAGTACGTGACAGGCATTGAGCTGTGTGCTAGGGATACAAGGAAAAAATAAATACTACCAGCCCTCAAGTAGCATACATTCCATACAGGGAGAAAATGGGCATTTTTACAAGTATATACACTGGAATATGTGGTAATGGGGGAGGTGTTAAGAACTAGGGAATCAAGGAAAGACTCATTACAAACTGGCTCTTGAGGTGGGTTTTGATAGAAGCTAGAGGTTCTTAGATGCAGAAGTGAGCAGGGAGTGCATTTTAAGTTTTGGGAACAGCAAAAAGTACAATCGTGTAAATGTGCAGATAGGAAATAAAATGTCACGTGTGAGAAACAGTGAGGACAGTTTGACATGACTGTAGTATGTATGTGAAGGGAAATAATATATAGAGTAAGACCGGAAATATGTTAGAGCCAGGTTGAGAGAGATTTTAAATGCTAACAAGTTTATATTTGTTATATATAAGAGGGAAGCAGTGGGATTTATTGAGCAAGAAAGAATCAAACTATGCCTTGGCAGTTACGTGTTTTGAAGAGGGGACAGGTTTAAGACAGAGTAATAATAAAGGGGATTATTGCAACAATCTAGGCAAGAGATTATGTGCACCTGAACTAGGAGATATTATGGAGGAAGGATTTTGACCATTGTTTAGATAAGGGGAATGAAGATGAGTAAGGAGTCCGAAACAACTTGTAAGACATCCCACACATGCTGCTTACATTCCAACCATCTTCCTTATCCTTCTTCCTGCCCTCCTACCAGAATCTTTGAGTACAGCCCTGGGATGCTAGGTTTTTACCAAAGAACATTCTCCTTTTCTTCTATGGAACCCAATCTCCACATCACCTCTCAGAACTTTCCAAACCATGTCACTGTACACATACCCCATCCATCACTAGCTCCCTTTTATGTATGACCTTCTCTTATGAGAATATAATCTTCTTGAGAGCAGACACTGTCTAATTTACTTGTATTTGTATCCCTAACACTAAGAACAGTGCCTAGAACATTGTAAACAATTAATAAATGTTTTATCTTTCATTCATGACTCCAAGATTGGGAACCTGAGTGACTAGAAAGATTGTTGAACCCTCTCCAGAAATAGAGAAATCTAAATAGGCATAATATGATTCTTAAGTAGAATGACCTCTATATAAGGGCTTAATGTTAACCCTTCCAGGATCATTTTCATTTGAAAACCTATACCCAGAGAAGACAGAATTTAAAGGAAGAGCATGAATGGCATAGTCAAAAGAACTTTGGATTTTGAATCAATAAACTTGGGTTCGAATCCCAACTTTGCCACATACTACCTGTGAAACCTTGTACAATCACTTCAACTCTAGGGATATGATTTCCTCGTAGGCAAAATGAAGAAGCTGTACTGAATGATCTCTTCCATCTCTAAATCAATATTCAAATCAAAGGTACTGCAGTATCTGAGTAGAGGAGACATTTTGAGTGAATTGGACCTTCCCAGAACTTCTTAAATTTTAATAAGTGGTAAAACCTTCTCCTAATATGTAGGGTCAGTCTTTATGAGGAGTAGCCTGTCTCTTCCGTTGATTGATTAATAAACTCAAGGGTTCCACACGCACAAAAATATTTATAGCACTTCTTTTTGTGGTGGACATGAACTGGAAATCAAGGGAATCCCCATCAATTGGGGAACAACTAAACAAGTTGTGGAATACTATTGTGCTATAAGAAATGACAAACAGACGGACTTCAGAAATACCTGGATAGACTTATATGAAATGAAGCTGAGTGAAGTGAGCAGGAGAACATTATACACAGTAACAGCTATAGTGTGCAAAGATTGTTACTGATAAACTTAGCCCTTCACAGCAATTCATGAACCTAAAACATTCCCAAAGGACTTACAATACAAAATACCATCCACATCCAGAGAAAGAATTGTGGAATCAGAATGCAGAATGAAGCAGATTATTTTCTGTTTTGTTATGTTTGGATTTTTAGTTTCACTCATGCTTTCATTCATTTTAGTTCATCTATACAACATGAATAATGTGAAAATGTGTTTTTTAATAAGAATGCACGTGCAGAGTCCACACAAGATTCCATGCTGTCTTGGGGAGGGAGGAGAATGGGAAAACAGGAAAATTTAAAACTTATAGAAGCAATTGTTGAAAATCAAAAACAAATTTGGGGGAAAAATAAATTCAAGAATTCTTAACCTCGTGCCCACAGGGTTTCTTAGACTTGGATGAGAAAAAAAAATCACACTAATATAATCACATCAATCACATTAATATAATTGGTTTTCTTTGTAATCCTAAGTATTTCTACTTTATGCATTTAAAAATATTTTTCTAAGAAAGGATCCATAGGTTTCACTAAACTTCTAAAGAGATTTGCAACATGTCAAATTAAAAAAAAATGTTTTTGAAAGCCCAGATTAATTAATTAGCTAATGAGAAGGTAGTTTTCTGGACCCTGCATCATACAGTGGTCTTAGCAGTGCTTCAGAAAATGTTACTGTCTCCTTACCACTGTAAATTTCCCTAGGCAGTTTGCCAAGGAAGACACTCACTGCATCTGAGTACTTTACATGGTCCCTATCTATTAAAACTTAGAGAGCTGTCCAGTAACAGAAGCTACATGTTTATAATATCAGTACCTCTTCCTGGCAGCTATTACTCTATATGTACATAACCCACTCATTAAACCCTATTCAGCCACTATAACAACTCACTGAGGAGTATTAACATTTCAGCTGAACAACCACCTCTCAAAAACCTACTATACATAACATACTGGGCTAGATGCCAATAAAACAAAGATAAAGCAAAATAACTCCTGTTCTCAAGAAGCTTACACTCTTTTGTAAATTCAAATTGTAAATGCAGCAAAACTGGAGAAAGAGAGAGCACTTGCAAATTGTAGAATGAAGGTTAATGATCGAGTAAGGTTTCACAGAACCCTAAATACGCACTTTAGCTGAGTTTTGAAGGACTATAATGATAGGCAGATCTGAGCAAAGTAACTGCACTGGCAGTGGGGGTGTGTATGGAATTCTGAGTTTTAAGAACAGGAGTCCAGTTTGGCTGCAATGAAGGGTACATGAAAGGGAATAATATGAAATAAGACTGGAAAGGTAGGATGGAACTAAATTATAAATCATTTTAAATGTCAGATTGATAGGGAACCATTGAAGATTCTTGAGCTGATGAATGCCATGGTCATAGCTGTATTATAGAACTATTATCTTTTAAATTTATTTATTTAGTTTTAGTTTTCAACATTCATTTCCACAAGATTTTGAGTTTTAATTTTTCTCCCCATCTCTCCCCTTTGCCCACCATGCATTCTGAATTCCCTTCCCCCAACCTGCCCTCTCTTCTATCACACCCCTCCTTTCCCTTATCCCCATCTCCTCTGTTTCCTTGTAGGGCAAGATAAATTTCTATACCCCATTGCCTGAATGTCTTATTTCTCAGTTGCATGTAAAAACAATTTTTAACATTCATTTTTAAAACTGTGGGTTCCAACTTCTCTCCTTTCCTTCCTCCCCACCCATACCCACTGAGAAGACTTGCAATTCTATATAGGTTATACATGTGTAGTTATGCAAAAGACTTCCATAACAGTCATGATGTGAAAGACTAACTACATTTCCTTCCATCCTATCCTTCCCCCTATATATTCTATTCTCTCTTTTGACCCTGTCCCTCCTTAAAAGTATTTACTTCTAATTACCCCTTCATAGAACTATTATTTTGACAGCTATGTGGAAGACGAGTGAGAGAAAGGAGAGGTTGGAATGATGGGGTTCCTATATGACTCAAGAGTCCTGATCCCAGCCATTTCATAGGGAGGATCCAGAATAGGATGGCAAAAGACTCCAATCTCTTTATTAACTGAAAATGAAAGGTAGTCATTACACTGTAGGAGATTGTTATAAGGGTTCAGATGAGAGATGATAAAGGCTTAAAGTAAGTTAATAGCCATTTGCATGGTGATTTAGGATTTTATTTGATCACCTTTACAGTATCTGTTCTCCTAGAACTCTTATCTCAAGCAAGGGTTCCTGACCTTTTCATTGTCATGCATCCCTTTGTCACTCTGGTTGCATAAAATAAATACTGTACTTATGAATGAAATCAATTATATTGAAAAATCATTTTGAGATAGTTATCGAGATTTTTTAAAAGATAACATAAATTTATAGATCCCAGGTTGAGAACCCTCCTAGGGCTGATGTAGCAAACAAATCCTGTTGGAACTATGACTCTGGTAAAGACTAGCCCCTGCTCCATTTGGTGACTGCTTCTTCTGCCATCTTCTCATTAACCTGTCCATGCAGTTTCATGAAGGAGTTGAGTGTCTTATGTATGTAGAATAATGTACTTTCTTTGTGAGTCCATTTCATAAGGTCATAGATGTACAGTTTATATATATATATATATATATATATATATATATATATATATATACACACACACACACATTCATATATAATATATGTATATGTGTTTATATGTATGCATGTATATGTATGTGTGCATGTGTTATGTGTATGTGTATATATAGATATATAGTATCATAGATGTAGAGTTAGAAGAAATTTTAGAGGTCATTTAGTCCAACTACTTTATTTTACAGATGAAGAAACTGAGGTCTAAATAAGGTAAGTGACTTGCCCAAGGTCATACAGGTAGCAAGTACTGAATCATGATTAGAGCTCAGGATCTAATCCACTCCAACTACAGCCCTCCAAGTTCACAGCCCTTTCCATTGTTTCACAGTCTTGTGTCTTGTCACCACAGTATAGGAGGGGACCCAGAAATGTCTTCTGAGATGGTCAACCAATCAGAGGGCAGGACCTGTGATGCTGATGGGCAGATGTGAGTAGATCATCAAACCAGTAATGGTCTGAAGCCTCCATCTGTTCCTCTGATCAGAGAGAGTGAGGAATAGAAATAAAACTCACCACAGACAAGTCCAGAGAAGAACTTCTCTTGATAAAGAAGTTTTCCATTTCTAGCCCTTATTTGATCAGCCAGCTGAAAAATGACCTATGTATAAACAATAATTGGTTTCTGAAGCAGATCCAAATACCATTACCAGGTTAGCTCCATTGGCTCCTGAGACTTACTACATAATAAGAGGTCTTCCATAACCTCCATCTGTTCCCATAAATTAAGTGATAAATCTCCTATGTGCCTCAAGAGTCCTGATCCCAGTGGTTTCAGATGGAGGATATAGAATGGCATAGTAAAAACCTCAATCCCTTTATTAACTGAAAATGGAAGGTAATCATTAAAACTGTAGGGGAGTGTCAAGAAGTTCTTGAATTTGTCATGAATGAAACTACAAGTAAAGATCATTTTAAAAAATCTTTATATCTAAATAACTGTGTTAAGGGTCCCATTACCTCAACAGTGAGACTTGGTGAATAGTCTGTGATCATAGCAGTTTGGACCATAGCTGCAAGGTTTTAGCACACATTGTTTTCCTGACTTGGGGGCGGGGGCTGGGGAGCTTATTACCATACACCTATCCCATACATCTTCCCTAGAAGTAAATCTAAAGTTAGGCCAGTGAAGTTGAATGTGATCCTAGACAACGAAGTTGGACATAGTCCTAGTCAACTGAGAGGAGAGCTCTGGGATTAGGTCTGATGTCAACAGTTCAGCAGCGCAAGGGTTGTAATTGATAAAACTGATAGTCAGAAAAACTATGAAACTGACAGAGTGAAATCCTTTAAGAATACCAGTTTCTCCTTTTTGTTGTTTTTTCTTTCTTATGGTTTTTCCCTTTTGTTCTGATTCTTCTTTCACAAGACAACTAATGTGGAAATATGTTTACTATGATTATACATGCATATTTAGCCTATATCAGATTACATGCTATCTTGGGGAAATAGGAATGGAGAGGGATGGGAATTTAGAACTCAAAATCATATAAAAGTGTGAAAACTAAAAATTAATTAATTTTTTGAAAAGGTTAGGGGGCTCTGGAACTGGGAAGCATAGATTACTCTGTCCTTGGTTTCTTGATCACTTTAAGTAGCAACACAGGGTCTGGCTTTGGGGGTTTTGTTTCAAACACCCTCAGCAAATATAAATATACATTGAAGCTATTATGGTCCAGAGGCATTCAGTCTTAATTAGGATTTAGTTTTGCCCCTTCAGTGGTCCACATAGAAGCTCACATATACATCAGAGCCAGCCTCTCCCAAGTAGCAAGGAGAGGCTTAACAGTCTCAGGTAGAGAGGAAAAATAACTAGAGGAAGGGGGGAAAAATCTCAAATGGAAGCCATGATGATTGAGTCAGCAAAGCAAGGGAGCTAGAACAGGGGATGAGCCTGGCTAATGTCAGGCAATTAGCTGTTCAAAACATCTCTGGGTTCTTTCCCATTCTATAAATATGATGCTATGATTCTGATGTAAGACAGTTAAGTGGAATAATTGCTAGCATTTATATGTTTTAAAGTTTATAAAGCATTTATAAAGATATTTGATCCTCACAAAAATTCTGGGTATATTATCATTAACCTCATTTTACAGATGAGGCAATTGAGGCACGCTAAAGTTACATGACTTTCCCAGAGTCGCACAGTTAGTAAGAGTTTGAAGCTATATTTGAATTCAGATTCAACCCTCTATCCACGGTGCCACCTCAAAACCATAGGAGGTCAAATCATCCTTCATATACTTACTAGCTGTATAATTCTGGGTTTCACTAACTTTCTTTGCCTCAGTTCCCTCCTCTGTGAAATGGGAATAATGACAGCACCTATCTCATCTGCTAGATCAAATGCAAAACAAACTGAATTGTTATGTAAATGCTGTTATTTGAAAGGTTATTGAAAATCTAGATGGATTCAAGCAATACTATTTGTGTGTACCCCTACTAAATCTCTTTGCAATTATTTACCTATTAATGAAACAGAAGTAAAGATACCAGCTTGAAGAACTTTAGATTCCAATGGGGTGAGGTGTTGTCATATATGACCATATTGTCAAAAGCCTTGGGGACTTAGGCACTCTGGTTTCATTTTCTCTTTCAGCTTTGTCCTATTTTCTTTCCTTGGGCAAAGATCAACTCATTCTCATTCCACTCCTTGAAAGTTAACTATCTACTTTCTCACCTTTCGGGTTATCCTAACATATCCCAGAATTCTACCTTTACTTTGTGAATTATTCCCTCTATTGTGCAGCTGTTATAGATGGACCACAATAAAAACTCAACATAAAGTTTGTTACTCTGTATTTTTTCCTGGGTTGAATTCTAGGATATTAATTTTCAGTCGATCCATTTCTCATTATTTAACACACATTTGTCATTCCTGTCAAACCAGAAAGACCCTGTATTTCTGCATAGAAACACAGTAATCCTAGAATATTTTTTTTAAATCAACCCTATTAACATTTAGTTAATGTGAGCAAGGAAGGGATTCATCCACATTGGCTATTGTACAGGGAGACAAGGACTCCCCAGTCTAGAGGACAACATTTTTTAGCAAGTACTTGAAGTCTGAATCCAATCCCCCCCAGGGACTTAGTGGATGTGTAGAGGGGACAGTATGCTCCATTTTAAATGTCCTTTTACTTCAGTTCTTGCCCTACCTTCTCAATAAGTATCCCTCTGTATAAGCTACAGCAACCTTGAAATGATCACATTATTCAAAATCTTACTGCATATTTCCATTGGCTTGGAACCAATAATCATATTTTATACAATTATAACTTAGAACAATGTGAATTTGAATATGAGGGACTTCTTCACAGAATTCACTAATACAGGACCTAAACCTGGGGACACAGTTTGACAATTACAAATGGCATCGATGGGAAGAGTGTGCACATAAAATATCCTGGTAGGTGTACATGGAGGAGACATTCATGGCCAAGGCAACTCAAGCCATTCACATTGCAGGGTCCCAATGTCCTTTCTCTTTTCATGGTACACTAACATTTCCCAGAAAGTCACTTAGCTGAAGTTACCTTGCATGATCATCTCCACAGCCTGACTTGACTGCCAGTGCAAATCTTCTTAAGAATCCATGGTTATCTCTCTTTTCAACTGAGTTAACTTACTTCACTCAACAAAGGCCTCCTGCTTTGGCCTTCTCCAGAGATTGCAAACTAGCTTTTTAGAGGCCTCCAGAAGTGGGGGCAATCTCTAGTCAGCCAATGGCAAGCTACCCTGAAATCTGGGAAAATGTCACACTTGGTAAAAGTGTCAGGGCAAAGATACATCTTGACATTTCCATTTAGCATTTAAATTTCCATTTAACATACAATATCTGTTATATGTCTGTGTTATTTGCCCTTTCTGTGATTTCCTCATCTAGGCTGGGTTGTGGAAATCAATTTATCAAAATCAATCCCTACTATATGTCCATATAGTGATAGAGATAAGAACTATACTTGTGATTTTATAGATGTTGGGAATTCTTGGGTAAGGAAACTCCCCATACTAACCCAGGTTGTCTACTTCTCTGCAGCTTAGTCTCAGATAGTTGTCTACAGGACAGAAAGGTTAAATATTTGCCCAGAGTCAATCTAAATCTTCTGGACTACAGCACTGGCCCTGGGTGGGAGGTGGGGTTGTTACTCATGGCCCTGATCTCATTCTAATTAGCACAGAAACTTTGAACTGTTCCATTTCCAACCTGGGTTGGTTTGTCTCTACTTAGGCAACCTAATGCCACCCTGTTCTTGAAGAATCATCATATTAATTTTAACCTTAGCACTTGACCACTCTAGCTCAGAACCCCTAAGATTAAAAGATTGACTAGCCTCAGACTCCCTAGTTCCTGAAATTATAGATCTATGCCAACACACCTGACTAACAAAAATTTATTAATGATTTGCTATATGGCAGATACAATGCAAGGCACTGAGGATGAAAGGACAAAAAAATTAAACAGCTCAAGGAACTTGCATTCTGTCAGGATCTGACACCAAAATGAATTACATTATATGGTCCCTCCATGTATCTTCCCAATGACAAAGTTAATCAGATGAAATTTGATTGTAATGAATAACACTTTTTTCTGAAGCAATGGGGGTTAAGTGATTTGCAGGATCACACAACTGGCAATTGAGGCTAGATTTGAACTCAGGTTCTCCAGATGCCATCAGTGTTCTATCACTTAGTAGCCATCAGCTACTCTTTCACTTTTCCCCTCTGCAGTCTCTGAAACTCCCACCAAACCTACTCCCCAGTCAAACTACTGACTGAGATCTCCAAGTACTCTATGAATGGCTACCACTTGCCTTCCATCCACACTCTTGCATAACACCACTGAGCCTCATTGGAGGCTAACTTTCTGACCTTACTGAGATTATACAGCTAGAGTCACGCCTTCTGCACACCCTCTATTACTGATCTCAGGACAGTCTCTGACCGCCAGTTTGACTCAACACCAGCCCATAAGCTACTTTCCAATGTTCTGTAGTCCAAGAATTCATAAGGCTGCCATCTCCTGCAAATTCCAGGGCACAATTCCCTTTTCTTCATCTGTTGGATCCAGAGTCCCTAGCTCTGGCTCAGACTTTCACTAGCTGTGTGACCTTGGGCAAGTCACTTAACATTTTTAATCTATAAAATGGGGCTTATAATAAAATCCCCCTCCCTGGGTTGTTGAGACGATCAAATGAGACAACATTGGCGAAGCACGTAGCATAATGCCTGTAACTAGTAGAAGCTACCTACTTGCTAGATACTACTATGGTTGTTGCTGTTATTGAAGATTTCAACTGGGGTCATAAAAGGACTCTACCCATCTCTACAACAAAAAATAATCTTTATCAAACCATCCAAAGACTGTGCGGTCATGGAGTGGTACTATGGCAAAAAATACTGGATTTTGGAATCAGACCCAAATTCAAATGCTGACTCTGCTTTTACCTGGGTGGCCTTGAATAAATCACTTAATCAGCCTCAGTTTCCTCATCTGCAAAATAAAAACAAGGAGGAGTGAATTGGATAAAATGATTTCTAATCATCTCATTTCTTCCAAGGTCTGTTCAAGCTCTTGGTCCATGGATCTCCCTTCTTCAGTCTAGCCCTAGGGTTCATGCTGCTCACTATCCAATGGTCTCTAGGTTTCTCTGATCCATAGACAGTTTTTAAGAGCATGTCCCTCCATATTTATCATCGGCTGTGCCTCTGCCAAACAGCTACTTCTCATCAGAAGATGGAACAGGATGTTAGCTTCCCTCCACTTGTCTCCTGAAGTGTTTCCTGCCTGCCTGTGTAACTAACAATAGTCAATTCAGGGCTGTAGCTCTTACCTCTGTCATTAATGAGGGATCATTGGACAAAGTGTCTCAGGATTCACATCCATTCAAAACATGACATTCTTTTTGGTTGTCGTGGAGATCAACTAACAGCATTGTTCTCCACTCCCCTCTTGCATGTAAATTTACTCTCACCTCCTTCTTTTAGCGTGTTTGTTATTTTGTCTTTCTTTCTCTTCCATTAGTGGTAGCCTTGGTGCTCTGCTCTCATTAGAATAATGATACAAAGATCATGAGTTATTTATTACAATGAGTTATTTCCAGTATGGAGAAGCTGTGCACATTTCATATCAACTACTCAGAAACCATTCTATTCTATTTTTATTCATGTTAAGCCAGATGTACGAAGTTAAATATTTTGGCCGCATAATGAGAAGTCGGGACTCATTGGAAAAGACCTTGATGTTGGGAAAGATTGAAGGCAAATGAAAATGGAGACAGCAAGAGTATGAGATGGATAGATAGTATCATGGAAACAAAGAACATGAACTTGGACAGACTTTGAGAGATAGTGAGGATAGAAGGACCTAGAATGGTATGGTCCATGGGATCACCAAGAGTTGGACATAATTGAATGATTGAACAGCATAATTGATAAGAATTGGTTTCACCCTCTTGCTCCATGAATAAGTTGAAAAAGTGTGTAAAGTATCATTGGAAAGGGTATATGTATGACTTTGGAAACTATACAAATGTATATGTAAGAGGAAGCACATGCTAGTGGATAGAGAGTTAGTTTTGGAGTCAGAAAGACCTGGGTTCAAGTTGCGCATACGAAACATTCAGGCTGTGTGACTCTGGGCAAGTCACTCAGACTCTGAGGAACCCCAGGAAACTCTCTGCTTTGCAAAATAGTTGCCAATCTGCATTGGTAGAAGAAGTTCCTCACTGGGAGTTCTTTATCTCAACAAAATTACACATCCTTTCCAAAGTAAAAGTTAAACAGAATTTGAGTATCCAAAGGCATTTATTAATAATATTCATTAATATTAATTAAATTAATAATTTCAGGCCCTTCAGGGGTCTTTCTTGCCTTTAGTTGCTCAAAGACATCTCAGTGACCTCCAGTTGCTTGTTTGCCAAGGCTGCTGCTGTGAAAGGGGGCAGTATTGTGTTGACTGGTAGGTATTTCGTTCAGTTCGATCCAACACGCATTTACTGTTTGGTTACTATATACAAGACATTGTGTTTGACACTGAGAAGACAAGGGTTAAATGATATATAGTTCTTGCCCTCAAGAAGCTTAGATTCTACTGCAATCTGTATCTAATAATATAGTAAAAGCAACTTCTACAGTATTTTACAGCTCTTCATATATATTAGCTCAGCTGATCCTTACCACAACTTACTCCCCTTTTTCTCAAATGAGGAAACTGAGGCTAAGAAAAGTTTGGTGAGCTACTAAGTGTCTGAATCAAATTTTTAACCCAAGTCATCATGACTCTAGCTCAACACCCTACCATTACCCTTCGCTGTCTTTCTCAGGGAAAGAGTGCCCTCATTGATGTATCAGCTTCCCCCCCAGTCAAGCTTCTTATCTGCTCAGTGTCACCAGCAGGGCCCCACAGAGTCTTCTCTACTACTTCTCAAGTCCCTTTTATTCTCCACCTTTAGAATGTAAATTCTCTGAGGCCAGGTTCTGTTTTTCTTTCTACTTGTTTTGTGTCTTCCAGCTTAGGACAATGGCTAACACATAGTAAGTGCTCAGAAAATGTTTGTTGCCTAGCAATCATGTATGTTTGAAATATTGAAGCACTGAAATAATTTAATGAAAAATCAAAGCAATTCAAAAGTCATCAATAAGTTTATAGTTTTATTCCTATAAGACAGTTATCTCTCAAATCCCTACCCATGTAGCAAATCTCATGAAAATGAAACCTCCAGCAACCATGAAGGCAAATAAGGAAAGCTATCATCAGTCAGTCAGTCAATAAGCATTATTAACACCTACTATTTTCCAGGCATGGTGCTAAGTGCTAGAGACACGAAGGCAAAAGACAGGCCTTGCTCTCAAAGAGCTTAAAATGCACTGGAGAAGACAGCATGAAAATAACTATACACAAACAAGCTATAGACAGGATACATTAGAAATAAGTAACAGAGGGAAGGCAAAAGTGGAGGGGGAGGAGCAGAAAGGGAGAGAATGAGGAAAGACTTCCAACAGATGGGATTTTATCTGGGACTTGAAGGAACCAAGGAAACTAGGGACAGAGATGAGAAGGCCTGTGAAACATCCAGTGAACAGCCAGTGAAAATGCCTGGAGTCAAGAGATGGAGTATCTTATTGGAGAAGGAGGCCAGTGTCACTGATATAGCAGAGCATCTGGATGGGAGGAGTGTAAGATATAAGAAGATTGGAAAGGTAGGTCAGGTCAAGGACTTTGCCAAACAGGATTTCATATTTAATCCTGGACCTGATAAAGAGCCATTGACATTTATTGAATAAGGGTGGGGAGACATGGTCAGATCTGCACTTTAGGAAGGTTATCCTGTTGTTTCTCCTTCATTTTCAAAGAGGACCAATGACATCATGATGCATGATGCATGATATTTTGACTGGAACATGAGTTGGATATAAGGGCAGCAGAGTTGTACAAAGTCATCAGCCTCACTCTCATTTCCAAAAGTCAGGCTACTGAAGACAGCCTGGGATTCAGTGGATGACATTGGCGTCTTCAATGTCTAACCAAGCTCTAAGCATCTTTGTAAAAACTGTTCTCACCCACCCATTCCACTGGAAGAAGTCTTCATATGCATGGGGTAGATATCCCCCTAATTCATCAACAGGTCTGAGACCTGGTCAGTTAGCTTCGACCTGGTTTGGCCCATCTGCCGAGATAGCTTATTGGGATGTGAGTGCTGTGCATGCTATGGCTTCTTGGTGCCACAGAAGAGAGTTGGGTGCCAGATGGAAGCTAAAGAAGTGAGCAGTCCTGAAAAGGGTTTTGGTGTGCCCTCACTGAAGATGCTAGTCCTTGGCAGCTGAATGAAGAATGAACTGGAGTGAGGAGAGGCTTGAGACAGGATATTTCAACAGTCTAGACATGGGGTTATAAAGGTCAGGACCAGGTATTTAATGACACAGTGGATACATCAGGGAGTCTGGCATCAGGAAAATCTGAGTTCAAATTCATCCTAATGATGGGGTGTTTGGATGCTTGCTCTTGGACCAATTCCAAGATCACATCTCTCCCTAGCTTCAAAACACTATCCCTGGCAGTTTTCTCCCCAGCCCAAGAGCACTATGCCTAGCAATAACTCATGAGTGGACCCCAGTAAGACAATCTTTCCCCATCACAAGAAGTTGACTTCTGAAGAAATTTTTGTGTAGAAGCACGACTATTTTTTAACCACAGAAGTAACATGTATTGATTCCCAAAGTTATCATAGTCAATCCAGAGGTCAAACCATACACATCATCTCTCAAAGCTATCTTGCTACAGATGTAACAGACCAAAAATACACCCCTGAGGAACTTCTTCCCCTGGTTTTCAGTAGTGAATGACACCAGTGACCATGGTTGTACGCTATTACCTAATTAGCATATCTACCATAGGATCCATTACTTTTCCTATATAAATAAGCTTTAGCATCATTCTTGTTAGGTTGCAAGTTCCTTAAGGAGCTCTGCCCACTATATTGGTACTACAATAAGTCTTTGCCACCTTGACTTAAAGAATGTTGGAGTCCGTAAACACTGTCCAGTAGTATGGTCTTTAGGGGGTGCCTAAACCTCTCAAACCACATCACTCAGGCATTTGCTAGCTATATGACCCTGGACAAGTCACTTAACCTCTGTTTGCCTTTGTTTCCTCAACTATAAAATGAGGAAAATAAGAGCACCTATCTCATAGGTGAGGATAAAATGAAATAAATACTTACCATAAGTGCTTAGCACATTGCCTGGCACATAGTAGGCACTATATAAATGTTTATTCCTTTCCCTTCCCCTTGGCAACAGATTCATCCTCAACTTCTTTTCCAAGAGAACTAACAAATTCAGTAGCAGCAGGATGGGTGGGAGGGAAGCAGGAAGTGGAGGAGAGAGAGTGATGTTGAAGGAAAGAAAAATATGGCACGATGGAAAGAAATGCTTGTCCTCATTCTATCCCAAAATAGTTGAACATCAGGAGTGTTATTATACACCAGTACAAAGCCAATAGACATTATCTCAAGAATCAGATCTCTTTCATAGCAGAGTTACCTGGAGCCTTTAATGAAATCATGTTCTCAGTCTTCCAGACTTACGACCCAACTGATTCTTCTGCCCTGGCAGTTAATTAATCTGAGTTGATTTAGTGAATTGCTCACCTAGCACCTCCTTAGTGACACTGTCCTTCCACTTCACTGGATTTTTCCCCCTAGCTTCCAAACTTATCCAACTTTCATTCTAGCTTAGCCCATAATAATTAAGGGCAGACACTTCAAAACTTAGGTGCGACATGAGGAAGGAACAGTAGTTAAAAATTGCTTCCCCAACCAATAGCACCTTTAATGTAATCAGGAAAATGAGCTCATGTTATTATATCTTTTCAGACATGTCTCCTGGGCTCTTGGCTTCCATCCTGAGCAGAGTTGTTTTGTTTCATTTTGAGTATTGTCTCTGAAGAAGTGCCAGTGGGGGAAAGAATAAGTTGGACTGAAATGAAGGTGGAAATAGTGTCAAAAGAAATCTGGGTTTCTTTCACCAAGTAGACAGACGTTCAAGAACTTTCCAAAGCAAAAGTGTGATTCCCTTAAGAACCAATAAAAGAAAATCCTTTTTTTGCCAAAGACCAGTCTATTAATTTAGTTAAATCTTACCAAGCTATTTCCTTGTATGGCTATTTTTCATGGTAATTGCACCAGTGCTTTTTCCAGACTAAGCAAATTTTAACTGAATATTTTTAGTAGTTAAGGCAACACTCTGCTAATGATAGACAGATGCCAGTTTTCATGAAGGAAAAGGCAAATGTCAATTAAAAAAGAAATTGAATAAAAGTGTTGGAAATTTACTCAAGACTACCAGACAGCCAGCTGAAACTTCTCACTCTTGTTTTCTTATTCATAAAAATTAATGCTAAAATAGTTGTCTCCCCTCAAATTCTTTTTTTTTTTTTTAAGGCTCTGGTTATCTCCCTTTTTCAGCTAACATTTCCTGTGAAATCAAAAGTCCCTGTCCTCAAGGTCTGATGTTCCAGTAGTTCCAAACTAAAAGTAAACAGGAAACAATGTGTCCTAGTGACTAGGGCACCAGACCTGGAGTTGGAAAGTCATAAGTTCAAATCCTACCTAAGATTGTGTGGGCCTGGGCATCAGTTTCTTCACTTGTAAAATGAGGGGATTGGGTCAGGTGATCTTTAAGTTCCATCCCCTTCATTCCTTTCATCTTCTTATATTTACTCAGCTCTATGCTTATCATAAGCCAGTAATACTGACCTCCTTGCCGTTCCCTGAATACAACAGTCCAATGCAGTCTCCATGCCTGACTGGTTTTAAGCCACTAAATTTTAAAACATCTTGAGATAGATGCTATGTTAGGGTCATATTTACATGAAATAAATGAGGTATAAGTTTTTGTCCTTATCAAAAACTGAAATCCCATTTCAGGCTTATTTTTCCAGTTCTTTGTGCTGCCCACTATCCTGGGGAGAGCTGAGTTAATCCAAAACAAAGATTTCAAATTGTTCACACCAAAGTTGATAGAATCTCAAGTGTCACTCACTCCCAGGTTTTGCTACGCATGGTAAGCTCGTGAAAAAAGAGGCAGGCATGTTCATGTATAAATGGGAGTTACTGTATAAATGTGAGTTACTATTATTACATGTGTTTTAATGCCAGTAGCAGTTATGATGTCTCACTGGTGGCCCCTTTTCTTTGTCTGGTTTCCTTATTCATGAAAGGTTTATGTGACTACAATTCATCTTACATGATCTCACACTTAGCCTTGGACTTCTGCTTGAATTTTGGTGCTTTCCTTTATATGTCCAGTCTATCCAACTAGAAGGCCAAGAGAATGATCAGCATGGCTCCTACTTGAGAGAAGTTTCCATTGTCTTCTTTTGTTTCTGTTACCACCCATAGAATACTGTTGGGACTTATGACAGGTGTTTACAAAAAAAAATCTTTTGGCTTTGAGGCACTGACACATGTGGTCTGTTTGCCTGGTGCTTGGACATCCTCAGATGTCTTCCTCAAGTCATACAAGAAACTACATTTTTTAAAGGAGCACAATCTAGTCCTCTGTTCAGTATTCTTCTGATGAGATTAAAGGGATGATATTGAGCATCAAAGAAGTTATATGAAATATAACCGATGGGTATAAACCAGCTGTAATTGAATTTTTCATTGGAAAAATTACAGTTGTAACTTGGTATTAATTCCTCATTCCATTACTTGAACTTTGGGCAGCCTTAAGGAAACAGCAAACCTTTCATCCAAG
This sequence comes from Potorous gilbertii, assembly GCA_028658325.1. Classification (NCBI taxonomy): domain Eukaryota; kingdom Metazoa; phylum Chordata; class Mammalia; order Diprotodontia; family Potoroidae; genus Potorous; species Potorous gilbertii. The sequence goes on along the minus strand of CM053772.1, from coordinate 77,606,608 downwards.
TCAGGTTCATGATGAAGTTCCAATAGACCACTGTTCCTTGTATACACAGAAGTCATGAAATGGGGTGCTCAAATTCTCCTGCTCCCCTTGAGCTCTATCCTCACAACACAAAGGAGACTCTGACTGTAAGGTATTAATTATTTTTCTGAAGAAGTCCTCAAAGGCTGTGATTTGGATGGGTTATGCTCTCAGGCGCTGAAACATTGCTCATTGTCTAAAACCAAGCAATATGACAAATGAAAAATAGAAAGGTGGCTGAATATTTAAACAGCTCTTGTAATTCACAAGGATCAGATAGGAAACTAGCTACACTTGAAGAGATAATGTGCTTATTGTGTTTTTGACCTGGAGATTACATGCAATTGACTAGTTGGAGCCCACAAGCCCTATTACAAGACCAACACTGGCTATGTCCTATTGTGTAACTTGATTACGTTCCATGAACATGCCTGACTCTTTATTTCATGTGCATACTGTACAGAGCATACAGAGCAAAACCCAGGAGTGACACGTGAGATTCTATAGACTTTGGTGTGAACGATGTGAAGGCTTTGTTCTGGTTTAACTCAGCTCTCCCCAGGATAGTGGGCAGCACAACAAATTGGAAAAATAAGCCTGAAACAGGATTTCAGCTTTTGATATGAACAAAAACTTCTATTTCATTTAATTCATGTAAATAGAACCCTAATATAGCATTTACCTCAAGATATTTTGAAGAATATCATTATTTATAACAGTTATGTCCTGATTTAATAAAACTTAATATGCCCAGATTTAGGAACTAGCTCATTTGTCATTCAGTTATTTGTAGTTATTTCCGACTTTTCATGACCTCATTTAGGGTTTTCTTGGCAAAGCACTGGAGTAGTTTGCCATTTTTTTCCTCCAGTTCATTTTATAGATGAAGAAACTGAGGCAAATAGAGTTAGATTTTCCTAGGGTCACACTGCTAATAGGTGATGTCTGAGGGCAGATTTGAACTCAAGAAGATGAGTCTTCCTGATGCCAGCCTTGGCGTTCTATCTACTGTGCCACCTAGCTACTCAACAGCTCATTTAGGGCATGATCATTCTCACTAGAAAATAATTCAATGATTCCTCCCTTTATGAAAGAATTTCCACAGGGTTCTTTTCAATAATAGCTTCCCAACTACATTTAAGTGTTTGTTTTCAGTAAATGGTAATTATCACAGTGATGGCATAGCCAAAAGCCAAAAACAAAAATGAAACAAAGCAAAACAAAAATCTTATAAGAGTTAACAGAAATGATCAATAACCATGGACATGGTCCCAGAGGATGCAATATTTGAGCTGAACCTTAAAGGACAAATAATAATAATTATTAATATTTATATAGTGCTTTAAATTTACTAAGCGTGCCTCTAAATACCACCAGTCTCATGGAACTGTGCTCCTGATTACTAGCCCTTAACAGAGAAGGAATGCTCCACGCTATTATTCAATGCTTGATTCATTTTCTACCAAATACCAGTGACACCAAGACCACACACAAAGAATAGCAAATGAAACAGTTTTTCCAAAGACAAATCAGAAAAGTTATACCAATGAGAATATACCAACCAAATGCAGAATGAATGAGATCCCACAGCGAGAGCAAGATCAACCAAGTAAGAGTCCCAAATCTCATCCAAGAGGAAATTAATTACCCAAAGCTCTAGTGTGGGAACCTGGTGATAGGAACATGATTAGGGCTCCAGTTCATGTCAGCCTTTTGCCAGTGGTTTTTTTGTTTTGTTTTGTTTTGTTTTTTTACCATCAGGGACCTCTCCCTGAAAAAAATTTGGAATTGTGTATCCTCTTGCAAAGCTGGAAATCAGAAGACCAGGGGCTCCCCTTCCTCCAGACTCTTCCCAACTCTACCACTGTAACAGCAAGGACCCCAGCATACACAGAAGGGTCTGCTGTACAGGTTCTTAGATCCGCTTTTCTAAAAGGAAAGGCAACTTTTGAGGAGTCAACAATCTACTTTAATCAAGCACATATATCAATCACTTAGTTCAGAGGAAAAAGTCAGCACCCTGAACTTCAGAGAAAATACAAACAGAGAAATAAAGACCAATAGACAGGGTTTCCAACTGTCTGATCATAAGCAATACATACATGATAATATTTAATATAAATTTTAGACTTTAATAAGGGCC
>CM053772.1:77525973-77603282 GCA_028658325.1 Potorous gilbertii | reverse complement strand
ACCCTTCTCCTGGCATGCTAGTGATAAGAGAAAACACAGATGCCTTGGGTTGTAACTTCAGCTTTGTCTGTTAAGGTACCACAGCTTCAAAGACCTGCTAGGACAAGATCTGTTATCTGGGTGATGGGACTTTGCTTTTCCTTATCTTAAATCACAAGGCATGCTGTGAAGGAAGATGCGTATAGCCTGGGATCATAAAACCCAAATGGTGCCATTTGTTTACTACGTGGGTATCTAAGAGAACTCCTTTCTCATGACAAAATGTACTTAAGACAGTCAATTTCTGTACTAGCCAGCCAGAACATTTCTGGCTCCATAATGCATTATGTTACTGTTATCTTTAATGGGGAATTGATCAATTAATTAATTAAATCATAAAATGTATGCATTGAGCCTGTTGCCTTTTCTTTAACCAAGTTTTCAGGTCAACATACATCACAGGATCAGCAGACAGATCCAATTGTCTAACCATTACATACATACATAGTTACCAGAGAGAGAAGCAGAAACAACTGTCAAAGCTGGGGGGCTCCTTAGTGGCTGCCCAGAGTCTCTTCTAACCAAACAAACACTTCTAATGAGTAAACTCCAAAACAAAATCTCACTTTAGAATATATATATATATATATACGTATATATATATGTATATATATATATATATATATATACATATATATATACGTATATATATATATATATATATATATATATATATATATATACACATATACACATACACACACACACACACACACACACACACACACACACACACACACACACACACACACACTTTTGGAGCCAGAGGGCATCAGGACCCTGGAGAACCAGTGCCTCATTAGAAAATTAACAAAAGGTATGGGCCTTCCTACAAAACAAAACACCCCTAGTCAAGCTTGCCTTAATGTCAGACCTATTAATGGGTGGGGAAGATCTTTAACTCTCATTAACACAATTAGCATTGCAAACACTCATGAAGGAATGGATCCCCAAAGCAATAAATCTATATCAACGAGGAGACTCTTAACTAACTGGGCTTGAGATCTGATTACATCCATTTTTAATAGAAAGTCAACATGGTTTCATTATTTCTTCCAGTTCTGTTTAAAAACATATGAATACAAGAAAGGAGATAGATGGTGGGAGTAAACCAGGGTTGAGGCCATAGATATAGGTTTGGAATTTAGAGATTATAATTGAAACTATTCTCTTTAAACGTGGCATCCAAGTTTCTTTCCTCCAACTTTTGCCCAATCACATAAAAAATTTTTAAAAAACACTACTTTCCCTCTTTTTTTCTCTCTTCCTCTCCTTCCTCCATGTGCGACATTCCCTTTATGACAGCTAATTAGGAAATGCATTTGCATCCAAAATAATGAAATTGCCAAAACAATCAATTAAGATGAGCACTTCGTTCAATTTTTAGGGGATATATAGTTCTCTAGTACTCCCCCAAGTGAAAATGAGACAGGAAGTTAGGCAATAATAGGAGACAAAGGGATGACTTGTGAATTCTTGAGTAACCAAGATCTGACTATAATAAATCCTTCTTTGTATGGCTACACTTGATGTCAGCATCATTCTTATCATCAACATCTTTTAAATATCTAGCTGCCTGGGGCTTTTTTCTAGGCACTGGCTAAAAAACTGATTATGATCAGAATGTATCTCTTTCCTTCATAGATTGAGTGGTTTGAAATGCGTCTCACTGGAGGAATTATCTATATGATGAAATAAGGGATTCACCAAGGCAGTATAGAAACATAATTTAAGATGATATTTTATATTTATGAAGAACTTTTACAGTTTCCAAACTGCAATCTTATTCGAAACAACAGCTTTATTAAGTGGTGGTACTGTTAGGTAGTGCAATTGATAGAGTGCTGAACCTGAAGTCAGAAAGACCAAAGTTCAAATCCTGCCTTAGACACTTATTAGTTGTGTAACCCTGGACAAGTCACTTAACTTCATTTACCTTAGTTTCCTCATCTGTAAAATGAGCTGGAGAAGGAAAGGGCAAACCACTGTAGTCACTTTGCCAAGAAAACCCCAGATGGGGTCACAAAGAGCCAAGTATGACTGAAATGACTCAACAACAACAACAAAATAAATGCTAGTTATTATTAAGTAGGTACTGCAAATAACACCCAAGATCATATGACTACTACATAACAGATCTTGAGACACAAATTCTTGTCTTCTTGCTCTTTCTATTATATGATTATATATTAATATCTAATATGTTATAATGTAATATATAATCATATATTAATATTCTATTATACTCCCTAAAACAAACAACATGGACAAAGAATGGGTATATTGTCAGCTGTCAATATTGAACAAAACATAAATTGGGTTCGATTCAATGCAACAAGCATTTTTAAATGCCTGCTATGATCAGCCAGTGTGCTGAGTAATGAGGATACAAAGATTTGCCTTCAAGAAGCTTAATTCCCATGCAGGGAGGGGAGTGGAAGGTAGCATATATATATATATATATATATATATATATATATATATATATATTGCAAAGTATTTTGGGAAGGAGGTGCTAATGGGGATGAGAGGCAGTGTAGTAAAGCCTGAGGGTTATTGATGACCTTGGTAGAAACAGTTTTAGCCAGTAATTGGGGTTAGAGAGTAGATTGCAAGTGCTTGAGAGAGTGGGAGATGAGAAGGTTGAGATAAAAAGCATAAATGACTTTTTCTAGGTGTTTAGCAATGAAAAAGAAGAGAAATATAGCACACTCTCTTAAGGAGGTGACAGAGATTGTAAAGGTTTTTTTAAATACCAGGGAAGCCTGAGCATGTTTTTAAGCAACAGGAAAGGAACTAATGACCAGAGAGGTTAAAGATTAAAGGGAGAAGGGATAATCAAAGAAACAAGTTCCTGGAGAAGTAGGAAGGTACGAGATCAAGGACCTAAGTGGGAGGATTGGTCTAGGGCCAGAGGTTCCCAAAGTGGGTGATACTGCCCCCTGAGGGGGCACTGGAACTATGTGGGGGTACAATTGGAAGGCACTGAATAAAAATAAGGGGGTGGTGGAAGCATAAGGAAAAAAAGAGAAGAAAATTTTGAAGAATCATTTGTACACGTTTTATCTGTTGTGTAACAGAGTTAAAGTTGTAATGATTACATTATTTTCCAGATAAACACCCAAAATGGAGTTATAACCTATCAATGGTCAAGTCTGCTGACAGGTCTTAGCAAGCAAGTGTTGGCAGGTGAGCATGTTGCACATTGTCAGGAAGTCCAGCGTGTGTTGGCAGGAATATGTATGTGCAGCAACTTGTTTGTAATATGTTACTATATGGTCACACGATGCAAGATTGTGCCATCAAAATTTCAATGTAGAAAAAAAATCACAAATTTATAATAAATTATTAAAGTTAAATGTGTCATTTTTTAAAATTACTTTATATTTTTTGAAATGTTGTACATTTTTTTAAAAAGCCATTACAGTATTAAAGAAACTATGTCTCCAATGGGACGCTTAAGTAATTACTTTTTGAAAGGGGAGAGGTGGACCAAATAAATTTGGGAATCAGGCAAAAAGTGCCACCTCTTTGTCAGAGAATGTAAAGGAAGAGAGAAATAAAGGATGATACTGAAATAATTTGAGGGAGACACAGTGGAGGACGCCCAATAAACCAATGCAAATTTATTAATAAAGTAGGAAGTCTTCTACTGACGGGAAAAAAGGAGGAGCAATGCAAGAGGTTTAAGAAAAGAAAAGAAGATTTGAAACAGAAGCTGTGAGAATTGCAATGAACTATTCAGGTAGGAATAGGAATGCTGAATTAACATATGAACTAGATAGATCTTATTTGGTATAGGAGCAAAGAGAAAGTATATTTTTTGTCATGACTGAAGAGGTGATTAAAAGAAGGCTGGTCCTAAGCATAGGAAAACAGTGTATCTACTTACATAGTATCATCTGTAGAGCAGTCAAAAGCCATGTTAGCTGAAATTCCCAGTCACTCCTTTGAGCCAAGGCACCCTATCTCAGAATCACAGCTCAGACCAGGAAGAGACCTCAATGCATCTAATCCAAGTTATAACTTGAAAGACCCCATGATGACCTACCTGACAAAAATGGTCAGCTGGTCTCTGCCTAAAGTTGGTCAATGAGGGGGAAACCACTGTACCCTAAAGTATCCCATCATACTTTTAGACACAGATTCAAATAGATATGGTTTGACCACAACAGAGGAAAGGCAGACTATCATCTCCTCATTCCTGGAAATTATCTCTCTATTAATTCCCTTGAAGATCAATCACTTCAGTCTTTTCGACTACCATATCGTGCTGCTGATTCAGATTAAGATTGTAGTAAAAGAAAACCTCTAGATTTTTTCAGATGAAATGCTGTCTATCCATGCCTCCTAAGTCTTATACTTATAAAGCTATTATTTTTCAAATATTTTCTTAATGTTAAGTCTAAATTTTCCTTGACAATTTCCATCCATTTACTCCTGGTCTTACCCTTAGAGGCCAAAAGTCCAAAACCCCTAAAAATGACGCCATCCCTGAATGTCCTTGAGTTCCAGCTTCTCTGGTCTAAATATTCTCAGTTCCTTTAATGTATCCTCAGAGGACCTGGGCTTGAGGACCTTTCTCATCTCTTACTGTTCATTTTCCTTGAGGCCCTGCATTCTTGACTTCCTGGGGACTTCAAAACCTCTACCCACTGGGGATCCCACATACACATCTAGGTTTTCTTTTGTGTGTTTTCTCCTCCCCACCCTCCACATTAGATTGTAAGTTCCTTGAGTGTAGACTATCTTTTTGGCTTGTATTTTTATCCCCAATGCTTAGCAGAGTGGCTAGAATATTTTCAGTCATTTTTCAGTTGTGTCTGATTCTTTGTGAACCCATTTGGGGCCTTCTTGGCAAAGATACTGGAGTGGTTTGCGATTTCTTTTTGCAATTCATATTACAGATGAGGAAACTGAGGCAGAGTTTAAGTTACCTGCCCAGGGTCACACAGCTAGTAAGGATCTGAGGCCAGATTGGAACTCACAAAGATGAGTCATCCTCACTCCAGACCCAGCACTATGTTCACTAAACCACCTAGCTCACCTTCCCTTGCCCTCATTCCTCCAGTCCCCCAGCCACTGCCTGAAGCATAAGTACTTAATAAATGTTTCCTTCCTTCTTTCCTTCCTTCTGCTTCTGTACACTTTCCAGCTTATCAGTGTTTTTCCTAAGCTGTAGTACACAGACCAAACTCAATACTCCAGAAATCATTTACCCAAAACAGAAGAGAGAGAGAAAAACTATCATTTCCTTGTTCCCAGAAGCTATGCCTCTCCTAATTCCACCGAAGAACAAATTAGCCCTTTTGGCTGCCACATGACACTGCTGATTCATACAGAGATTGCAGTATACTAAACCTCCCCAGTTTTTCCAAAGTGCTGTCTATCCGTGCTTCCTAAGTCTTAGGCTTGTGAAGTTAAAATTTTTAAACCCCCGTATGTGACTTTCCAGAAGCACTTGTTAAAATGCTAATGTGTTTCTGGAATGAGTAAGACACCTATTCCAGATAATCCATTGAACCTATTAGCTCTGGTTAATTAACTAAATTAACTCAAAAGAGTTATATCCTAAAATGATAGAATACATGATAGAAAGGAAGGAAGGAAGGAGCATAGGATATGGGCTAGAAAAGACAGACAGTCCAGAACTGCTATTTTGGATTCAGTTCTGATCAACAAGGATAAATGTAAGGTCACATGAGATAATGAATGCAGGAGTTTTGCAAATCTATATAAATATCAGCAGTTAGTTAGTTATACTTGTTGATCATGGAAATGATCAGAACTTTCGGAGTAAGTAACCTCTCCATTTTAGATTTTGTGATAGAGTAGAAGAAGAAAGTTGGGTATAGTCTAACCCAAATCTTAGATTTGGCAAAGATTTTAAGGAACAGATTTATAGGATTAAAATTCTGTAGTCCCTCTACTGACCTCCATTTCTCCCTGAGACAAATGTTCTTCTTATTTATGGCACTACTCTAGCACAGAGAGAACTGGGGAATGGGGGTCACTAAAGAGTTGACTTCCTCACTCCTTAGACTTTCTTCTACTGACCCCAATCTCCCTCAAGTTCTATATGGTCATCCTAATTTATAGCACTACCTTACCACTGAGTCCCATAACAATGGGAAAGAACTGAGGGGGTCACTAAAGAGTTAATTTTCACTCCCCATGTCCAATATATAACTCGCATTACCTTTGAAAGGCAAGATCCAGGTTTATTCCTCCACATCATGGTTCTGTCTTTTGATATTCTTCAGTTCTAGTTTCTATTTCATTCAGGAACTCAGAATTGTTATGAAATTCACTGCTGGTCCAGAGAGTTCTCAACAATTCCCTACTGCCCCTGACCATCCCCTTGTTTGATGGGGCCATCTGGTCTCTGCAAGGATTATATGCCAAACTGGCTTCTCTCTAGTCATCTCTGTCTGGTGGGGGGAAGGGGAGGGGGTGTCTCTTTTTTTAAAAAAAAAAAGGTCAAGGTCAAGGGTATAGTCCAAGGGCATTACTAGCAATAGCTCAATCAATCATCCTTAAATATGGTGATATAAGGTCAAGGAGGATGCAGAGCAAGCCTTAGTCACATCTTATCTACATATATCATCAAAGCCAGAACAAAGACTTCTTCTTCATTGACTTTGTTGTCTCCTCCATTAGACTCGAAGATCTTGGAGAGTAAGGACTGTTATTTGCTTTTTTTTGTATCCCCAGGTTTGGTGTAATACCTGGCACATATAAGGTATTTGATAAGTGTTGATTGATTAACTAGGAGTTAACTTTGCCATCCAGATCACTTAGGACAGCCTCATCACCCTCTACATACAGGAAACTTTATGTGGTAGGTTGGGTTGGCATTAGTATCCTCATACAATTAGTATGTGATGAGGCCAGGACATAAACTAAGGTTGTCTGACTAAGCCTAAGGATTTTTGGCTTTTTGGTTTTTGGTTTTGTTTTGTTTTGTTTTTCTACTATACCTACCTCATTTCCTAACATTCCACAATTTTGCTTAAGTCTGGTATCCTCCCCTTCCTTCCCCCTCCCCCCCTCCCAAAAAGCTTCATGTTTTAGAGTGGAACCATGGGGAGACTGAACACTCACAAAGCCAGAGACTCAGTGTACTTGATCTGAGTGCTAAGTAACAATACCAATAAGAAGAAGAAGAAGAAAAGAACCATGCAGGTCAGCCAATGCCCTGAAATTAACTTGTTGCTTCTCTTTGCCCTGAAATTGATGAAAGTGTAATTGATGTGCCCAGGGGGAAAGGAAAGAATTTGTTCAAGCTCAGAATTCAGTCAAATGGCTTGGTGAGAAGTTTCCAACGTTTTGGCACCTTTCTTTGTTTACTCTCAGAGACATGACCTATGGAAATGACAGTCCCTGAAGCAAAAGACTGGCAGAGAACCAGAACTCTAGTCTGATTTTGTAAAACAGTACATTCAGGTCCAGTCAATTTGGCACCAAGGGAAATACGACTTATTGCCTAGGGAGATCACACCCTCCCCCACCCTTCTTCACTCAAAGGCACCTTTGCCAGGATTAATTCAGTATATACATTGTCCTCTACTCACCTTTACCTAAACTCCATTATTTAAGCTGCACAAAGGTCAGCCAGAATTACAGATACTTTGATGAGAGTTTAAGAGATCATGTGATCCAGCCCTTGCCTTTGGGCAAGTCCACGTCTAAACCATGAGGAACAGGTCACTGTCTATACTTTTCTTAAAAACTCAAGGAAAAGAAGCTCCAAAAGCACCATTCAGAATCCTGCCTCAAGTCTGCCCCTATGGTCCATTCTTTCCATAGCTGCCAAAGTGATTTTCCTTACACTCACGTATTCAATAAAGTCCAGTGGCTCCTTATCACCTTCTGAACCAAATGAAAATTGAACTATTTGGCATTACAAGCTCTTTTATCTCTTGACCCCTTCCTACTTTTCCAGTATTCTTCTCCCTTACTTGCAGCCACACTTTCCATGATTCAGTAACATTGGCCTGTAAACTGTTCCTCACACTGAACACTCCATCATCTGTTTCCATGACTGCACTGGATGGTTCCCATCACTCAATCCTTGTGAATCTGTCCAACAACAATAATGAGATTTAAGAGCAGAGACTCACAGATCTAGGCACTTGATTAGGGTTCAGATTCCATCACGCTGCTGAGTCATCATTTCATGGATTATAGAGCTATGGGGCGAGAAGGAGGTGGGGAGGGGAGCTGTATGCTTGCATGCCTGTGAGTAAAAATCTGCCTTACTGGTGAATCTTTAAGTGATTATGTTCCTTCTTAATAATTCATTCACAATATCCTCACAATAATGCAAGCACCTAGTTATTTACGTGGTGCTTTACTCATTCAAATGTAAGCACCTTGAGGACAAGAACTGCTTTTGCCTTTCTTTGTATTCTCAGTGCTTAACACCATACTTCATAAGGGATTACTAAATACTTTCTGACTGACTGTCAACTGACCCTGATAACCAAGAAATTTTTCCTTGTGCCTATGCAGAATCTCTCCTATTTCAATTTGTCTGTCAGTCCTGTATAAGTACGGAAATAATCATCATTCCTCACATTTATAAATGGTATATTTGAGATAATAATGGTAAAAAGTTTAGGGGTCCTGGCCAGGAGACCTAGGCTTCCTTAATTTGCTGTAAAACCTTGGTCAAGTCATATAACTAGCCTAGCTTCAGTTTCCTGATATATAAAATGGAATTACTAATTCCTTTCTAACTTCAAAGAGTTATTAAAGGATCAGGTAAAGTCTCGGATAGAAAAGCACTTTGAAAAATATTAAAGATGATATGTATGAATCTGAGATATTATTATATGCTTCAAGATAGTAACCAAGTAACTTTTTCCACATTGAAACCTTTGGGAAGATCTATTCTATTTCCTAATAAACACCTATATTATTCTCTCTAATACTTTAATTTCCTTATTTATAATGTTTTATTAGAAACATTAGACACCAATATAAATAACCAGTTTTGATTAATGTGAATTTATGCATAAATTAATTAATTCCATTGTGTAAAAAAAAAATGTTGTAGGGTATAGAGAGTTGACCTAGGGGTTGGGAAGACTTGGGCTCATGACCCACCTCTGTTACACACTGGTTATATGACTTAATCTCTCAGTACTCTAGGTAACTTTCTAAGATTATAATTTCAGAATAGTTGCTGGCCTTCATTGGTAAAGGGAGTTCCCTCATCTGAAGTTCCACACCCCAGTGAAATCATAGGTCTGAACCCCCATGTCCCACAAAAAAAAAATACCAAGACCCTTTTTTTTTTTTAATATATAGAGTAACACAACTTTTTTCCTCCAAATCATTACCCTCCACCTCCATGGGAGTTCATTGTCCACTAATTCTAATTCGCCGTTACTCATTATGATTGTAGTTAGCATGTACTTCATTTTTTTTGGTTCTCCTTTTTGTGCTCTTTGACTTGTTGGAACAAGGTCTTTCCAATTCACACTCCTCCCATACTACTGCCATATTCTGTATTAGTCACATCCTTATTAGGGTATTATGTGTAGTTTCACTCATCATACTTCAAAAATAATGGAAAAAGGCATTGTTGGGAATTTACTCAAAAGGTGCTCCTTTTGTTGTTTTTGAAGTGATGTGACTAAACCTGAATACAATATCTTAATGTGAAACTGACTAATACGGAATGCAGTGGAGGCTGGGTAGTAAAGGGAACATCTCTATCTTTACAATGTTTTTGTAGTTCCACTAAATAAATTGTTTTGAATAAGTCCAACCAAGTCATTCCCCTGCTAAAAAACCTTTCAGGGTTCCCAATTGCCTCCAAGATGAAGTATAAATTAAAACAGAATAAAATATAAACTCATGGTATTCTGCAATCTGGGTTCCCTCTACTTTTTCAACCTTATTTTACTTTATTTCCCATAATGAACTCTACAATTCCTCTCAAATCATATTACTATACTATGTATTTATATATATATACTATTGATTATACACTAAAATTAATGTACTTTCCACTACAATGATTTTGCACAAGCCAGCCTCCACACTGGAAATTCCAACGTTGTCATCTGTCTCTCAGAATCCTTATCTTTCTCCCGAGTAAAAGTCAAGTATTAATGCCTTTGTGAAGCCCTAGCTGATTTCCCTCAGTGCCTACTGTCCTCCTCATCTTTAATCACTTTGTATTAAATTAATCTATGCATGTTCAATACTGATTTCCCTCCCTCCTAGAATATAAGCTCTTTGAGAGTATAGAATAAAAGTTCTTTGTACTCCCAGAACCTAGCCTTGCACATAGCAGGTGTTTGATAAATGTATCTTGAACTTGGGGAAAAAGTAGATCAATGTATGAATCATTAGAGCCAAAAGGGACCTTAGGGTTCAAGTCATCCAATCCCTTTATTTTGCAGATGAGGAAAGTAAGGTCTAGAGAGTTAAGTGATTTAACCAAGGCCACGCACTGGTAGACCTGTGAGCTGAAAGTCAAACGTAAGTCCTTGCTCCATTATTCTTTCCACTAGGCAGTAACATCAGTAAGAAAGCCCTTCTTTCTTGAGTATTTTAAGAATAAGGATACCACTTGGAGTCCATTTTAGAGAAGCAAGATGATATAGAAAGAACACTGGACTAGTAGTCAAGAAACCTAGATTCTAGTATGTAACAAGAGCTGCCTCCTCTCCAAATCTGCCTCCCCTTTTCAGACCTTTTCAGTACCACTAAATTCAATTCAATTCGTGTTTGTTATACTCATATATTGTATTCTCTCCATTGTATCATCCATTTCCTTCAATCACAGAGAAAAAAAATATCCCTTGACTCCATTCCCCCTGTCTCCAAGTCTTGCTTCATCAATGATCTTCCTCTCTCTCTTATCTATTCTCTCTCTGTCTCTCTGTCTCTCTGTTTCTGTCTCTGTCTCTATCTCTCTCTGTCTGTGTGTGTGTGTGTGTGTGTGTCTCTCTCTCCACACACACACTCCCCTCCCCCTCCTCCTTGGTTTCTTTCTATTTGCTTGAAAACATGTTAGGTCTACATAATACTGAAAGATCCTTCCCTTGACTCATCCAACTTCTATTCTCTCTCTCTTTCCCCCTTCACAGAGAAATCCTCCTCTCCTGTCTCACCCTCCCCTTCCTTCTTCTCTCCAAAGGAAGGTAAATTTGGATGGCCAGAAGATGCCTACTTGACTTGGGTTTTATTGGCTAGATTCTTTTCCTTTCCTTTCCTTTTCTAAAACCTTAAACCTGCTCAGATATCACTGTGCCCTGCCTAAGGACTCTCTTATGAACCCTCCTGGCTTCAGAGTGATTATCAATAGTAACTATTGATCTTTCCCTCTCAGCATGTCTTTCTTTTTCTTTGCCTCACTAAAGGGGCCATGCCCTAGCTACTTCTTCAATAGGCCTATTCAGGCCTAAGTGAGTACCTGCATAGACCTTGGCCTAAAGGGGCCAAGGTCTTCCAGTGCCTCCTGGGTCATCTCCAGTCATCCTAGTAAATATTTGCCTTTGGAGGAAAAGGGATGCTAATGACCTTGCACAGCCCTCTCTCACTCAAAACAAAGTCAAGTGTAAGTCATGTCATCATTTCTCTGATGGCGTGGTCTTCTTCAGCAATGAAGGACAAACACAACAACCACCACTTCTTCACTATCTAATTTTGCCTCAGCCCCTTGTACTGTGTCTTTGACTCCCATCTCTCAAATGAAATTGCTCTTTCAAGGGTCACCAGTGACTTCCTAATTTCCAAATTCAAAAGTCTTCGTTTAGTCTTCACTCTTCTACATCTTTACACATCATGTCACACTATAAAGTTATCCTTTGGGTCTTTCAAGACCCCACACTCTCCTACTTGTCCTCCTTTCTGTCTAAATTCTCCTTTTCTGTTTCCTTTACTGACTTCTCAAATCTTTATCCTAAACTTTTAAGGTTGATATTCCCCCAAGGTTTAGCTCTCTTCCTTTTTCTCTCTACACTGACACCCCCTTCCCCAAGAATAAATTAATTCTCCCTGGCATTAATTCTCCTGACTTCTGACCACAAACATACCTCAGAGATATTGCAGATTTGATGCCAGACCATTGCAATAAAGTGAAAATTTCAATAAAGTGAGTCATATAAATTTTTTGGTTTCTCAGTTCATGTAAAAACTGTGTGTACACTATACTATAGTCTATTAAGTGTGAAGCAGCATTATGCCCAAAAAAACAATGTATGTAGCTTAATTTTAAAATATTTTATTGACAAAAAATGCTAACCATCATCTAAGCCTTCAGCTTAGAGTGGAGGGTCTTGCCTTGATGTTGACGGCTGCTGATTGGTCAGGGTGGGGGTTACTGAAGGCTGGGATGCCTGTGGAAATTTCTTAAAATAAGACAGCAATGAAGTCTGCTGCATCCATTGACTTTCCCTTTCACTTGAACACTTAGAGGCCATTGCAGGGGTATTAGTTGACCTAATTTCAATATTGTTGTGTCTCAGGAAATAGGGAGGCCTGAGGAGAGGGAGACACAGAAAATGACTGGTTAGCAGAGCAGTTAGAATATGCGCAGCGTTTGTTGATTTAATTTGCTACCTTAGATGGACTCAGTCTATGGTACTTCAAGACAATTACAACAGTAATTGATCACAGATCACCATAATAGATGTAACAATAGTAATGAAAATGTTTAAAATATTGTGAGAATTACCAAAATGTGACACAGAGATCTGATATAAGCACATCCTGTTAAAAAATGGAGCAAATAGATTTGCTCAAAGTTATGTCACCATAAACCTTCAATTTGTAAGGACAAAAATATCACAAAACACAGTAAAATGAGGTATTCCTGTACCAAGATCCCCTGACCTCAGATAAAGACTCAGAAGGTATAGTCAAAGACGTAGCTGTTGCTAACTTTGATACAAAATATCATCAAGCAGTTTTCAGTCTTCTCTCCGCCTCTTGAAGAGACCTATTCACTCAGTGGGGGTTACCTCCCTCTAAGTGAGTACCTGAAAAGGCTGGCCTAAAAAGGCCGAGGTCTCCCATTGCATCCTGGGCCACCTTCAGTTATCCTGATGAATATCGGATCACTAGACCCAGATGGCTCAGGAGGAGAAAATAAGGTTAGTGACCTTGCACAGCTCTTCTTTGCAAAGCAAGTCATATCATTTCTCTGATGTCATGGTCTTCTTCAAAAATGAAGGCTGAACACAGACAGACAGACAGACAGACTGCCCAAGACTCTACCATCAAATACAATACAAAATAATAAGCAAGGAGTAAACATCTATTGTGTTCTAGGACCTAGAGATATAAAGATAAACCAAAAAATAGTCCTAGCTTTCAGGGAGTGTACTTTGTATTGTGGGGATACAACATATAAACAAATTAGCAAACATATGTATGATCATTTGAGGAGCTAGTCCTAACAACTAAGGAAAAGTCTTCCTTAGAGATAGAACATGATCTGAGCCTTGAAGAAAACTGAAGCTTCTCACAAATGGGTATGAAGAAGGAGTGCATTCCAGAAATGGGAGACAAGTTATACAAAGACAGAGAGGCAGAATGGAATATGAAATTCTAAAAAGAGGTAAGTGAGTTTGGCTATAATGCAGGGTACATAAAAGGAAACTAGATGCAATAAGAATACAAAGATAGGCTGAAGTATCTATGAAGAGCTTTAAATGCCAAGCTGAGGATTTTATGTTTTATTCTGATGGTAGCAAGGATGCATTGGAGCTTCTTGAGGGAGGGAGTAACATGGTCAAAATGTGTAGTCTGGCAAGATTGATTTAGCTATATGTAAGAGGATGGATTGGAAAGGGAAGAGATTAGAATCTAAGGATCCAATTGAGAGGCTGTTGCAAGAGTCAATCAATAGCACTTAGGTTCCTACTAAGTGCCAGACACTTGCAGGATGAGAAGGATACAAAGTCAAAAGTGGGATAGCTCCTGTTCTTAAGGAGCTTGCCTTCTACTAAGGGAATATAACATATTCATAGATATGCAAATGAAGGATATATACAAATAAAATAGTCTAGGTGAGAGGTGAGGAAGGTCTTGACAGGTCCTATCTGTCTGTCTTTCACTCTCTCCTTACTCTTCGCTTCCTTACTTCTCCACAATTGAAACATATCTGTCAAAGTAATCTTCCTAAAACACAGGTTACTGTTCTACTCAATACTCTTCAGTGGCTGCCTATGAGTCATAAAGTCATAGGATTAAATTAAGAGTTGGAAGGCATCTCACAGGCAACTAGACCAAACCTCTCATTTTGTGGATAAGAAGCCAAGGCCCAGAGAGGCTTATGACTTGCCTATGCTTGCCCAGGCTTTAAGCATCAGAGGCAGGATTTTAATCTGAGTTCTTTAACTATCTATAGGTTCCCAAAGTGGGCAAAGTTCCCCTAGGAGGCCCTGGAATGATCTAGGAAGGGCAATAATAGCCTGGGGTGATGCAAATTTAAAAAAAACAATAACCATTAAAGGATTTTAAAAAAGAGATTTCCAGAGGGGCACTGAGTAATTTTTTTTAAAAGGGTGCAGTAAGCCAAATAAGTTTAGGAACCTCTGAGTCTAGACCTTGTGCTCTGGATTCAGATTCAGAAGGAAATATCCTAGGACATCCAAGAATACTTAGGAATAGTAGTACTCCCAAGACTACAGTCTTGTTTCCATCCCAATCTCCATAGCCATCGAAGAAAGGAGTAGTCACTCTGGAAAGGGGCCCACTTTCCTTGCATTACCTACATCAATTCTGATCAACTACCCCCATTAGAAGGTAATCCCTTTGAGTAGCAGCAATAGTTCCATCTCTTGACCACTAGTCCTGCTTCCAACTTACTTCCCATAGCCATCATCCCAGGAAGCAAGCCCATGGAGATGTGGTTTGGTAACTGGTTCTGTGAATACTAGAACCCCTACCTTCTCAGCAGTCATAGTTACTGAACACCCAGAAAAGAAAGTTTTTTCCACCAAAGCTTTTAACACTTTCAAATGATTCAACATTAGAAATAGATATGAGTATGCATAAGAATGACAATACTCATTACTATTTCCTTTTCACTGCCCCTTGATCCTTTTCCATCTGATTTGTGACTGAAACCTATATGTCCTCCTTTTAGTATGTGAGTTCCTTGAAAGCAAGAACTATCTTGCTTTTCTATTGGTTTCTCTAGGGCTTAACACAGTCCTTTGCAAATAGTAAATGCTTAATAAATGCTTTTTTATTCTTTCTTTCTTCAGGATAAAAAAACCAAAACACTCATCCTGGCATTTAGAACCCTCTATAGTCTGGTTCCAATTTACTTTTTCAGACACGTTTCATATGACTCACCTGTTACCACTCTACCTTCCACCCAAATTGACCCACCTGTCTTTCCTAGATTTAACTTTCCATCATCCATCTCCAATTTCGATGCCTTTGTTCAGGCTATTTCCTATGTCCAGAATGTACTCCTTCCTCATCAGTTTAAGTGCCACCTCCTACATTGTCTTTCATAATCTTGTCCTCTCCCTGTTCACCCTCCCCCTTGTCCCCAGCCATCCCTCAACTTCAAATTCTGCCTCAAATTCTTTCGTATTTCTTAATCTATGCATGTCACAACTCCTTGTAGAAAATGTAAGCTCCTTGATTGTTTTTTATCAGTTCATTTAGACTTTTGTATCCTTGGGACTGAGCACAGTGTCTTTCACATTAGGCACTTAATGAATGCTTGTTGATTTGACCTGAATTGAAAATGCACAACTCTGCAGTTGTAATATAATATACCAGTCTGAACACCTGCCCAGATCCTCTGGCTCCTCCAACTTATGGCTTTAACTATTAGTTCTATATATACGGCTGCCAAATCCGTCTCCAACCCAG
Organism: Potorous gilbertii; assembly: GCA_028658325.1. Lineage (NCBI taxonomy): Eukaryota > Metazoa > Chordata > Mammalia > Diprotodontia > Potoroidae > Potorous > Potorous gilbertii. The sequence continues at coordinate 77,587,385 of CM053772.1, read as the reverse complement.
AGAACCCTCCTGAGTTCCAGCCCCACATCCCTGACTTCCCACAGAACAACTCTATCTGGATAAGCCATCAAACACCTCAAAGTCAACATATACACATCTGAGCTTATTATTTTTCTCCCAAATCTGTTCTTCCTTATATCTTATGCTTTCTATCAGTGGCATGTCTTTCTATTTATCTCTTCATCATTCACCCATTCTCTAATATTTAGAAAATGATTCTGGGATTATCTTTGACTTTTACTTCTCTCTCACCTTTTCTATCCAATGAATTACCCAGCCTAGCTGATGCTATCTCTACAGTTTTCAATCATTCATGTTTCCACTGGTGTATAGAGTTGACTATTGTTATCAATAATAATGAGAGTGGCAATTCTGTCAAGAGCTCTACAACTAAAGGAATTTAGGGAAGCTGCAGATTTGGCCTCAAACAAATGAGGTTTAAAAAAACTTCTATGAACCTACAGTTTGGTGACTGTAATAAATCCAAAAGCACTTTGTCAAGTCCAATATCATTGTTTATACAGCCCATGGTCCAGGGTCTAAAACTCTGAGTTGACAGAAATCAGGTTCAATCTTCAAGACCTTTCAAAAGTCCTATCTCTTTGTCTTTGCCTCCATCCAAAGTTTTCTCTGGGAAATCTCATAACGGTTCTCAAACAAGACTCATGTCTAGATCTTCATAGATGTAAATAGAAAGATCCTCAGGTCTTAGGTAAGTGAAATGATAATCAGAGAGTTAAAGATCTTCCCTACCCATTAATGGATCTGCCCATTAAGAGAAGCTTGATTAGGGGGGGCCCAAGCCTTTTGTTAATTTCTAATGCACTCATTCTCAAGGGTTCTAATGCCCTCTGGCTCTGAAAAGTGCATATATACATATGTATATATATACATACTTTGAAGTGAGGTTTTACTTTGCAGCTTACTCATTGGTAGAGTTTGTTTGGCCAGAAGAGACTCTGGGCAGCTGATTAGGAGCTGCTCCCCCTCCCTTTTGCAAAACCAGATGTTGGAGCTTCTCTCTCTGGTAACTTTGTATGTATGTAATGGTCAGACAGTTGGATCTGTCTGTTGATCTGTGATGTATCTCTTGCTTATTGTCAGACAGTTAGAAGCCCTGTCTGTTGGTCTTTATTTCTCTATTTGTATTTTCCTTGAAGTTCAAGGTATTGACTTTTTCCTCTCAACTAAGTGAATGATATATGTGTTTAATTAAAGTGATTGTTGATCCCTCAAAAGTTGCCTTTCCTTTTAGAATAGCAGATCTAAGAACTTGTGTAGCAAGCCATCCTGGATAAATCAGGGTGCTTGCTTTTATAGTAAGTATTCAGGGTAGCAATAAATATCAATTTTATGATAATTTTTATTTCATTTAATTAAAAAAAGGCAAAAATAACCCACAAAGGTTGCACAGTAGCCTTGAAACAATCAGTACAATTCTTCTGCCTCTCCAGCAAGCCATACCTTTTTCCTAGGTCCTGTATAGTTCCTCAGGCTCACAGCACCAACTTTTCATTTACATTATTCTTGAAAAGGAAATTAACATGAAGCTGCTAGAAAGATAATTTTATGATATTCCAATGAATCCCACTTTTAATCCCAGGAAAGCATATAGGATTCCAGCTTTAAAATATTATCCTAAGACCATAGACTCCCCACTCTAGGGGAATTAACTTAGAAGTTGTAAAGAGGCAACCCTACCCATCCAACCTAGGTTGTTGAAATAACACACGGTAGCCACAGCAACCAAAGTCTAGTATATTTCCTCCTTCTTATTGTGATCTGTCCTTTTATACTTCTCCAAGTAAGGTCCCATGTAGAAACCACTTTTCCTAAAGAGAGAAACACTGCCAAGGGGTCCCCACTGCTGTCACTAGAAAGATAGATTCTAGGATCCTCTTCTACAAAGCTGGTACTGTCCTGGCATCCTTTCTGTATCTAGAAGATAAAGTCATAAGCTCTCAAACGTGGGGTTTTCTAATCTAAAGAGACAAAACTAAGGCTGACTGTCTAGGAATTCCCTCTACTTCCCTTACAAGACTGAGTTTTCCATACTCAGTCAATAAATATGTTTTAAACATTTACTATGTGTTACTGAGGTAAGTGCTGGGGATACAAAGTAATGTCAAAAAACAAATAGTGTTTGCCTTCAGAAAGCTCATCTTCCAACTGGAGAGACAATGAAACAACTATGTTCACACAAGTAACATAGGAACTCAGCTTTATGCAGAAAATTCCTCCCTATTCTATTCAGAAGACTGGAATTCCCACCACTCAGCTATGTGGTTCCCTTTTACATATCTCTCTTGTGAGAGATATGTCACTATACCTCCATAACTGGAGCCAAAATTTGGGGGCCTGGGAGTTCTCATCTAGAACCACATTTAAAAGAATACATGCAACTGCAATGTTCCTCTGTTTCAAGGTAATATTGGCTTCCAAGAAGAAAGCTATTTGCCTGCACTGTCTTTCCCCTCATCTTTCAACTAAGGGGCTCATAGCCACTCTAAACCCTGCTTTTCTATAGTTCTTTCCGAGAAATGGAAAAGGGCAGCTTGTAATGCATCTCCTTTTTCATAGACCCAACACAAAGAGGTGGCTCCAAATCACAAAAGTCTGAACTCACCAATTTAACCTCATCCAGTGAAATTTAGGGAAGTGTCATTAAACTAAGGAGGTGTCAGGCTATACTGAATAGGAGGCTGAACTTGGTTCAGATCCTGCCTCTGACATTTAATAGTTATGTAACTCTTAACAAGTCATTTGACCTCTCTGACCCTCAGTTTCCTTATCTGTAAAATGACTAAATAATTAGTAAGGCCCTTCCCAGCTCTAAATCTGTGATCCTATGATTCTTGCCCTCAATGAGTTACTGCGGGGCATGCCCCAGTAGATATGCCCCCAGTCTCTTCAATGAGATAGTCATTGGGTGTAGTGGATGGAACACTGGACTGAGCAAGGAGACATGAGCTTAAATCTGAACCCTAGGCATATCACTGAACCTCTGTCTGCCTCAGTTTCCTCAACTGTAAAACAAAAATAATAATAGCAACTACCTCACAGGGTTATTGTGAGGGTTGAATGAGAGAATATTTGTAAATTGCTTAGCATAGTATTTTGCATTTAGCAGGTTCTTAATAAATGTGTATTGACTCAAATCCCCTGAGTATCTCTGCCTCTAGAGGTTCCAAACTCTTGATTCTTAAACCCAAAACCTCATTTCCTTCCTGTCCCCTCCTACATAGTTGTGATCCCAATTCTGAGTCAGTTCCCCTTCATAAATCATGACTCTCTCTGGTCTTTACAGATCTACACAGTCTGCAATCCCTGCCATTGATTTTGGCTTCTAATTCAGACACTTCTACCTAACACCTCTATTCCCATCTATCCCAGGATCTATATCCTCCCCTACCAATCTCCATCTGCTCTTACTGCTTACCTCTGCACTCCTCACATCCCCTATCTGCCTGTCCTGAAACATCCTCCTTCCTGCTCCAAAGTGAAAACGTTCCTATCAACATAATGGAACCAGCAAAACAACAGCTACTGTCACCACCCTGGAGCAGGGCCCAGTTACCATTCACCAAGACTTTTGCAATAGGCTCCTCCTGATAGATCTCCCCACCTTCACTTCCTTACCTCTCCTAACCATCCTTGACACTACTACCGACAGACTGTCCCTATGCTGAGATCTTGTCCTGTCAATCTTGGGCTCAAAACCCTGCAAAGACTCCCCATTGTTTACTGAGTAAATTTAGCATTCAAGTCCTAGCATCAAACAGAGCATTATAAAGATGAGAGCTGTATTTCAAGAAACTTTCTATTTTGTTAGTGTCTAAGATCAGAGAGGGGAGAACACTCTGGCCCTGGAGGAAGAGGACTGGGGCTCAAATTCTGCCTTCAACAAGGACAAGCTATGTAACATTGGGCAAATATCTTTATCTCCCTGAGACTTACTTTCCTTATGTGTTAAATGAGGAAGTTGGTGTAGATAAGAGGTTATTAACCTAAGACCAATAAACTTGGTGGTTGTTTTTTTTGATTGATAACTATTATTTTATTATAATTGATTGGATTTTTAATCCTATGTATTTTATTTTATGCATTTAAAAACAGTGTTCTGAGAAGAGGTCTCCATAGCCTTCACCAAGATTGCCCAAGGGATCCATCACACAAAAAGTCCTGAATTAAATGACCTCTGCACTCCCTTCCACCACTAAATCTATGACCTCTGAGTTAGAAGGCTATTGAAGTAGTCTAGAATAAATGGAAAGGGTACATTAGGGTAGTGACAGTGACAAAACAAAAGAAGGCACAGATGAGAAAAACACAGTATGATAATGTAATGATAACTTTTGTCAGAAAATTTAACTGCTGTCAAAAAAAATTGTTCAAGAGGCAGCTTTCAGAATGTCTCTTCCAAATTTACTTTCCAATTATTTATTTGAATTTGGGGAACCATCTCTGCTACCTGCTAACTAGAACATCTCTGTTTGCACTTCTCTGTGACTGAGCCCTCCTCTGTCTGCCTCTGAGTCTCTTGGCACCAAGTCCAATGTGCAATTATCGAATTCTTTGCCATCTTCAGACACTGCCTAATATCAAGTCTCATCGCATGACCACACATTCAGGAAGTGAAAGCAACTGTCTCTCACTAACTGGAATTTCATTTACAATTTGAGGTTGAATCAATTTGAGAAAGGCACTACCATGGTGCCTGGGCAATAAAGTCATTTGTGGGAAAAGGATATGGCTATGCAAATTGCAGTGTTCCCTGTTATTAGGTTATATTTCTTAAAATAAGTTTTTTTCTTCCCCCTAACTAGATGAGGGGTAAAAATTCTCCCTATCTGGCTACTGCTTTATTTGAAGAACAAATGACAGCATATTGATCTTGCATTACTGTGCACTGGGCAAACTTCAGGTCTACAGAGGAAGTGTACCTCGAGGACTTAGATAGGATATTTTCGTTATGCCTACACTGGAAAGTCATGCAAATTAAAAAACAAAAAGATATATAAGTATAGTAGGGAGAAGGAAGGGAAGGGAGCAAAAGGGCTTCCACTTTCAGAAGATCTGAGTTTTATTTCAAGTTCTGCTGTGTAACAGTAGTATGACTCTAAACAAAGCAAAATTTCCTGATTATCAATTTCCTCTTCTGATCCTGTATGATAACTGATTTCAAGCTGGAAGGGATCTTAGAAGTCACCTGCCCCAATGTCTTCATTTTACATATCAGGAAACTGAGGCCCAAAGAGATTCAATGACTTATCCAGAGTCACATGAGTAGTAAATATCAGGGGCAGAATTTGAATCCAAGTCTTCTGGCAGGCAGTTAAGTATTCTTTCTGCCATACCAGACAGAAGAGCATTCGTCCTTTTTCCTACTGATTTAGCCCCTAAAATCTTCACACCTTTTTATTCCTTATAATTCTCATCCATACCTTTCCTAAATTCTTCATAGAGAATCTACTTGACATTCTCTCGTCCTTCTCTAATTATTTTACTGTTTTGTGTTTGTCTGTGACAGGCAGCTTTGCATAAATTGAGAGGACCTGAGTTCAAATTCCACCTCTGACATCCACTAGTTCTATAACTATGGGTAAATCGCTTTCCCTTAGTTGCTGTTGTTGAGTTATTTTTTCGGTTGTGAACTGAATTTTTCAGGGGTTTTCTTCACAAAGATACTGGAGTAGTTTCCTATTTCATTCTCCAGTATATTTTACAGATGAGGAAACTGAGACTAACTCCATTAAGTTAGTTAAGTGACTTGCCCAGAGTCACCCAGCTAGTAAGTATCTGAGGTTGGATTCGAACTCAGGTAGATGAATCTTCGTGACTCCAGGCTGGGCAATCTATCTACTGTGCCACCTAGTTGCCTCATACCCTCTTTGGGCTCCAGGCAGTTCTTTAAGATTATAAGAGAAGGTGCCAACCTACATGGGAAAAGGGAATTTCCTCCACACCAATGCCTTATTCTATCAGTCCAGTTGCCAGTCTCTGAATATTATTACCCACTTGTGACATGACTCAACCATCTCCTCCTGTCATACCGATCCTTGATAATTACTTTTTTTGCTCCATCTCGTGTACAAGGCATCTTTGGTAATATCTTCTAGTCTGCTTCCATCACCATGTGTCTCCTTCCCATTGGCCTTTGGGTCAAATGAAATTTTGATTCCACTGAGATTGTGTTACTCTATGATTCACAGCCATATAGCATCACTAAAAGAATACTGGTGGGGTTTTTTTTAATGACTTTTGCAGCAATACACAACTAAGAATGACCAAAAAGTCTTTGCAAACCTTAAAAGCACCTACATAAAGCAGGCTCAAGTCCTGATGTACGCTGGCTGTATGACCTCCCAGGCAATTTGAAGTTACAGAACGATTATCAATTAATCTATTCTGGTAGTGGATTTCTCTTACTGGAAGTCTTACACTGATGAAATCATAGGTCTAGCACAAACTCCCCACCAAAGTCAGCTGGTATCTTTAACACAATTCTCCAATGAATCTATCATCTCGTCAACATCAATGAGTTTGAATATTCTTTTCATTGATACAAACTGCAATCCACTATGCTCACTCACCCTAAGCAATTCTCCATGTCCTCCTACAAATTTACCCAAGAAATTTCACAAGTGGTTGCACTGGTAAATATTTAACAACCCACTCTATGCAGGAGAAGGGAACTATAGTACAACCTACTTTTAGGTTTAATCTTCATTATTAACATTTTCTCCATCACTTTCTTAAGTCGAGATAATCAATGAAACAATAAATCAAACCTTGACTTGTAGCATTTACCAATTTCTGAGGTGTATATGGTCACTCCAAAAAAACTGAACAAGTAAGTCTTAGAGTTAATTTGAGCTGGTTTCAGCACCCCACTAAGGTTCACCCAGTGTGCTGAAACCATCTGTGAATTCGTCTGATATTGTGGAGGCACTAATTAAACATGCAAGGTGACCCAGGGTCCCAGCTCTTGCTGCATGGTCAGTCCATCATTCTGTCATTGTCGTTGGCACTTGTCTCTCTGATCCCATCCTTTACCCAATTTCTACTCTTTAATCTGCTTACACCATGTGACAGATTGCCCTTGTATGCCATACCTCTCTCTATCATCCCCTGGATGATCTTCCACTTCCATTCTTTAGAGACTATATTACTTCATCGCTAATAGCAGTACAATATTACTGAAAAAATACTAGTATTAAAATATAGTCCTTTTGCTATTATCTATATTAATAATAACTATGATAGTATTATCTAATTTTGTAAGCATCATCTATACAGGGGCAGCACAGGACAGTAGAAAGACCATTGGCTCCGGAGTAAACAAACCTGGGTTCAGATTTTGCATCTCTCACTAACTACCTGTGTTATCTTGGAATTTTACTTCACCTTTTCTTTTGAGGGAAGAATGCAAGATAATTGGGATGAAGTGACTTGCCCAAGGTCACAGAGCTAAAAAGTGTCAAGTGTCTGAGGCCAGATTTGAACTCAGGTCCTCTTGACTTCAGGGTCAGTGCTCTCTATTCAATATACCACCTAGCTGCCTCCGTTACCTCACCTTTCTGTGCCTCAGTTTCTTCATATGTAAAATGAGCAAAACCATGAATAATGAGTCAACCTCAAAGCTGGGTTCAAGTTCCACTTCTGACAGGTACTGGCTATGAGACCCTGAGCCAATCATTTAACCTTTCAAAGCTCTTGAGAACTCCTGAAGACTAAAAGGTATTAATCTGCATGAGTTGATGGAGGTTTCTTATTAGGTAGGAAATCACAGGCTCTATTCCAATCTATATTGTTATTAAAAATGATAACAACGATAGCAATATCATCTAATTTTCTGAACATCTTATGTTATAAAGAGACATTGTCGTATAGGGGAAAGGGCAATGACTTTGGACTCATGGTACCTGGACAAATTTGTCACTTGTGAGAGAATTATGGGAATTGTGTCATCCTAACTAACCACCTCTTGTAAAACTGATTCCATTTTGAAACCTAGATTTAATTTTTGCTGGTAAATTTCACCTGCATGTTAATTGTGGGAATTGAATGACAACTTGTTTTACTTCTGGAAAAGTCCACCAAAAGGGTAAATGCTTTCCCCCATTCCCATTCTTAAGGTCACTTATTCTCCTCCAAACTTGGAAAGCCCCTAATCTTTGCTCCAACTAGAAATCAGATGACCTAATCTTGTATTCTGGTTTATATCCTGTTAATTACTTTCTTTTAATGCATAAAAATACGTATCCCCCTATATTCAGGGTCTGGTGCCAAGTTAAGGAAGGTTTGTTCCAATTTGTTACGTTATTGGCTTACAAAGATTAATAGTCTGAAAGTTCAAACCTTTATATCCTCAGTTTCAAATTTCACCCATCACATTTATTACCTGTGTGACTATGCAAATCACTTAAACTCTTTGGGTCTCAGTTTCCTCATCTGTAAGATTAAAAAGTTGAATAGAATGGTTTCTGAGGTCCCTTCCAGCTCTAAATTATATAATCCTATGATTTCATTAACAGGATAGATGATGGATAGATAGAAAAATAGATAGACAGAAAATAGAAAAATAGATAGAGACAGATAGATCAGACAGATAGATAGATAGATGATAGATAGATAGGTATTCAAGTTCACTCTAGCTATCTGAATACTTAAAGAAAGCTTTCACCAAAGAGTCAGAGAGGTCATTAATATTTAAAGCATTAAGTCTTTATTATGATGTTTTAACTCACATAATTTATGTTAATGTATGTTAAAAAAAAAAAAAGCAAACTAACTTTAAAAGCCTAGGAGCAGGAACCCGAAGGAACTGGGAAGAAAAAAGAACTTCACAGTAAAGGATATCAAGAGGTATCAGTGATCAGAGAGTTTTAAGTGAAGTAGTGTTCAGGCCACAGGAAGATAAGGAAGGTTACTAAGCAAAGTTCTTGCAAGAAGTCACCTTCAGACTTAGCAGGCTTGGCTCTGCTCATCTCTTATTACTCTGGCTGATGGATGGATGGGTCCTTTATCATCTCCATATCCAGGTATGATATGATATGTAGGATCTCTGATGGAGGCAAGGGTCACTGGATTTATAAAAGGAGTTGGTGTAATGTTAATGAAGGTTAATGGGGCGAGGGAAGAGAGTTAAAGGTCTTCCCTGCCCATTAATAGGCCTCAGAAACCTTACGTTAATTTCTAATGAGGCATTGGATGGTGCCTTCCAGCTTTGAAAAGTGGAGGCTTTTGGGGAGCTTATTTTTTGTAAGAAGGTTCTCATGCCAGATGAGACTCTGCACAGTCATTTTAAGAAGCCCTCCAGCTTTGAAAAACCAGCTGTTGGTGCCTCTCTCTCTGGTAATGATGTATATATTGCCTATGGTCAGACAGTTGGAAGCACTGCCTGCTCATCCTGCTTGTATTTTCTCTGTTGGCATACATGTTTGATTAAAGAGATTGTTGACCCCTCAAAAATTGCTTTCCTTTTAGAAAAGTAGATCTAAGAACCTGTGCAACAGACCCTCTTGTGTATGCTGGGGTCCTTTCTGTTACATTTGAGGTTACAAGATTGGCAAATCTTGCACTCTTTTATATCACAAGGAGTCAGTTGCCAAGGGAAGTCCTTCACTGTACAAGAATGGAGTATGAAAACTTCTAGAGGTTTACAGGTTAAAAAGGAGGAACAAAAGATCAGTCCAGAAGAGAAGTGAATGCTGCAAGAAAGATTAGAGGTAATCAAAAAGACACAGACATAGGAGGAAACAGGAAAAGAGACAAAGAAGGAGAAGCAGAGAAGGAGGAAACAGAGACAGAAAAGAAAGATAGAAATATAAAGAAATAGGTGTGTATATATATATATATATATATATATATATATATATATATACATATATATATATGGAGGGAGAGAGGAAGAGGGGAGGGACTGAGAGAGAATGGAGAGATGGGGGAGGGTTGTTGGACTATCACAATGGACTAAATCAATGGGCTATTCATTCAGCTTCATATCAGAATGTAAGCAATATGCATTTTTCATAGACTTTTTTTCTTTTGAAGTATAGATGATGATGATCTTTTTTTGAATTATCATGGATTTCTCTGAGGAGGTTTTATAGTGCTCTCAGGCTCAATGCAATTAGTACAATGTTATCTGTACATGAGAGTACACCAGTGTGACTCTGAGCAAATAACTTCACATCCCCGGGCCTCAGTTTCCTCATCTGTAAAATGAGAGGGTAAATGAGAGAATCCCTCTCTGAGACCCCTTCTAGGTTGAAAACTGGAATTCTATGATGGTCTAAGAGATGGATATGGAATTATGCTTAGACTTTACATGGGATGCTTTCTGTGACTAATAAATACTTCCTTCTACTATGTATCTTGCATCCAGTATCTTCTCTCCACCCGCCCATCCAGCACCCTGTTCACCCTGTTTCAGGCCTCCATCACCTCTTCATTGGACTGTTGCAATAGCTTCCTAATGGGCTGCCCTCCTTCACCAGTCTCTCTCTCTCTCTCTCTCTCTCTCTCTCTCTCTCTCTCTCTCTCATTGTACTCAGCATTGGAGATACAACAAAAGTTAGAAATACAGCATGTCCCCTCAGGGAACTCAGATGCTAATGGAAGAGTGAAGATGCAAATAACTATGTATATAAAAGTCATATGCTGTGTAAATGAAAGATAATATCAAAGAAACTGGTGAGGGTTTGTCTACTGGGAAAACCTTCTTGCAAAAGATGGAATCTTGAAAGAAGCCAGGATGGAAAGCTGCAGAACTGATATTTCTGAAGTTACTGTGTCACTCCCTTACCCAGGAAGCTCCAGTGATTCCCTTTTGCTTCTAAAATGAAGTACAAATTCCTGTGACTTTTAAAGCCCTATATCGCCAAGGCAATATTCACTGGTGGTGACTATGAATATGCCAGCATAGTTCTCAATCACAAAATATAAAAGACTCTCCATATAGAAGGCAGAAGGAAAACATTTCTTTAAACACCAGAAAGCCAAATCCCAGAACCAGAAAGCAAAATCCATCATGGTGACCACAACATTCTCAAACCTCCCCTCCCTCAGACAGGGCCTTCTCACTATCAACTGTCACACACAATGTGTCAGTTGGCCTGCGTTGTGTCCACTCTGACATGACCCCACTCACTCACTTCCTCCCTGTTCTGCTCCACCCTTCCTGTCGTGCCTCTTCAGCAAGCTCCTCCCGCCACATGTGACCTAGGCTTCCAGATCATATAGGCCTGCTAATTAATGAGAAAGATCTTTCCATTTAATTACTAGTACAAGCCCTTGACAATAGGACCCCTGCTTCTCTACTCCAGTGAAATTGGTCTTCTTACTTGCAGTCCATCTGTCCTTTTGCAGAGGCCATCCCTCATTTCTGGAATACACTCCCTCCTCATGTCTGCCCCTTAGAACCTTTAGCTTCCCTTGAAACTTTCCAAAGTGTTGCCTCCTAAAGGAAGTCAATTCCCCCAATTTTTAGTCCCTTGGTCTCTGAAATTACTTTGTATCTACTTTGTACATACTTTGTATTAAATTTTTATGTTATATCCCCTTCCCCCTCAAACAAAGATGTGAGCTCCTTGGGGGCAAAGATCATTTCATTCTTGCCTTTGTAACTTAGTAACCTGACAAATAGTTGCTATTTAATAAATGCCTGTTGCATAAATGAATGATCTGAATGCACAAACCTGTTAATTCTAACATGATGGATACATTTCATTTTTAATCATTTTTATTATTTTGAGATGTTGCTAATTGCTTGCCATATCCAGAACCTTCCAAGTCTCTCCTTGAAGAAAGCATTAAAACATAGCACTGTGAAGCTTCTGAGTAACTGACAAGCCCTTTTAAATATTTTTTATCTCAAGCGATATTTATCAACACATTTTTTGCTATCTTCTTCCAAGACAATCTTTCCGTAAAAGTCATCAAATATTGTTGTCCATAAAATATTTTTGCAGTCATGTCTGACTTTTCATGACTCCATTTTGGGTTTTCTTGGCAAAGATACTGGAGTGGTTTGCCATTTCCTTCTCCAGCTCATTTTACAAATGAGGAAACTGAGGCAAAGAGGCCTAAGTGACTAGCCCAGGGTCATATAAATGATAAGTGTCTGAGGCCAGATTTGAACTCAGGAGGATGAGTCATCAGACCAAGTGGATGATCCATTTGTCATCTAGCTACCAACTATTAGGGTGTAGCATATATTGACTTAAAGTCAACTTAGTTTGGAGGATCTTGTCAAGTTCTTCATAAATTTTCTCTTCTCCTTTATCCTCTACAATAAATGTTGGTGTATAAATGGTAATTATCTTCATAGTGGTCTCTTTGCTCATTCTTGTTGTGAGCTCTGCAAATCAAGAAGTTCATGTATCCCATGAAGTAACACTTCTTTTTTACTTTAGTTCTATGATGAAACAAACTTAGCAAATTTCTTTATTCATCTCTCCAAGGACAACCTATCAGGCATATTATATGGCTTGATTTAAAGCAAAAATACCAATATGGATGTTTCAATACTTCTAAAAGGTTGTCAATTCATTGGTCACTGAATAAGATAGTACAATACTAAGTGTTCTAGGTCATTTCCCCCTCTTCTCTACCTTATCCTCTGTTCTCCAATATTCTCTTTCTGCAATGAGGAATAAATAACACATGTGATTTTACTGCCACATGCTCTTAGCCACCATATTTCCAGGCTGGGAGAAGAGTGACTCCTCTTCCACCCCATCACAAGAAAAGTTCATGGAACTCTGACATACCAGGCCCACGGGAAGGAGGTAGGAAGGAGCCAGATAGTTGATTCAGTCCCTTTAAGGTCCAATGAGTAGACCATCCTCCCTTGTGAAATTTTGATATAGTCTCCCCCTCTCTCAGTTTAACACAGGATAAGGGATCATGATACCACTCAGGATTTTCTTTGTTAACCCATAGTGACAAACCCTTTAGCTTTAAACATATTTCCCCAGAAGTGGCCAGGACCCAAATTCAGCACTCCATAGTGGTGTGCAGGGAGGCCTACCATTTACTCCCCATTACACTTCTTCTTCCTAAAGGCATATAAACTGTCAGTTTGTTTCCAAGATTATCTTTGATCCAAGAGAGAGATGATCAAATGACCATCCTTTTATTAATAAACATGTTGGAATTATTAATTATCCAGAGATTATCCAGAAATTGTCTCTCAAACTTTTTGAAGCCACACTCTCAAATCACTAACCAACCAACATATTCCAGCCATAAGATTATTTTCTGATATTCCTAAAGATCTTTTTCCCTTAGAAGGGCTCCTTCAAGAAGAGGACCCAGGAAGTATTTCGTGATGGGACACACCTGCATTTTTCCTTTCCCTTCTTTCATGTCATCATCTTGATGTCATGGTCCTCTTCAAGAATGAAGGACAAATTCAACAATAATAAAAGATCATATTTTAAGAATAGCAACAATTAAATTCATACTCACCAGGAAATTTTATGATTCTCAGTGCTCTCTGCCCCATCTTTCACAACTTCAACAGCTTCATTGTGGAAGTGAAAGTGGAGGCACTGTACAATTCTGTACTTCTGTCCATTTCATGGGTTGCCATGACCCTAAAATTTCATGACTTCTGTTAATGAGTCTCTTTTATGCTTAGCTAGACTGATACTTAGAAAGGACACAGTCTGTCAGGAAGTTCATACCCATAGCTGATTCACCTTGTGCTCCAATGGTATAGCTTTCAAGAACCCAGGGTCACCTTCATGTCATAATAAGGTATCAGAGTTGGACTTCTCTAGAGTTTGTAGATTCTTCATGGTAAAGAAGGAAAGAGGATGGGGATGGGAGATAGGGAGAAAAGGAGACAGGGAAAAATGATTGGGATAGAGAGGAAATGGATGGGGATGGGAGGGCAGAAGTGGTTTAGGTAGGGGAAAGAAGGGATGAAAAGGGATGAGGAGGTGAAAAGAATGGCTAATAAATAATACCTACCTTTTCTAGTCTGCTCTTGGATTTCTACATACAAGGATAGATCACAACTCTCAGTGCCTCTATTGGGTTTATTTTAATGGATTTTTATTGGTCTTTTTTTTTTTTACATCACCTACATTTCTTCATATGTCCCTCTCTCTTGCCCCTCCTTGAGAGGCCTTTATAACAAAGATATTAAAAAAAAAAAAAGGAAGAAAAAACCCATCAACACATTGAGAAAATCTAACCTTATATGCAATTTTCCACACCTGGAAGGGGAGAAGTGTCTTCTCATAGCTTTTCTTTGAGGACAAACATGTTCCTTGTAATCTCACAATAATTCATTTCAATTGTTTTGGTATTCTTTCCATTTACATTGCTGCATATGTCAATGTATACATTGTTTTCTTGGTCTACTCACTTCGCTCCGAATCAGTTCACGTAGATCTTTCCATGCTTCTCTGTATTTGTCACATTTCATCATTTCTTACAGCACAGGAATTATTCCATTACATTCACATACAACAATTTGTTTAGACATTCCCCAATTTGTGGGGAGAGAGGGAGAGAGACACCTGCTTTGTTTCTAGTTCTTGACTAACAAAAAAATAAATATTTGTTAGTGTATCTACAACCTTTCTTTTGTCATTTGCCTCCTTAGGATATATGCCTAGTAGAGAAATTTTTGGGTCAAAGGGGATAGACATTTTAATCACTTAAATTGTGTATTCCAAATGGCCCCAGCTTCCTTTTAATACAGAAGCCATGAATAGATCAAAGAAGATAAATAAAGGGTGATAGAATTCCTTTTTTTATCGGGAGCCACATTTAACAAATTGATTGGTAATTCTAGCTCAAGGATTCACCTGGTGCCCACAAATGTAGATTTCAAGGGGCTCATGAATTTTTGGGAGGATGTCTTTTATAGTTTGATCACTGAATTTCAATGTATGAGGTATCTTTTGTAGGTCTGCGTTTTTATTTTGTGCATTTAAAACATTATTTTCATGAGGAGTCCTTAGACTTCACCAGACTGCCAAAAGGGGAGCCAAGACAGACAAATAAAACCCTCCATTCTGACGCTCCCTGAAGGTAGGGAGGGACTATTTCATTGCCCAATGTTTGGGAGTGATTTGGGGCTGGAGGAAAAGGTTAAGGTCTAAGGAAGTCATACTGGGTTCAGACCTCTGACAGGCCACTTAGTGACTTAGGGGGATGGCTACCCCAAGCATTTGAAGACTTCCTCAAACAGAGTGAACAGATCAGGCTGAAGTAGGTGCTATGGACCAACTAGAGCTTGATCACCATCAAAGACACCAAGGTCATCCGCTGCATTACGAGCCATCGTCAGTCATCTCGACCTTTGTCTTACCAATGTATTTCAATGACTATGGGAAAAAGACTGATGCTGATGATTTTGTGCCATTTTGCCTCACTTAAGTCCAATTCATGCACAAGTCAATACATTACCCTGTAAAGTCATTGGTCTTCTTCAAAATGAAGAATCAACAACATGTCCTAATTACTACCTTAGAGGGGAAGGGTCTAATCTAACCCTACCACAGAGCTGTTATACAGATTAAATGTGCCTGGTATATAATAGATACTTAATAAATATTTATTGACTGATGGATCTTTTATGTAAATATGCTTCACAAACCATGAATTAGTACATAAATGTAGAGTAGTATTGATTTTTAGGCACATTTCATCCTCTTTTCATAATCCTGTATTGAATACAATACACCCCCCTCCTCACCTCCTTCAATATTTTGGCTACCTATGAATTTTTCATCTGGAAACAGATTTAAAGTCAAAATTACTTAGACCGCTTTGGAGAGCTTGGACAAACAAATGTCCTGCCTTGGATCTTAATTGTTCAGTGCCAATGTTCTAATGGTGAAATTTGAATCCAATTTCATAGAGAGTAAAATACTCTCTATGTGTATGCCTCTCATTAAATTCATTTTACACACTCCTGTCATTAGCACTGGCAGATGATTCAGTGGATAGAACTCCGGGCCTGGCATCAGAAAGACCTGAGTTCAAATCAAGCCTCACATACTTACTAACTGTTACCCTGAGCAAGTCACTTAACCCTGTTTGTCTTAGTTCCTTGTCTGTAAAATGAACTGGAGAAGGAAATGGCAAACCACTCCCGTGTTTTGCCAAGAAAACTCAGACATAAATGAAAAAGGACTAAACAACAATCATTACCCCTGGGGGTGGGGGAGGGAGAGACGGTATTACTATTGAGTGATTCAGTAGCCAGAGCAAAGTTTAACCCTTTTCCCCAGTGGGCGCTTTTCTTCTATGCATTTTTTTCCAGACGATTTCATTCATAATAAAATATTAAGGGCAAGCTTTCTTCGTAGCACATTTTAAGGACATTTTGATGCTCGGCGTGCACATTAGTATTTTAAATGCAGTGTAGACAAAACATAATTGAGATTTGTCTGAAGTTCATACTTACTAGAGCAATATACCATCCTCAGGTCTTTGTTGGTGCTGTGGGTGATGAAGCCTCGAATATGTTAGATTTGAGATGTACAGCAGATGCCCAAATAAATCTCGCAGTTAAACCAGGACTTTGCAAATGTATTGCTCCCAAGGACTCCCTCCAAGAACAGGAGAATCAGCACACTTCTCATTTGCAATTTTTAAGACATATACTTCACCAAGGTCTATCCATGAAGGGTAAACAGCATGGGGAATGACAGACCGACACATCTCATCATTATATACAACTGACAGAGTGCCCAGGAAATTGGATTAATTCTCCTCCACCCTAGCTTTAGATAAGAATTCCAGATTTGAATTACAAGAAGGAAGGTTCACCCACTCCTACTAAAAAGATTTAATTTTAAAACTCTTTCTTGTTGCCATTAGTATTTATTTCCAACCTCTGTTGTTTTTTCCTGAATTTTGATGTGTCAGAGACTTTTCTTATAGGATTGTACCGTTCATTTGTATTCCTCCTCAGCTACATCTCCTACCTCTCTTCTTCTATATATCACTTTTATAATCCAAATTAGTTGCTGAAATGACTTTCCCCATTTCTTCTTTATCAAAATAAATGTTTGCCTTCAGAATTTCATCCTGGAGAGCTTCTTGAGTTCTTACGGCTAGCTTCCCAAGTACAATTTTAGCCCGGAGGTCCTACTTTGAGATCCTACTTCTCCAAAATCTGGGATAGAGATCAAACTAGGCTTGACTTCCTTATCTATTAACACTTTCTCATATGAGTTTCATAATTTCTGTTTTAGCAGCTAATTCCTATTTTTTGGTCAGATGCAAGTCCAGGATAACAGTTCCTTTCATCACATTTTCTAGCTTTGATGAGTGAAATTATCATTAAGGTAAATTAAGAATTTAACAGAAATAACTCCACCAGATGTCGGGAGTGTGCCTGGCACATAATAAGAGGCTAATAAATGATTATTGTTTCATGGATTATATCATGCCTCAAAGGCAACTTAGTAATTTTTCATCCTCTCCTCATTCACTCTCCAGACCTCCTCTGTGTCTCAGCAGCCGTGTAACTCTGGAAGATACCCCTACATGTGTGACCTTCTTACCCTAGAAGCTCCTTCAGCCCCAGCTGTCCCCTCCTCTGATTGGTGAGCTCCTCTTAGAATCTCCATTTTTAGGAGATTCCCCAGATCAGCCATGCTCATCCCCTCACTCTTCTCAAAACTCTATTCCTGACTTTCCATATCTCTCTACCATACCTCCATGTGGGTACCTCCCCGAAGTCCATTCCTGCCACTTTTCAGCTCCTTTTTACTGTGTTCTATTCCTCCTTTAAAATGTAAGCTCTATAAGAGCAGGGGGACTCCAAGAATTTAGTACAGGGCCTGGCATAAAGTAACTGCTTGCCAAATGCTTGTTGACTTGATTTATTGACTAAGCCATTTCCTGAACTCATCATTGACTTCTTTCTTCTAAACAAGTAGTAATCTATAATATAGTCCTACTATAGTATTTCTTCTATTTTGCTTTCCATTGACCTTTGCATAATGATATATACTGATAATTACTGAAATCTATGTAGTCTTATACCATTTGTAAATTTCTTTCTCATTTGAGTCTCAAAACAAAACAATGAGCAAGTACAACAGGTACGATTTTTCCCATTTTACAGATGATGAAACTGATGATGAAATAAGTTCTATAACTTGCTCATGAGCAGATAATTTGCAAGTGTCAGAAGCAAGATAAAACTCACTTAGTTCGGTCCTCACTCCAGATCCAGAACATTTTTCACTATATCTATGATTTCCAGACATTTCTCATGATCAGTACCTCCAAAATATTCTTATAGTACATTTTTCAGCACCACTTTTACACTTTTTATATTTTGCAGTTATCTTATATTTATTTTTTTGCATGTGATAATGATGCCCATCATTACAATATAACCTTCCCTGGAGCAGGAATATGTTTCACTTTCGTCTTGCCAGTACCTAACATGGTACCTGGCATATAGTAGGCTCTTAAATACTTATCAAATTAAAATGCAAAAGACTACTACTCATATGAAAAGATACTTGTTTTTTCACTCCTGAACCAAATGCCAAGTGGATATAATCACACTATTTAGGGATATTATGAGCTCTGACCTACCCCTTCTCCAAGCTCAGGTAGGAAGAATATATTAGGGAGGGGGGTGGAGATGTTGCTGTAAAATGTTGCTTAGAGCCCATTCATAAAAAGTCTTTGCTTAAGACTCATCAAAAACAAAAAACCTTTCTTAATCTAAGGTTACAATCTGCCTACTTCCTACAGTATATTGTAGGTGCATGGTTTTTGCTTACTGTCTACTCCTGTGGGCAGGGAGTGATTTTTGCCTTTCTTTCTAGCCCAAATGCTTAGTACAATGCCTGATACATAGTAAGCCCTTAATAAATGACTGTTGATTGACTGAAATGACTAATGATCTCATTAATGAGATTAGTTTGATACATAAAAACCGGAAATTTCTATTTTGTGAGTTATTTTTAAGCAAACTTGACTCTAAATGGAATCAAAATCCCCAAACAATTATATACTTGAGCATTTAGGGACAAATAACCCTATCTTTCCCTGTATATAACCAGGTGAAAATTATGTGAACTCAATTCAATTTTGCAAGCATTTATTAAGCACTCATATTCAAGGCATTGTACTAGGTGCTGAGGATCCCTGTAATGACAGAAAGAAAACTATTCCTGCCCTCAAGAGGCTTATATTCTATTGTAATTACGTTCTATTATGAACCCTGCTTGAAATTCTGAACTTGCAAGCTTCAACAGAAACATCCCAAATAAGCAATGATCTCCCCTAACATTTTTTTTTAAATCATGAAAAAGTTTGCCTCAGCTTGCATTTAATTCTACTGGGTCTTGAGCTATTAAAACTTTATGGAACTCTCTGAAAAGCTTCCCCTGGGATCTTCCTATGCTTTAGAATTTATGTTCTTGGCTTTCACGCTCTCAAGGTTTCAAGCTTTTTCTTGCTGATTCTAACCTGGGCCAGATAAGAACAAATTACCCTGGTAAGATAAGTGTTTACCAACTGGTGACAGAGTAGGAAAGTAAATCTATACTTGAAATAAATCTGAGTGGAATATTTTTCAAGGTGATTATTATCCTTCAAAAATAAAACATCTTTTTTTTTTTGCAACATGACTAATATGGAAACATGTTTGCATTATTTCCCATGTATAACTGATATCATATTCCTTGCCTTCTTAAAGGATGGGGGAGGGGTGAGAGGGAGAGAAAGAATGCAGAACTCAATTTTTTTGTTGTTATTCCAAATATTTTAATAAGAGTTCTCGGCTAGGCATTTAAAACAGCAGTTTGTGAGGATAAACTCCATTGAAGAGAAAGAATACAGAACGCAGATAGCCACGGAGCTGAAGAATTTTCTTGATTTGGGGCAGGATGTGTGAGTCCACTGTTTTCTGATCAGCCTTGCACTGCTCTGTAATATCATATTTCGCTATTTCAGTATCAAAAATCTCTCCTTCTTGGTGTCTGGGTTTATGGAGCCTCTTCTTCTTAAAATAAGCAAGATGATTTGAAATTTTTACACCTGGAAAGTTAACCCTGGTAGACGTGGCAATGACAAATTTCTGATGGGTCCTTCTCAGAGGAACACAGTTGATAGTCAGAGGTCCAGTCACAGTAGCAAGCCACTAGCCAGCTGCTTCAGGAAAACCACTGGCTTGCCCCTGTGGTGGCCAATGAGCACGATCAGAAAGCCTGGGGTGATGCTAGCTCCAAGTCTCCTCTCATGCTGGCTGAAGGGCTTTTTGCCAGGACTTAGCACCTTTCTAGGCACATCCTCAGTAGGGTAATACCTAAGCATTTTGCGAATCTTTACCACATGGGTTCCTCCATTCTTATCGCCACCAACTGGCTGTGAGATAGTAGCAGGTACTTTCTCTTTCTTTTTCCTTTCAATCCAGGTTTTTGGTGCAGCACATTTCTGCTTGTACATGGCTCTCCCAGAATACATTGCAGACCTGGAGTACCTACCAATCCCTCGGGCCAGGACTGGGTTCCAACTGAAATGCTTTGGAGGCTTTTCCACCACCTTTTCTGCCACATCTTCCTTTTTTGCCCTCTTTTTTCTCTTTTTTAACCTTCTTTTCCTTCGATTCCTTTGGGGAATTTTTGTCCGCCATCTTGAGAGACGGGAAAGAGCAGAACTCAATTTTTTAAAAAATGAATATAAAAAGAACAGTTTTTTTTAAATAAAAAAGAAATAAGCTTCACTGACATATTTCTGTTTATGTAAAATGTATATATAGCTACATATGAAAAATGTGAACTATATTTATAGATTAGATATGTGTGAATGTGAACATTAGTTTGGAATATGTGAAATATACAGATGTATATGTATGAAAAATACACACAAATATGTATATAGTTTATATAATGTAATGTGTGTGTGCACACATATGTAGCAGATATATGATATGGTATATAGAGTGCTGGATGTGAAGTCAGGAGGACTCATCTTCCTGAGTTCAAATCTGACCTCAGATACTTACTAAGTGTATGACCCTAGCCAAGTCACTTAATCCTATTTGCCTTAGTTTTCTAATGGCAAAGCCACTCCAGTATCTTTGCCAAAAAAAAACAAAAATGGGGTCATGAAAGATTGGACACAATCAAAAAACAACTGAACAGCAGCAACAAATACACACATGCATATATGTGTTTATCTTCTTCTATCTAACAACTTGATATCAAAATGTTCTGGTCTGGATTTGACTCAATATTGGAAAAAAATGAGACACTCCTGGATCATTCAGTAGTTAACAAAAGAAAATTTGCTTAACTACAGTAATAGCAGGCTATTCAATAATGATGGGTGTGAGGATACCCTGAGATGATTCAACTGACAGAAGATTTTGAGGATCATGTCAATATCATTTAAAAGAAAAACCTAGTCTAACTTGCATGGGGTCAAGGGATAGAATGTTACTCTTATCACATAGGATCAAAGCAATAAAACAATACAGCCTCACAAAGAGAAATTTAAACAACGACAAGTGAGCTGTCAAAGGTCCTCTTGGAAATTAATAATAAAGTCAAAATTGGAACCAGAAATTTCTAGGCTCATGAATAAAAATTAGATATTTATTCTCTGTCCCCAGTGAGAAGATATTTTCAATGTTTGAATTAATGCAAACAAGTGACAATTCAAACTTTTTTCCTTCCCAAGAAAAGGTAATTGAACCGTTTTCAACCATTTTTTTCTTTCAAATCAGCTTTTGTCTGTACATATAACCCCAAACTCACATAAATATGTCTCTTCCATGAGAAAAGAGGAAAACAAAAAAATCTCAATGGAATGTTATGCCAGTAGAAGTTCTTGTAACACATTACAGTTGTACAGTGCTTTCAAATTTTCCAAAGAACTTTTGCATCCATTATCTTTTCTTATCCCTATAATTTCCTATTGAAACAAGGAGGGCAGATAGGATACTCCCTCTTTGACATGTGAGAAAATTGATACAGAGAGATTGTTACTTTATTTTAAAATTATACAACTAGTTGCTGGAAGAGTTGACACAGGAAGCTGTCTTTGTGTTCTCAGTCTTGGCTTCTCTTCTCTCCTCTCATCCAGGAGTCAGCACCCAAGCACATTGGAATACAGAGGGAAATGGCAAAGCTATTTACTGTTTGTCACGTTATTCTCTCTTAAGTGATGTTGAACTTTCTAACAAGGAAGAAAGTGCAGATGGAAGCTGTATCCCACCTCCCACCCTGCTCGTAGACTTCACTGCCAATACCATCATTTCTATTTCAATTTCATCATTCTCCACTCTCCCTCATCTGTCTTGTGAGTAGTAGTTCTCCATACAGAAATATATGGGTGTATGCCATGCACTAGACAGCGGTCTTTAACCTACCTTGAACATCTATCATTAAAAAAAGTTTTAAGCATTCATTCCAATAAATGTATATTTATTTGGAAGTCATATGAGCATATAACTTTACTAAAAATTGTGTTCAATATAAAAATGAAGCAGAAAATTGACATTTTTACAAGATAAGGCAAAAGATGAAATAATACTTTACCCAAAAGTCAATAGAAAGCTACTGGAGTTTCTTGAGTAGGGGAGTGACAGTTGTACCTGTGCTTTAGCAACATCACCTTGGCAGCTGCATGTTAGATAAAGTAGAATGGGAAGAGACCTGAGGCAGGGACCAACTGGGAGTCTTTCACAATAGTACAAGCAATAGGAGGTAAGAGGCTAAGGTGGTAGCTATATGAGTAGAGAGAAGGGGATGGGTGGAAGAGATGTTTTATGGTTAGAAAATGTAAAGATTTGGTAACTGATTGCATATGGGAGGAGAAAGAGGTGAGGAGGAGGAAAGGAAGGAGAAGGATAGCAAGTTTACAAATCTGGATTATGGGAATGATGAAGATGCCCTTGGCAGTAATATGGAGATATGGAAAAGGAATGTGTTTGGGAAGAAAGATAATGTCCTAATGTCAGCAATGCAAATTGAAACTTTAGCATGCCCACTCATCCTGTACATCACATTCTCTTCCATCCAATAACTTGATGTTAAAGTGTTGTGGGATGGATTTCACTAAAGGCTGTTTAGGTTCAATATTGGAATAAAAATGAGGCATTCCTAGTTATTTAGCAGTTAATAAAATAAAATGCAATCAACCATAGGCAGAGAAGACTTTTCAACATGATGGGCATAAGAAACAAAAAAATGGGGGAAGAGGGAAGAAAGCATTCATACTCACTAGCCACTATCCTGGAGAGCAGAAGCAGCCTAAGGATGCAGAGCCCGCCAAAAAGGTTCCTGATGTAGACAGGAAGTGACTTCTGGGTATATTGGGATTGGAAGTAGCAGGGGTGAATTTTCCTCATAGCACCTGTGTACCTGCTGGCATATGTCTGATTTAAGGTTATGTCAAAACCAAACTAGTCATAAAGGAAGAGGTTGGGAGCTGGTGCAGCTACAGGAGGAGGTAAATTGAGGGAGTGTGGTCATGGAGACAAAACCCCAATTCATTACCATGGGGAAGGTTGGTTTGATCTGTCTTTCAACTCCTGATCATATATTTGATAGGATCATGCCATGGTTCTCCCAGAGCTACCACTTTGGACATTATTGCCCAAGACTACGCTGTCTTCAACAGAAGCAGGAGTTAAGATCTTTTAAAGCATGTTCTTCCTTTAAAAAAAATAGCAAATTAATGTATAAGGTTTTAAAGTCCTCCAAATGTTCCAGAGAAGTTTCTCCTTAGTGTTGCCTTTAAGTAAATGGATCTTGGCTGGAGTTTTTCAATTGAGTCCCTTAAATGAAATGGTAGAATAATAAAAAGAGCTTACCTTGAACTTGGGGAATAATAAATCTGTTGCATAAAATGGGAAATGGGAAATTAGCATGTAAACCCTGGGCTTTCCCTGTGTGCACAGTTATAAATCAAGTGTCATAAGAATATAGAAATTAGCATATTGATGAGCTTCAAGAATATATTACTGTGACTTAAACATTTGAAACAAAGATGGACTTGTCAAGAGTGGAAAATTTGAAACACTTGTCATGACTAGCCAAATAAACATATCTTAAACTTCTTGGGAATCCTTGGACAAAAATTACAATTCTCTTTCTCACAGAAACTGAATCCTCCTTCCTCATCTTCACTCTCCCCCTACATAAAATATCTCTGTAGCAGTCATATCTGTCCCAAAACCAAGGATGACCCCCTTTTTTAAAGTTCTGCCAAATGCATATTGTAGAACAATGGAGTAAAATGTGGATTTTCCACTAAATCATCCATACAAATTTATTTATTCATAACCTGCCAAGTTATGAAGAAATGACATTATTTGTTTTTAAAGAACATGCAAAATCAAATACTGTAATGGTTATTAGGTCATTTTTGATGAATGTTGCTGAGCACTGTTTTAATAAAAACTGGATTCCAATATTGAGTTATTTAAATGTTTCTGTATTACATTCCAGCTACATTTAGACAATCAACTTTCCCAAGAGGCTTAAAATCCAAATACTGTAGAGGTTTAGTGAGTGTTGAATAAAACAAAGGCAGAAAGAGAGAGTCAAAGAGACAAAGACTTTAATCCATGGATTTCCCCAAACAGAGATAAAGCAGGCAGCCTCCTAGGCTCATAGAATTATAGAAATGAAAGGGAATTTTAGTCACTTTACAAAAGAGCAAAGTGAGACTCAAAGATGAGAAATGACTTGATCATATAGATAAGTTGAGAATTGTCCCCAAATCTTCCCCCAATTGGCCTGTCATGACTCCTAAAATTCCCACACAGCTTGCTTGTCTGTGGTAAAACATTTCAACCTCATTGAAATATGAATGCTACTTGGAAGATATTACATATTGAATGATTTTTTTTTTACTGAACTTATAACTTCATTAGATTCATACTTCTGCAGATATTGGATTAATTAGTAGAAAACAAGGTTTTGAGGGCGTGGAGTACAAGATAACTAAGTTTTGATGGAAGGGAAAGAATCAGCCAGAGATGGGGGAGGGAGAAGGGAATGGTAGAGGCCATGGAATAACAACCAAAAGGCTGAGAAAGCTGATTCATTGAAGACCCCCTATTCTACTCCAATTATTGTCAACTAATTTTATATGATTATAAGTTCTGTATATTTGGCCCCAGAGCTGTGAGCTGCAAATGGTAAGATCACTTGCATAATCATGGGAAACTGGCTGAAGGCCCTCCTCCCTTGTTTTTCCTTGATGTGGTGACTAAGTTCAGTATGGCAAAGATGACTCAACTACATGAAAAAGCTCCCCAAAGTATTTGTGTCCCTCTGGACCATTCTCTCTTGTCCAACATGAGCAGGCACCCATCTTGGGACTCTCTTGTGACTACCTTGGAGATATTCCTTGCTGTGCCCAACTTGTGGCCCTGCTGGTATATTGTTTTGTGTTAGCTTATGTATCATATATCACCCAATGGAATTTTTCTGTCTCTGATATAGCTGCTCTTGAATGAATTGCCATATAAAATAGGGCCCCGGAAGGCGGGGGCATCTCAGATCATGAGGAAGATCTGAGGTCCCCTTCATTAGAGGGGAACATGGACCCTTTAATAAAGTGCCATTGACTCAGAGCTCTGACTCAGTTTCCCTTATTGTAGGTTAGATAATTTTTATCCCTACAAGGCATTGAAGGGAGGTGACTATAATAGTTGTCTAAATATAAGGAAAAACTTAGTCACCAGAAACTTTGAATGGATCTGTGTTATCAGCAATGTAAGTACTTCTTCCAGCAGTACAGTTTGCAGTCCATCTATATTTTCTCATCTTGTTCAACTCTTGTCCACGTCCTCCCGTAAATCTTCCACAAAGGGTCCACCCAATTTACTGGAGGACATTCTCTAGATATCTTGATATATTCTCTAGGTATTGTATGCATATCAATGGAACACAAAGGCACTTATCATCCCTCACTTTGGCTGGAAGACATTCCATCTCATCTTCCAGTCATACCTGTTTCTGAAAATGTCCCCTATGCTACTTCTACTATGCAATTATTTGTTTCAGTATGTTGCAAATTCTTCAAGCATACTACTTCCATTGTCCTTTAGATGATCCACCACTCTAATTCTTCAGAGAGCATAGCAATCCATAACTAATAACCACAAAGCACCACTGCAGGAATATTGATATTAAAAAGATTGACCTTTGCTTCAGAGAGAAACTGGGAGTCATTCAAAATATTGCACAGTTTTCCAAAGGCAATGATTTGGAATTCTCTGTAATCTTCTGGGTCTTAATACAGTCCACACAAGAACATCTAGGAATAGGACTATCTGGAAAATGTACTAGTCAGAATCAATTCCTCCTTGGACATCCTCTATGAGTGTGACAAATACTTTGGTTTAACATGTGTCCTTATGCTTCACTTAATAATTAGATTCTAGTTAAGTAAAGTTATCTCTGTTGTCACATCTTTCAAGTTTAGCATGCATGCTTTTGACATATACATGAGTGATACTTTGTAGCTGATATTTTGCTATGCTCAAGTGCTTTTTTCTAGTCACCAAGAAAAAACACAGTAGGATCTTGTATTCTCTCTAGATTTCAATAAATTGTGGGAATATAAAGATGCAGCCTAATTGTAGAATATTGCTGAATGTAAGAATTAACTTCCAACTTACATTGCTACCAGCACAGACATCTGTTTATCCTTGATCTAGTTTTGGTCCTCTTCCTATCTTTATTTTCTTGAATTCCATTTCTACTTTTTTTAGGCAATATATTGGAAGTCGTGATATAAGAGTAAATATGGTAACTTTGCTATGTCAATGGAAAGTAACTTGTTACAGAAATTGCCACATCTTTTCCATTGTTTTGTTTGTTGTTTGCCTTTCAATCTATTGTCCTTAAATGCACTAGTATGATCAGTCTTTGTTGGATCTCTTGTCAAATTTTCTGTAAAATCATTTTTCCTTCACTGTTTCTCCTTTCTTTAGGAGATAATACTGCTCATAATCTTAAATCATTCTCTTCCATAGGATCTTATAAATAAATTTATATCTCAACTAATCTGAGTCTGGTGACCTTGGACAGTCCACCCTTATTCAAAACAAAGTCAAGTGCAAGTCATGTCATCATTTCTCTGATGCCATGGTCTTCTTTGACAATGAAGGATGAACACAACCCTGTGAGTAGACACAGCTACCTGAATGGGGACCCAGATAGCTGGGTAATTAAGCTCCTCCTCTGTTGTCTGTCTCCTCCTCCCCTTCCTTCTCCTCTCCCAAGGAAGTTAAATTTGGATGGCCAGAAGATATCCAGTTAACTTGGGTTTTACTGGCTAGATTCATTTCATTTTCTCTTTCCTTTCCTTTTCTCTTTAGTTTCCTTTCCTATTCTTTCCTTTTCTTTCCTTTGTCTTCCTTTCCTTCCTCAAAACCTTAAACCTACTGCACTCCAAAACTCATACACTGGAGGACACTAGGCTCCTGCCCCCAGTGATTATTAGTAATAACTGTTGCTGTTTCCCTCCCAGTCTGATGTCATTTTTTTCTATGCCTCATTAAAGGGGACATCCCCTCGCTACTTCTTAAAGAAGCCTATTCACTGAATGGGCCACTCACCCTAAGGGAGTACCTGCATAGATTTTGGCCTAAAGGGGCAAGGTCTCCCGGTGCATTCTGGGTCATCTAAAGTCATTCTGAGGAATATCTGGTCACTGGATTCCAATGACTTTGGAGGAGAAGTGAGACTGGTGACTTTGCACAGCCCTCCCTCACTCAAAACAAAGTTAAGAGCAATTCCTGACATCATTTCCCTGAGGGCATGATTTTCTTCAACAACAAAGTCTGAACACAGCAATAACAACCTACTACATCTCTCTACTTGTCAAGGAAATTAAGGATTTTCTGATCAAGGTGGTCACAAGTGTTTTTGGTGTCCTCATCATGGCAATTGATTTACATCAATTAGATTTCTTTCAGTAATGGTGGTAAGTCTACATTGATTTCTGTAATTTTATCAATTCCCCTATTCTTGTGTAGCAACAACCTCTTTAACAGGGCAAAGTGGAGTCACCTCAGTTATGCACTATATATTTTTAAAATTTTTATTCTTTCTTTTCTTATTGTTTTTTTATCTTCACTCAAGCTTGATTGGCTGAATATATGGAAATGGCTCATTCAGAAATGACTCCCAAAGTGGCAATAAGATATTTTAATTGTACATGGGTATGATGTATGTTGAACAACACCAAACAAATGAATTGAATGATGTGTGTCAGTCCTTCAATCAATAAACACTTATTAAGCCAGGTTCTGTGCTAAGGACTAGGGGTACAGCAATTGCTAATCCACATCAATAAGGGATGATTTCTTGCTGGAAATTCCCTACATGAATGAAAAATTACAGGTCCCAAAAAAGTATTCTGTCTCTCTCTCTTTCTCTCTCTGCTATACTTTGGGACTTCTCTGACTTTTCCATTATTCCCCAGGAAGTTCATTGTTAGGAAAACTTCATCACTACCCTCTATCCCTCTTATTGAAGGGTGAAGTTATGAGCACTAAAACTTTCTCCTCATCTCTCATCTGACTTTTCCATCAGGCCCCTTTGTCTTTCCAGTCCTCCTTCCCCTCCACCTCACCTTTTCAATCTCCTTTTGCCTTTTGGGCATTGTCTTCTCCCATCACATTATAATTTCTTTGAGGGTAGGGTCTGTTTTTCATTTTTCTAATTTGTGCCCCAAATGCTTAACACTGAACCTGGATTAATAAATGTTTATTGGCTGATGGACTGACATATCATTTAATTCATTTGTTCAATGTATTCAGCATACATCATGCCCATCACCTACCAGCTGACCTCCTTTTTAAGTGTTGTTGATACCTTTTTTTAAACCATATTCATATCTCAATATATCAAAAAAGGAAACTACACACAGAGGAATGAAAGTTATATTGCATTTTTCTTTATTTAATAGATTGTTATGGCCAAAGAATTCAGGATGACTAGCTGGACAGCCTGTGGCAGATGAACTTTTCCACATCGAGCAAGGCCAGTCCTCATAATGCAGACAGTCTCCTACCAAGAGTCTATACAAAACCTTTCTATCAGGGCATTGTTGTTGCGAGGTCATTTTTCAGTCATGCCTGACTTTTGTGACCTCATTTGGGATTTTAAGCTTTTGGATTGAGTTCACTGTTTGGTAAGAATTGTTGGGAAAACTGGAAAGCAATCTGGCAAAAACTAGGTAAAAATCAATATCTTATACCATTTACCAAGATAAGGTCAAAATGGTTGTGTGATCTAGACATAAAGGGAGATATCATAAGTAAATTTGAACATGGAGTATATTTCCTATCAGATATATAAATAGGAGAAGAATTTATGAATAAACAAGAGATAGAGAGCAATGTGAGGGATACGATGAATAATTTTGATTACATTAAATTATAGAGGGTTTGTACAAATAAAACCAATGTATCCAAGATTAGAAGGAAAGTAGAAAATGGGGATAGGGGATTTTATAGACAGATTCTTGAATAAGGGCTTCATATCTCAGCTATATAGAGAACTTTGTCAAATGTATATGAATTTCACAATTGGTAGATGGTCAAAGGATATTAACAGGCAGTTTTTGGAGAAAGAAATCAAAGTTATAGATAATCATACTCAAAAAATGCTCTAAATCACTAGAGAAATGCAAATTAAAACAACTTTGAGATGCATCTCACACCTATCAGATTGCCTAAAATGATAGAAAAAGAAAGTGACAAATGTTGGAGGGGTTTTGGAAAAATTGGGACGCTAACAACACTGTTGGTGGAACTGTGAATTGATTCAACCATTTTGAAGAACAATCTGGAATCATTCCCAAAAAGTTATAAAGCTGTATATGCCCTTTGACCCAGCAATACTACTATTAGGCCTGTTTCCAAAGTGATCAGGGAAAAAGGAAAAGAATGTATATGTTCTAAAATATTTATAGGAGCTCTCATTGTGGTGGCAAGAATCTGGAAATTGAAGGGATGCCCATCAGTGAAGGAATGACTGAATAAATTGTGATATGATTGTGATGGAATACTATCATGCTGTAAGAAATGATGAACAGGTTGATTTTTAAGGGAAAGACTCACAAGGAGTATGAAGGAGTGAACCAAGCAAAATCAAGAGAATGTTGTACACAGTAACAGAAATATTTTTTGAAGAGTAAATGTGAATGACTAAACTATTCTGAGTTATATGAATATTCAAATCAACTACAAAGGGACCTATGAAGGAAAGTGCTATCCATCTCCAGAGAAATTATATATGGAACTGTATATTGTATAGTTTGTGACATATAAAAAAGTTCAAGAGATATAATTCCTGGGAATTAATCATTTTATTAATCCTGGTAGCAGATAATTAGTAAAGGATATTATAACAAATTATATTGATATATTAATAAAATGAGAGTGGTACTCTAGAATGCCAAAGATCTCTCACAGAACCTACTCAATACTTATATACCCTTGGAAAAGTAGGTATTCCTGAGGGGCAATCAACTCTGATTACTTAACAATTAATGAGAATGAATATTATAATGAGAGGTGAGCTTATTCTAATGAAGGCATAGGGGGTGTTACTCTGATCACTTGGTCTGGAACAAAGAGATTTATCTCTTATCCAGACTACCCCCTCACCTAGGGCAAACTAAACAAAAGGGAGTGCCATTGTCCCCTTTTATTAATTATCTGCCAGCATGATTTTAAAATGATTAATTACCCAGAAAACTATGTCCCTGGAACTTTTAATATATAACAGTTTCACATCTATCTATCTATCTATCTATCTATAGATAGATTGTAGATAGACAGATAGATAGATAGATAGATAGAGCTGTGTCAAATGTTGGCATTCTCTAGTGCAGGATTGGGGGGAATGAAGAGGAACAGTTTGGAATTCAAATGTAATAAAAAATAATTTTTTTAAAGTATCAGTGATGAGTAATGGTGCATAAAGAGGTTCGTTTGTTGAGTTTTTTCCTAATTCTTTTGATTATTAGAAGTCATCAGCTATTCTAGCTCTTTTGATCTACAGAGGTCCCTCCTTATCTTTCTGTGGGAAAAGACCTAGGCTGCTCACACTGCTTCAGAGATCCTGGGAAACAAAAGAGATAACCTATAAATCAGTTAGTATTGATTACTTTGATTTATTTTTTAGTTTGATTGTAGGATTAAGTTCCCTTCTTTAGGAAAAGCTAGCCCTAACAGCTAAGTCAAACTAACATAGAAAATTTCTTAATTCTAGATTATCAATAGACTTAGTGAATAAATAAATAGATTTTATCATTTAGTAGCAGATAATTGGAGTAAGACACATAACTTTGTAGGGATAAAATAATCATAGAATTATAAGACTCTTTTTAAAGGCTAAGTTCATCTTCCTAGCAGATGAAGAAAAGGGTTGTCAAAAGGTTAAGTTTCTCTTTCCAATCTCAGCAAATAAGCTCCTCTTTTTTCCTTGAACTAGAGGTTAACAGTCTTGCTTTCCATGGTTTTCTTGCGTCGCTCTCATTTCTCTTCCTAATTTTTCCTCCACCTCCCTTACTTGATTTTCAAAATCCTTTTTGAGCTCTTCCATGGCCTGAGACCATTGCATTTTGGAGGTTTTACCTGCAGAAGCTTTGACTTTTAGGTCTTCCTTTGAAGACCTAAATTGTTCCTCCTCATCCAAAAGATGGAAGAAAATACCTGCTCACCAAGAAAGTAACTTTCTATTGTCTTATTCTTTTTCCCTTTTTTGGACATTTTCCCGGCCAATTATTTGACTTTTGAGTTCTTTGTCAGAGCTGAGTTTCATATCAGGGGCTCAATTCCCCCAGGGGCTTCAGGCAGAGGTCTCCCAGGGCTGCCATTCAGGACTGAGATTCAGATCATCTGCTCAATTCCTTCAGGGGCTCTGGGTGGAGAGCTCTAACAATGGAAGCTACCATGGCCAAGGGTCCATACCATGTTCCCCTGTCCTGGGTGAACTGACCTTTGAAGCTGTTTGTGTGTTGAGCAATCTGGGAACTGATACTGCCAGTGGCTTCCTGAAGTCTGTTCAGGGTCCTGTCCCTGCCACATCAGGCTGCATTCCATACTTCTTGGACTGCATTGTGTGTGCTCCATGCTTCCTTGAGGTTAAAATTCTAAATTGAGTAATGTAATCTTGGCAGCTAGAAGATGAGGAGTGATTGCCAGCTACAAACTACAAGTTACACTTTTAAAAGTGAGCTTTCTGTTACAAAAGGAATCACCTGTAAGGCAAGGACTTCTAGGGTAATCTCACTTTGACAGCTAGATGTTGCCGACAGTAAGAATTTGGGTTGAGAAATCCTGGGAGAAGTAAATTAGTCAGATGACTTGTCTTGTCCAGTTGAACCATGTTCAAAACAAGTTTCTCATTTTTTTTATTCCTCTTTTCTGTTATAAAAATAAGTTCTGTAAATCACTACTTGGTCACTAATTACTGAGGAATTGGTAACTTGCTAGTCATAATTTTTTTGCTTGGTAACTTTGCCCCTCTCTTTTTATTTTGGATAATTAATTTTAACAGTAGCATTATGGCAGAGAGGGACCTGGGGCAGAGAAGGACACTGGAAAAGACTAAAAGAAGGAAGATAATGAAAAGCATGGAAAACAAAATTCATATATTTTGTTTCTGCCCAGTTCTGGAAAGCACACACAGTAGCTCTGCATTAACAGCATATTGTCTTTAATTACATAGTTCTGATCATCAAGATGAATCAATCCCTTTTGTCTACTGTACAAAACTCTGGTCTAAATAGATGATGATAGAATCTTATAAAGTAATTGCTCATATAAAAAGATCCCAGACATCCAGTTGATAACAGAAAGTATTTTCAAAGCCCTAAAATAATTTAACACCATAGGACTAAATACTCAATCTATTACAGTGAAAGATGGGGAGGTGGGAGAGGAGAGTTTTCCATTTTTTTACTCACTTCTTTAGTATCCTATAGACCTAGATCAAAATGACTTGTTAAATGATATTTTATTAAACTGAAAAATATTTTTTGTTCTAATCTTTCACTGACATGAGAAATGAATTGTAAAATATTGAATTTTTTTTTAATCAAAACTAGACTCCCACATTGGACTGGCTTAGCATTTGTAATGAAACAGCCATTTATATGTCAAAATCGCCGATTCTGCAGGTTCAGCCTGCCTACAAAATGTCCTACATTCATTATATAATATACACATTAACTTTATCACTCTACCAGTTGCAGGCTTCCCATCACCAACATAAATTTGTACTGAGGATAAGGAATAAAGAAGACTTCATTCAGCATCTTTAAAATGCCTGTGTAAGTTTACTCGGTTCCAAAGCCAGAGATAGGAATAGGGAAAGTGAATAATCACCAAAGGTACATCATGCAGCTTGGTGCAATGAAGGACACTTTTAAGTTTGCACATATTTTCAGTGCCAGAAAATTCCACTCTTTGTGGCATATAGGTATTTATCTTGTGATTTAATCATTTTACACGAGGAATACAATTTACAAACACCACAGGGTGAGGCCACAAACTTCAAACTTTGCCTAAGGAACCAAAGATTGAGCCTAGGTCTCCCCTGACCCCAAATCCCATACTCTTACCCTTCTGATAGGATCACAGGATTTAAAGTTGAAAGGGACATTACAATCATATAGGCAAGTAGACTCAGAGATGAGGGAGGAAAAAGAACTGATTCCCCTTTCTCCTTTGGATCTAGCCATCCTTCTAGCTCACTCATCCCTTCAGGAGTGCCTTGTCCAGCTTCTGTTATCTTTTGATCATTAGGTCCATTAAATAAGAACCCATTGGGAATAGGTTTATTTTTTAATTCAAGCTGTTGTAACTGAGTAATTTCCTTGTTATTTTTAAATATTTTAATGCTATAGCGTTAAAGATTCAGAACTACAAGGCACCTTAAATGACACATCATATTTTTACAGATGGGGAAACTGAGGTTCACCAAACACAGTGCTCTCTGCAGTAGAATTTGAATGCTTGGCAGTTTAGTTCAGGAAAGGACCTCATGCTCTAGCAATGTGGACTCAAACCTCATTATTTACATGTACATCCCTGGAAAGTATACTAACAAAATAAGTGCACTTATCCACAGCAGTCAGAACTTCTCCATTTGCTGTAACTGATGTTTCCACATATGAATGGTGTGGTGCTAGCTGGTGGAGTGCTTGTGGGGTTTTTTGGTATTAATTATTAGGCCCAAATCAACACAAGCAGCAGAGAATCCATCCATACTTTGTTGCATTTCAGCTTCAGAGGCTTCACTGAGTGCACTACTATCATTTGCAAACAAAAACAATTATATGCCAACTCTCCCTCCACTTTAGTCTTGTCTTGTAGCCTTTTCAAGATAAATAATTTCCCATCGATGTGACAGCTGACCTCAATACTGTAGTCCTCACTGAAGGCACTACATAGACAGAGACAAGCAAAAAAGAAAGCTAATGCCTGATATTCGAATGGAGAAGATAACATGTAAAAGGAAACTAGAAAAGAGCTGTGAGCAGGGAGAAAGTATAAAGGTGGCGTGAAGAGTGTAGCCTAGCGACAAATGAAGAAATGGTTAGTGCCTTCCTTGAATGGAAATTCTGAGAGGAGTGGTCTAACCCAAAGGAGGAGACACCAGGAGCAGAGAGTACTTCCAAGGTTTGCGTTCCAGAACTGAAGTGATCTGAGATGAAGCTCAGGCACCTTCAGTCTGATTATCCCCATTTTACAGACGGAGCTTGCCCGCACTGAGTTCCAGAGACTGAATTTGAAGTTAGGTCCCTCCTGACTCCAAGTTCAATGCTCTTCTACCATTATAGAATCACTGGATTTAGATTTGAAAGGGGCCTTGAGAAATCATCTATAGGCCAAATCCAGTGAACATGGAGTCTAGCTTTGAGATGGGGCAAACAAAAGGGACTAAATAACTTCCCTTTCTCTTTGTACGTAGCACTTCATCCAACTCACTTTTTCCCTAAGAAAGGGAGCAGGGATATGAAACAAAGGGCATTCTAGAGACATTTTATTGACAGGAAAAGGAGAGAATTAAATGAAAATACAGGGCACCAGAAACACCATCACATCTCAAACCTTAGCCTTACTAGAACTTATTTGAGCAAACAGAGAGTTTGAAATTCCCCAATAAAACCAACTCTTCTGATTAAGATATTGTCTTCAGAAGACGCCCCCCCCCATTAAAAATTAAATAAACTAACAAGGGATGAAAGACAACATGGTGTAATGGTGCTGGGTATAGAATCTGAAAGACATGGGTTCAAATCCCATTTCTGGAAGGAACTGTGGACAAGTCTGCACCTCAGTTTCCCCACCTATAAAATGTCTGTAAGTACCTATTTTTAGGGTTGTTGCAAGACACAAATGATATCATATATTTGAAGCCCTTTGTAAATTTTAAATAGTTATATTAATGTTATTTGTTTTTAACTGGATGTATAATTTCAACTCTGAATGAGGGAGATTGATATCTATTCTTCAATCTACAATCTTAGAGAGTGGCCTGAAGGTATTAAAAGGTTAAGCAATTTACCAGGGTCACCTACACTGTATGTAATAGAGCAGGCAACATGAACACAGGTCTTCCTCTCTCACAGATCATCTTTACTTTCTTTCTATTTGGCTTTTTTTTTTTTGGCAAGGAAATCAGGGTTAAGTGACTTGCTCAGGGTCACACAGCTTGTAAATGTCAAGGGTCGGAAGTCATATTTGAATTCAAGTCCCCCTAACTCCAGGGCTGGTGTTGTATCAAGTAAACCACCTACCTGCCCCTCAGATCACCTTTTCATTCACTGGACTACCCAGCATCTCATATAAATGTCAGATAATGCTCTTATCATTAAGGTTGCTATGGGGGAGCATGGCACCAGATCTAGTTGGCTGGAAAAAAAGAAAAAGTTCAAATAAATATTGATGGGAAGGAAGGATACGTGGAAAATGTCTGGAGTATTTAGACTGAGGAGTCCAATCTGACAAGATAATAAAATCAACAAACTAAGATCCTATCAATAATATTAATAGCGAGGACTTATATAGCCCTTTAGGGCTTGCAAAGTGATTTACATGTCACCTCATTCAATACTTTGAGGTTCTTATTATGCCCATTTTACAATTGGGGACACTGAGGCTGGCAGAATTTAAGTGATTTGCCCAGACAGCTAGTATCTGAAGCCAACACTTTCTCTACTATGCCACTTAGTTCCACATTATCTAACATGCAAAG
Organism: Potorous gilbertii; assembly: GCA_028658325.1. Lineage (NCBI taxonomy): Eukaryota > Metazoa > Chordata > Mammalia > Diprotodontia > Potoroidae > Potorous > Potorous gilbertii. The sequence continues at coordinate 77,551,140 of CM053772.1, read as the reverse complement.
TTTAGAAAGTTGCCTGAGTCTCAAAGTGGATGATACTTCTATTAAGTATTAGAGACAAGATTTGAAACCATGCCTCCTTGACTCAAAATCCAGTATTCTGATATGTCTATCTGACAATAATGCCATTGCAATAATAATTTATAAAACTCTCTCTACATTTTTATTTCTCAAAATTTGCCCAATCTGGGCAAAAATCAGAATTTCCTTGCTCCTAAAATTATCAATAACTTTGGCCTTAATCTGACCCAGAAGTAAGCCAAATGGAGCCGAATAAATACTGCCTTAAAGGTGTGATACCATCAGCTAGTAGCATAGAGACACTGGCCACCTTTGGACAGAGGATGATAGAAAAGTAGGAATTAAATGGAGTCTAAATTAACCATTTACATGATAATTTTACCTAGGTCAGACCTGATCTGAAAACAACCTGATAAAGCAAGCTTTTCCTAAACCTTTGGTCAATATAAATCCAACTCCTGGAAGAGCAGGCTTCTGTGTACATGTATAATTTATACTATAGCTGGTTCATTATTAAAGTTCATTAAATTCTGATGTGCCCTTCAATGCTTCAAGGATCTGTGGTTTCACTCCAGTGGTTCTCCTTTTATTCGTGTTGATGGGAACCTCCTGAATACCTTGTAGATGATTTAACAAGTTGTTGGGACTAAAAATATTCATCCCTTTGGTGACCACGTCTCTGCTGATGAAAGTCTCCAGAGTTAGGTAGGCTGATCCTTAGACAAGAGACATGCAATCTGTCACTGGGTTCCTATTCAGAGGTATTTCAGTGCTTGGTAGGACTGGACAGAATTTAAGTACTTCTGGTATAATCTTTGAGAACCCAGAGTCACCTCCACAATACAGTAAGATATCAGAGGACTTTGGTGGAAGTAAATACTGATATGCATTAAATAAAAAAATAACTAATGTGGCGGGGGGGGGGGGTGTCTTTTGGGTATTGACCGCAAAACCTTCCATACCACAGAATTCTAAAATTGGTTGATTTGTTTGTTTACATCCTGAGGCACTTATTTTCTTTAAATACAAGACAATATCCATCTCCTAAGCAAGTCACATCCTAAATGCACATGTTTTAAAATATGAAATTTTCTTCTTTAAGAGCTATCTCCCAAGGCATTATCTCTAGCCAACAAGAATGTGTTGAATGGCTGAATTTGACCTACCTTAAGAGTAGTGTTTCCCAAAGTACAGTGAAAGGAACCCTGAAAGACCAAAAATAATAATTTTACTATAAGGGTGCTGTCAAAGTTTTCTTTAAACTGAAGGGTTCTATTCAGTGGTATGGTTTAACAACCAGTTATCCCAAAGACAATATACACAGGACACACTTTTTTCTAGCTTACTTTTCATTATTAACATTTTCTTCATCACTTTCTTAAGTCTAGACAATCAACAAAACAGTGAATCAAGCTCTGATTTGTTGTATTTCTCAATTTCCAAGGTGTAAATGTTCACACTGAAAACTTACCAGTCAGCTCTGCCATTTTAAGCTAGCACATCGCTGGTTCTTCTGCTGTGGAAAAGTTTGAGAACCATCACTCTAAGGCAACACGAAGTTCCCTCCAAAAGACAAGCAAACCTTTGGAGGTTTTGCCTAATCAGAATTCTCCATATGCCCAAGCAACTCTCCAGGGAGTTCATGGTAGCTTTCTGGATCCCAGGCCCACACCACCCAAGCAAATAGAAATGTGGCTTATAGGAAGATCAAAGGTAGAACTGAACTACCCCAAAACCCACTTGGACATTTACCCAATAGGCTGAAGGGGTGACCCATATTCTAGACTTTTCCTAACTTCTTTACCTTCTTCTTAACCTTATCTTTCCCTTGAAATCCACCTGTCTTGAGGTCCATTCTCTCAGGATTCTATTTTTGCTTAGCTATTTCATGAACAAATTGAAGCTAAAGTGCTAATGGTTTATAAAAGCTTATTGTCCTACCCATAATATTTGCAAAAGTGTCTTATCTCAGAGAAGGTCTCTAATTATTTAAGGGAAAAAAATTCAAGCCAGTGGTGGACACATTTGAGAAATATGATAAAAGCCAACTCAGGAAGCACCCAGAATATCAAATGTACTATGATCTCGTATATAGCATAACATACATTTGGAGGGACATTTGAAGAGTAGATCTACTTTGGAGAGCACTAGAAATTTGACATAAGTTCATATTTTATGGACGAAAGGAGAGACATCCCTCTCTGCCTGAGAATTTATTTTCAAGATTCTGCTGCTCCATTGTGTCTGGATGGCTCACAGCATAATAGGGGGATTGATCAGATTAGCCTGGCAGACCTCAGAACTTGAACTGGATGCTGGCTGGGTTGGCAGAAAGGGTCTAATCATCAGTATCCATTAAAAAATATTTTCAGCTTAATGGAGATAATTGCTCATGAAGTGCCTCAATGGGGAAAGCTAATTAGTCTTCCAGGTTGCAGGATCACATCCTGGTGAGTGGAAGTGCCTCCAGCACCACTCAAGGTGGCCCTGATTAAAAACCATTCAAGGAAACAGAGCCAGACGCTACCTTGGATAATGAAATCAGCTCTGACTAAAGTCTTGTCTGAAAGGTGCAAATTCTGAGAAATGATCTTTAGCACGTGGGCTTAGAAAGCTTCCATTACACTTTGTAATCTCCAACAATTCCAACTTGCTTTTCATTTAAATCTTTCCTTCAGACTTTTTTCAGCAATATCTACTGATTATATATACTTTCACTAAGCTAAATAATAATAGTTAACATTTATGCAGTGCATTAAGGTTTGCAAAGTACTATATATATATAGGTATATATACATGTATGTATATACATATATATGTATATTGTGAATGTGTATGTGATCTCATTTTTTTCTCACAACAAACCTGTTGGATAGTGGATATTATTTTGCCCATTTTATAGATGAGGAAACTGAGACTGAGAATTTAAGTGATTGGCATAAAATCAGTACATGGATGAAATAGGATTTGAACTCAGGTCATCCTGGCTCCAAAATTCAACACTTTCTCCACTATACCAAGGTGTCTCCAAATATTACAGGTAAAAAAATTGGGTAAGAAATAATGTCCTATATCAAGGAACTTTCACCCTTATGTCTGTCCCCAAAGAAAGGTGAGTATAAAAAGGTATTCAATGAATAATATGAATTAGGCACTAAACTACTTCCTACACAGTAGAGGAATTCTTTGCACAAAAGGTTCCCACAAATACTAATTGGTAAGATTTAAATAATCAGTCATTTATAACTCCAATTATACTCCTCCAGGAAGAAACTTAAGACCATCAAAACAGAAAGTACTTGGTAGGACTGCTGAATAAATACTTATATTTCACCCTGACTACATTGTCCAAACATTTCCCTCCAGTTCAATGTTACCTGGTAAGAGAAGCTTTGGTTCATTCCCTCTTGAGAGGTTATTTTCCCTGATACAGGAACTCTCCGGTCACCATTTAGCTCTTACCAACAAACCCCAAATCTCCAACTTTTACAATTACAATTTGGCCTCCAGTACTAGACTTGACTACCTCGTAGTCACTGTTCAGTCACTTGTGATCAGACAAAGAAACACAAAGCAGGTGTAGCCAGGGGCCCAGTTCAAGGTTGCTTAGTTTAGTTCTTCTGTATTAATTGCCATATCTGAGGAGGCTCTCATATTGCTGGGGTATGGGAAAAGGTGACAGCCCCCTCCTCCCACTCCTGTAAGGAAGGATTGGAATAGTCCTAACATGATCAGAAAAGAAGAGAATCACCCTAGTTAGGATTCACTGTGGTTTGCATGCTTAGTGGCCAATAAGGAAACTACTTCCTCATTTCAAATCCCAAGCCCTCCAAAACTGAGTCATACACATTGTTGGAGACCTTGAAGTCTTCCAAGGGAGCTCCAATACAGACTCCCTGACATGGCCCCTATAGGCCCATTTTCACACTTGCTCCCTGGAATGAAAGATCCAATTTATTCCTCTCCACATGAATTCAACAAACATAAATGAATCTCTTTAGTTTTTCTAAAAAGTGTATGGGTTGGGTAATAAAATAAATCAAGTTAGAGCCAAGCTGTCTTGCCCTTGCTGACCCTGGGGTAAGCTTGAGGATTTGAGTAGGAAAAGGAGGATATAAATCTGGGTGGCAGGTTCAGAGAAGATCAAAGAGAAGTAGGGGGAATAGCTAGTTAGCAGGGCAACCTAATTAGAATGAGGATCAAAGTCAAGTTATAACAGCAGGCAAAGGGCTTATCCAGCAAGAAATCAGCATTGGTTATGAAGCCAGGGGAAGATCAAAAGGCATATTCTACAATCCAGGAAGACTCCCTACTGCATTTTGGAGAGAGCAAACCTGAGTGAGAAGCACTGGTATAGAATCTAAGAGGTATGGCTACTGGCACCTGATAGAACTATGCCAAAACCATTTGTGCTGGAGAGGAGGCATTGGTCATGACCCTGACCTCTTCCTCAGCAGTTTCCATGCTGGTCAGCAGCAAGAACTAAATTTTTGCAGGCTCCCACTGTTCCTAGCAGGTAGATTTAAGGTAGCCACAGAACTTACTTACCACCGTTCCTAAAAATTTGGCTAAATTGAGTGACAATAGGATCTAGACCTAGTCCCTTCATATAGGAAACTCCTGAATGAAGGAACTCTCTACCAAAGCAGGTTGATATATCTTCACAAATCTTACTAAAGAATTGCCCATAGAACTAAGAGGTTAAATGACATGCCTAGGGTTAAACAGGGCTCAGAGAAAGGACTTGAAACAAAGTATTTCTGGCATCAAGACTGGCTTTATCTAGTAAGGCAGTTAGGTGGTACAATGGATAGAGCACTTGGCCTGGAGTCAAGAAGACTAAAGAACACTAAACCTGGAGTCAAGAAACCTGAGTTCAAATCCAGCCTCATATACTTATTAGGTGTATGACCATGGGCGAGTTATTTAACCTGTGTCTGCCTCAGTTTCTTCAAACTATAAAATATAATTACAATAAAGTATATGCCTTCCAGGGTTATTGTTCAGATCCTATGAGATAATATTTCCAAAGCGTGCAGTACAATGTCTGGCACATAGTAAGCACTTAATAAATTCTTATTCCCTCCAAATTCTTACTCTCTCCCCCCAGTTACACCATGATGCCTCTTAGTTAGATGGCTACTCAAAAATCCCAAATATAGGACCATGCAATCTTGTCTCTTTCCACTCCAACACACTTCTGCAGAAGGACAATGTGGTTATTTGAATACCATCGATCCATTGCCAGAAAGAAAAGGGAGAGGTCCATAATGATGCTCCTAAGAAAATTTATCCCTCTCAGCTCCACCTGCAATCTATATTAGACCTCAGATGTAAGAGAGTTGGTAACATGTGACTTCTAACATCAGATCTCTAATACAAAGTTGGAGCCAAAGGCCACAATTGGCTTGAAACCAATTTCTTTAGAGGACTGCTCAAAATGTTAACTAAATGCTTTGTAGTGATGCTGCAAATGGCTATGTTTACAAAACAATTCTCTGAACTTTGGGGACTAGGGTATGCAAGACACTTTTAATGTTTACCAAGAGCATCTGTTATTTTTTTAAGAGAGAGAAATTGTAATAAATAAGTTTTAAAAGCCCCCTGTAGTTGACAGCTCTTCTGCTCATCCATCTGGGAAGCAGATGCCATTTTGGTCTAAAAGAGAGTTAACCAAAATTTTGACTATTGCTCATATGAATTGACTGGGATTTTAGTCTGCTGCAAGGTTATTGTGGTAATGCATTAATGATGGTGATAATGTTAATAACAACGTCAACAATAACAATAGACATTTAAGGTTTGCAAAGCACTTTATGTTTTATCACATTTGATCCTCACAAAAATCCTGTGAAGTAGGTACTAGTTTACAGATCCTCATTTTATATCTCCCTATATAAAATCCCCATTTTGCAGATGGGGAAACTGAAGTGGAGAGAAATTGTAACTTACCCTAAGGTCACACAGCTAAGTAAATGTCTGAGGCAGAATTTGAACTCAGGTCTCTGAGTCCAAATCCAATACTCAGTGTACCGTGGCACCTAACTGCAAGTTCAAAAGGAGTTAATGCTACCAAAGGCTGTATGAACAGCACTATAATATTCATTAGGAGTCATCATCCCACTAGACATTGAACTAATGAGAACAGTGCCAACTGTGGGACTACTGGGTTCAATTCTGGTGTCAAACTTTTGTTTTGGGTTTTTTGGAGGTAACCAATGTTAAGTTACTTGATCCCAGATCCTCCTGACTCCAGAGCCAGTGCTCTATCCACTGCACCACCTAGCTGCCCCTAGTATCACATTTTAAGAGAAAAATTAATAAGCTAGAGTAAATACTAAGAAGGGAGTCCATGATGGCAAAGCATGTAAGAACCATGGAGCATAGAGGAAAAGGTGGAAAGAAATTGTGATGTTGAACATGGAAAAGACCTAGGTGAGGGATGAGAGCTGTCTTCAGATGTTGGTGGTGAATGAAAACCCCAAGAAATAGAGTTTATGGGTAATTAATAATCAATTTGTTAATTAGGCTAGCTGGCTATGAGTAAATTAATGGTCAGTGGTTTCTCTTAGTAACCAAGCAAACTAAGGGAGACCCTGAATCACCTAAAATTCATTCTGAAAAGGACTTGAAGAGTGAAAATCAACCCAGATTGTAGACATTTAAATAGGAGGTGGGCTTAAAGTCGTCAGCTCCTCTTGCTGAGAACATGGCTTAATCATGAGACTCAGCAGCCTCAAGGCATCTGGGCAAGGGGAAACCATCTCTACCTGGACCTCTCCAGTTAGTTTTCTCCTTTATGATCTGGGTTGCCCTAAGTCTCTAACGGAGAGGATCAAGGACAGATGGTTCTTCCCAAGGCAAAGGCTCACCCAGACTGGATTCTGAACAGAATTTAGATATCCTACTTGGATGGGGTCCCAGTAATCCGGTTGGTAAGCACATGTCTTGGGGCTTAGGAGCAAATCTCATCACACAACCCCTTGAGGGATTGGATTTTAAAAGAAATAAAGGAAAAAGAGGGTGTCACAAATTAATAATTAGCTATTAATATTATAGCCTAACATTAATTGCTCTCATGTATGAATAACTGTCATGTTGAAAAGGGATTATTAACCTCATCCCTAGGTGCTCCAAAAAGCAGAACTAAGAATAAGGAGAGAAAACATACACTGATAACATAAGTAAAACAATTCTTGATCATATCTTAAGGTTGTAATCCTGGATGATGTGAGTGTAAATAGAATCACTTAAAATGCATAAGAAGGCATACCATTTAAAAGGAACCACCTCAGTGAAAGAGAAAGAGCACCCAATTAGGAATTAGAGGTCCTAGGTCAATATCCTGGTTTTGCCACTTACTATCTGTGTGACATTACATAAGCAACAACCCCTATATGAACATCAATTTCCTAAACTTTAAAATATTCTATTTTCTTGTCTCCACCTCCTGGCTTCCTTTTTTCATTCTTTAATTATATTTAACTCTTCATGACCCCATTTCACGTTTTCTTTGCTAAGATACTGGAGTACTTTGAAATTTCCTTCTCAAGCTCATTTTACTGATGAGGAAACCAAGGCAAACAGGGTGAAGTGACTTGCCCAGGGTTACACAGCTAAGTGTCTAAAGCCCAACTTGAATTCAGGAAAATGAGTCTTTCTAACTCCAGGCTCAGCACTCTGTCCACTGAACTGAGGCTTCCTTTAAGTCTCAGCTAAAATCCTACCCTACACCTTTCTTCTATATACAAAGATATTTGTATGCTGTATCTGTTTGAATGTAAGCACCTTGATGGTAGGGACTTTTCTTTGTATCCCTAGCACTCAGCACAGGGATTAGCACATACTAAGGGCTTACTAAATGTTTATTTACTGACTAACTGAGGGGGTTGGACTAAATGACCTCCAAAGTCCCAGGATCCTATGAGCCCTTATTTTGAATCCTTTGGTAAAACACATAATTCCTCCTTAATTTAGCTTCTGTGTAAATCTGGGTTTTCGTAAATAAGAGTTCCTTGATGTCAGTTACCATTTAATTTAGGAATATTTATTTAGTGTCCATAATATGCAAGTGCTGTTCAAAATGTCCTCTCTTTTTTTTCAATCCAGTTCAGTGTTTCTAAACTATCAAATTTAGATACATGGTGGACTGTTAACAATCATATGAAAGATTGTTTCAAATCATCTATAATAAGAGAAGTGAAAGATCAAAATAATTCTGAAGTTTCACTTAACATCCCAGGAAATTGACAAAAATGAAAAAAAAAGAAATAATATCAGAGGGGCTACAGGAAGATATATACTAATACACCATTGATGGAGCAATGAATTGATCTAACCTTTCTGGAAAGTGATTTAGAATTATTCATTCTAACTTTACTAAAATGTCCCTCTGACACAGAGATTTCATGCCTAGGTATATGCTTCAAGGAGATTAAAAACTGCAAGAAAATAAGAAGTTTCATCCATACAAAAATGCTAATATCAGCAATTATTTTTTTAAAATCCTATTTATGTGGCAGCAAAAAATTAGGAACAAATAGGTACCCATTAATTGGGGAGTGGCTAAACAAAATAGGGTAGATGAATGTAGTGCAATTACAATGCCATAAGGAATAGCAAATATGAATTCAGAGAAACCTTGGAAAGACATCTGAGTTGATACAGAGTGAAGCAAGGAAAACTAAGGAAAAAAATGTACAAAATGACCATTAACTTAGCAATGTAATTGGAAGTAAAAATGAAAGTGAACACTATGTAGTTGTGATGACTAAATTCGGTGGTAAAAAAAGGTTAAGAAATTGTATCCATTCTTTGTAGAGAACTAGTGATGTGTATGCAGAACATTGTACATGCTGTCAGAGGAAGTTGAAGATAGTTGTTTTTGCTGAACTGATCTTTTCTCTTTATTTTTAATCTTTAATATATAAAAATAGATCACTGAATACATAAAGATATAATCAATTTTTTTATAGTAAGATATGCATTCTAAAGACATTCTTCAACCTCTTGGTCTTTCCTATGTGGATAGATGTGCCAAATGCTTTTAAAGGAATTCAACCATTTATTAAGTGCTTATTATATGTCAGGCACTTTCCTAAGCACTGGTAATACATAGAAAGGCAAAAACATGATTCCTGTCTTCATGACAATCACATTGTAATAGAGATAAGGAGAATACAATAAATCTCTTCCAAGAATCTCTAAAATTTCTTGGGACTTGATGCAATTAGCCAATGTCATCTGCAAACGGAAACAATTGCAGTACCTCACCATCCACATTTATTGCCCAGATTTCATTGTACATTTGGATGGACTCCATATAGGGTTTATTCAAAGTATGTGTATTGGGGATGAACAGTACAGATGGAAAATGATCTGGGCCAATACTTTAAAAAGAAGAGTGAGATGAATTCCTTTAGCAATATTACACAGCTTTTCTACTAATTGCAGCCTTCTCTTGAAAGCAAATGAGCATTTTGCAAGTCTAGCCTTTTACCAGTGTTCCTAAATGAAGAGAGACCTAGAACACCAGGACCTCTGAAGAACTGGAAATGAGTATGTGAGTAGCCTACAACATAAAATCAACAAGGAACTGTGAAAAATAGGAGTAAAGGATTCCATCAAGATGAACTGGCCATCAAGTAAGAGTGAAAGATAGTACCTTTGCCTCCAGCATATCATATATACCCTCTCTATGATGAATTTTTGGAGAAACATGAATGAGAGCTGCACAGTATTGACAGGCATGTGTGGGTTGTGATCCACATGATTGAAAGGAAGTCCTGAATTGATGAGATCACAGATTCATGTGACTATTTGAATGTAATAAAGATCTGAGTGGATTGTGACAGGTTGGGCACTTTCTACTACCTTGAACTGTACTCCAGCTCCCACACAGAACATTAGAGCCTTGCCACTTTCCCTCTCGCTTTCTTATTCCCTTCAACCCCGCTGTTATTCTTTTCAAAGACGGATCCTTGACTGTACTATTTGTCATTAGTAAGTGTAGGACATTGCCTTTCTCAACGTCCTAATTTCCACTCCCTCTCAAATATATCTCATGTATTCTGTGAGGTGAATTAGACATTTACAAATTACCACATTAGGATTAATCCTACCGAGATAGTTAATTAGGTAAAGTCAACCTTCTTTTCTCTTCCTTTTAGGTATATATTACTCTCCTGCTCTCTCCAATGTGTGTGACATTGAACCTTATTAGAGCTAAAAGGAATCATAGTGCTCATGCAATCCAACTTCTTTTCATGTTACACACGAGAGAAAAAAGAGGCAAAGGCATGAAGCCATTTGCCTAAGGTGATACAAATATTAATTGATGAAGCCTAGACTTTAATACTCAGTATTCTTTCCACTATATCACAGTCTCACTATGAGCAAACACTTAGCATTTCAAATATTGTCTATATATGTAGAAAGAATGGATTGCTGCCCCCACCCCCATCCCAGTTAAAGTGATATCCTGAAACATTGTAGCAATTTGTGAGGAAGGGACTGCTTTTTCCTTTGGAGTGAAACAAAGTGGAAACAAAATTTCTACCCTGAAACTGACACCAAATATAAAAACAATCAGGGTTCACCTGATTTTTTTTTTAAATCATAGGTTCCAGTATTGGTCTTCTGAACTTAATTACAATCTGGTACCATTACCTGGTAGTTTATTTTCTCATTTATTGTTTCTACTCCAGTACGATGGATTTTTTTTTTCTGACTATCACTTTCAGTTAAGTTTGCAGTCTGGTTTTGTTACTTCCAATTTGGGCTTCTGTTTCACATGTTTCTAAGAAAATCTTAATTAAAGCTGTTTTAAAAATTCTGCAGTCAGTGAGGCATCCTGACATCAAATTGTGTTTGTGAGTTATTTCAAGCATCAACCTTATGAATATAAGGAACTTATTAACCTAAGGTTAGTCAGACTTTTTAATGAGGACTCAGATTCAAATCCTATTTCTGAGTAAAACCACTATTTTAAAACTTGTAAAGAAATTTAGGATAAAAAGAGTTGTTTGGAACATTAATAAAGAGGATAGAAGAAGAACCAGGCAACAGAAAATTGAAGCTATAATCTCTGAAGGAGGAAAGTCAGCGTTGTGGGTATCAAAGATATCTTGTCCACAGTAAACTAGTTTTAACAGCACCAAGGAGCTGTCTGTGGTCCTGATCTAGCCAAATCTCCGTAATTCCTACATTGGGTTTGTTTGAATGCCCTAAGAGTTTTTAACAAAAAACATTTTTTGCATCCATGATGAACAACAATAACAAATTCAATGTAGCTACAGAAATTAGTAAATACCTAACATATCCATAACTATGAAGTTATAACAAGAAACTCAAAGCCTCACTAGGTACAAAACTTACTCTCTTCTCCTTTTCCCCAGACTCTGATGAGCGGCCCTTCTCCTTGACAGAGTCAATTTCTCTAAATGTATCCATTATTCACTCCCACTTTTTGGGGAAACTGTACCCTCAAACCTTCCTTCCTATCACATTTTCACCCTCTCCCTGTCTGCTGCTTCCTTCCTCCCTGCCTTCAAATATAGGCAAATCTCCCTTCTCAAAACAACAAACACCAAAAAACCCCTATCTGAGTCCTGCCATTGTCTAAAACTATCAACCTATCTCTCCTCACTTCCTCAGAAAAAGTCTTAGAAAAAATATCTATGATCCTTGCCTCTGCTTCTTTTTATCACTCACATAATCACTGAATTAGAGAGAAGGAAAGTCAGTGGCCATCTTATCTAATTAAAGCACAAAAAGAAATTCCCCTATAATATACATGAGAAGTGCTCATTCAGCCTCCTCTCAAAGACCTTCAAGGGGGAAGAATCCATCTTCTTTCAAGGCAACTCATTCTCCTCTAGAACAACACTTGTTATTAGAAGGTTTCTCTCAACATCAACTTAAATTTGTCTCTTTGCAACTTCCATCCATGGTTCAGAGTTCTGCCCTTTGGGGGCCAAATAGAATAGGTTTAATTCATTCCCCACATGATAGCCCTTTAAATACTTGAAGAGAAGTATTATGTCTTCCAACACACACACACACACACACACACACACACACACACACACACACACATACACACTACAGGTCTTCTCCAGGTTAAGCATGCCAACTAATATTCATATGACCTGCACTGAAGGCTCTTAAGCCTTTAGGTTGTCCTCCTCAAGATGCTCTAAGGCTTATCTCAAGATGCCCAAAACTGAACAGAATACTCTAGATGAAGTCTAACAATGACAAAGTACAGTGGGATTATCATGTCTCTGTTCCTGAAGGCTATGCCCCTCTTTAAGGCATCCCAAGCTTGATTCACATTTTTTGATTTCCCTATCACACTGCTGGCTCATATTGAATTTTAGATCCACTAGAACCCCCAGATCTTTTTAGGACACCTGCTATCTATTATTCATGCCTTCCCTTAATTTTTCATACCCATCTGCAAAACTTTACATTTCTACCTACTGAATTTCATCTTGTCATATTTAAGATCTTTTTGGATCCTGATTCTATCTTCCATTGTGTAGACTATCATTCCATGAAGAGTCAGACATGACTGAAATGACTGAACAACAAGAAAATTCATTCCCATCTTTGTATCATCTGCAAATGTGATAAACATTCTATCTATGCTTTTATCCTAGTCAGTGACAAAAAACATTAGTCAGCACAGGGTCAAGCACAGATCCCTAAGGTTCTCCATAGTGGTGCCTTGTAAAATCTGACTTCTGACTGCATCACTCAACTGAAACTGCTTCCTCCAAAGTTTTCAATGATCTTAATTATCAGATCTAAGATTCTTGTGTAGCATCTGCTCCAGGACTAATTTCCCAACTCACACTCACATTGTTGGGCCAGACCAACAGATTTTGGTTGTTTCTCCCCTCTAGATTCTACAAGTAACCTTCGGGCACTTAGTTTTCTAATGTTATTACTCATAAGGCCCCGCTGATGTACTTCCCATTTATTATCATTTAGACAACTGGCTTTTAGAAAGGATATTCACTAAACAAGGATAGTAAGGACCATTGTAACAGAAGACTCATGAGGCATTGAAAATTATTTTTACCCAAAAGCAAGATATTTCATGTGAAGTAGCATCTGCTTTCATCCAATAACTCAAAGTCCCTATGATGCTTTCAAATTGACTAAGGACTTATTCCTATCTCATTTACTTCAACTGATTGATTGGTTGATTTAATGAAGATGTCTTGTCTTCTGTGATTAATTGAGAGTGAGGTGTATGGGGTGTTCATGGAGACTAGCCCTACTGGTATGAGAGTTTGCTGAGCCTTCTACCTTTTGTATCCACTTTCACCTAACTCTCACCTGTGGCTCCAAGAAGTTGTAGCATGCACAGTACTCACACCATCTTGGTAGCAAAACTATCTTGGCAGATTGGTTAAACCATGGTGATAGTAACCAACAGACCTCAAAAACCTCAGTGAGCCCAAAGGTGTCTACTCAAAACATGTGAAGACTCTCCTCCAGCTATTATTCTAACAGCCATAAAGGCAGCTGAAGCAAGCATTGTGGACCACTTAGAGTTTGGTCAGACATTGAAGAGACCAAGCTGATCCACTGCCTCCTGACTTTTGTCTTGCCACTAGACTTCAGTGACTCTGAAAGAGATGACTTTGCAACTCTGTCTCACTTAAATCTAATTCACGCACAGGTCAAGACATGATCCCATGGTGTCATTGATGTTCTTCAGAAAAGTAGAAGGATAAGCAACAATTGGGAGTTGGGGTTAGTCTGATTAATTCAATGAGTTCTCTAATTAACTTGATGAGATTACAGGGCAAGAGTAAGGGTAGGATTCTTTGCTAAGAGCCATCTGAGGGGGCCCTTTCTATAGAGTTTATCTGAGGGGGCCCTTTCTACAGAGTTTAGACATGCACACTGGACTTTTGCTGATAGGCCACTGGGAACTCAAGTTGAGTAGATACCAGAAACTCAGAAAAATAGTTCCTTGTGGCTCATAAAATCAAACTAGCAAATCAGATCATTATCCATTTTTTGAGAAGAAATGCAAGAATATAATGAAATAGATCTAAGAGGCTGAAATTTAGAAGGTTATATGTTCATGCACAGTTTTGTCCCTCAAGAGAAAATCATGGCAATTTATGACAGAAGCACATGGTGCTGGTATATATATTTCCACTTAGCCAGAGAGGGTAGTTCATGAACTCCTCAGCAGAGGAGATAGGATTTTGGGATTCCTTGGATAGTGATATCTAACTTTCATATCAAAGAAGGAAAATTACGTAGAAAAAGTCTCATGGATAACCTCAAGCTTCAGTTTTGAAAGTTCAAAAGTTCAAGAATCAGACCTTATAGTGCAAAGGTTCTTAATTTTTTGTGTGTGTCACCTAAGCAGCTATGTGGCGCTGTATGGTAGAGCACTGGCCTTGGAGTCAAGAAGACATGAGTCCAAATCCAAGCTCAGACACATTCTAGCTATGTGACCCTGGGCAAATCTGTCTGCCTTATTTCCCTCAACTAGAAAATACAGATACTAATAGAGCATCTGCCTTGCAGGGTTATTGTGAAGATTAAATGAGATGCTATTTGCACAATACTTAGCATGGTGCCTGGCACATAGTAAGCACTTAGTAAATACTTGTTCCCTTCCTTTCTTCTTTCCTTCCTTCTTTCTTTTCTTTATAGGCATTTTTGGCAGTCTGTTGAAACCTATGGACATCTCATTATTCTGTTTTTAAATACATAAAACAAATTATATAGCATTACAAAGGAAATGAATTACATTGAAATAAAAATAAGATTTTCTTCTCATTCAGGTTCACATACTCTTTGAAATCTATCCATACACCCCTTGGAGACCTACAAGTCCCAAGTTAAGAACCACTGTTCTAGAGAAAGAAATGATTTTCTGATGTAGCCTGTTCCTTAGAGAAAAACGTGTTTTATCCACATTGTTCCTATGCGGTGAAACCTTGGGGTTTGTGGGCTAGACTTCTTTCTTAAGGACCATGCCTTCAATCCAAATCACTCTGGCTCTCATTGATTGGTCAACAATAGGTCTCAGCCCAAGCCCACAAGGTTATTGTTTGGCCCGTGATTGCTCAGAGTGAATGGAAATAGCAATTGTCTCTGTTTTGGACAGAAACCCTAAGGGTCGTCCCCTCTCAGATTTATATATACATATATATATATACGTATATATATGTATATATATACGTATATATATGTATATATACATATATATACGTATATATATACATATATACATACATACACACACACACACACATATATATATATATATATATATATATATATATATATTTTACTAGGCAAAAGAAGCCATCCTTTGCCTCATTTCTTATCAAACCTTACTCACTAAATTGGCATTGCCTCAGTCACACTGAGACCTGGAAAAGACCTTCGCTTAAAAAGGTCATGGTCTCCCACCACATCCCATGCCATCTCCAGCCATCCTGATCTATTTCTTGCCTCTGGACCCAGATGGTTCCAGAGGAAAATGTGAGACTGGTGACTTGGTACAGTCCTGCCTCACTGTAATCCAATTCACTTGCAAGTCATGGCATCACCTTTATGATGTCATGGTCCTCTTTGAGAACAAAGGACAAACAATAATAACAATCTACTTGTAGGACAAAGCCAATGAAATAATACTCCAATGGTGTGAGTCTGATTGGAAGAAGATTGCTTATTCAGCAATCCCCAAAGTAGACTTACCTTCCAAAGGACAGCTAAATTGTATTAGGATAATATGAGTCTTAAGGGAACTGTGTAAGCCTATGTGGGAAAATATCACAAGATTGTCAAAGAGTTGCCCTGATATCAGCCACAAATTTATTTCCCTTAGACAGAGAGTTAATGGACAATTTAAGTCCTTTACCCATTGTTTTACTTTGCATCTTCTGCATCTCTGTGAGTTGAAATAAAGGTTTCCCCATATATAATATGAATCAAGAATCTTGAGTGCATAACAAGTCTAGAGACACTTTGACCCTCATTTGGGATATTGGGCTATATTCAAGAATGACCGCAATTTTCTCTTAAAGGGCTTCAATGAATTTTTTTAACCACATGCAGAACAATGGAACTACTATTGAAACTCTGGACCTAAGGAATAAGTACAAGACTCTTCACATAGAGCAGGGATTTTTAACCATTTTTTTGTCAGGGATGCTTTTGGCACTCTGGTGAGATCTGTGGATCCTTTCTCATAAAAATGTTTTAAATGCACAAAACAATACACAAGGGATTGCAAAAGAAACAATTATATTAAAATACACTTATCAATTTAAAAACAAAAGCAAGTTCATGGGCTTCCAGGTTAATAACTCCTGATATAGACACTGAGGAGGAAGCAACTTCTCATGCTCCTAGAAATGTTAAGGAGGACCCACATATCCCAAGGGCAAAAAATATCATCTAGTACTAGTCAGAAAAAAGATGGTATAGTGGTCATTTGCAGCTGACTGCTAAAATACCAATGTGAATTGAGTTGAAAAGTAAGAAAGTATCTGGCTTCCCAAGGCATGTATCAAGGACATAACAGAGAAGCTTGCAAGATTTATTGGGCCTAACAACCAATGCTCACCTCTAATTATTTACTTTAGAAAAGAAATAATGCCATCAGAAGGATTCTAGAATGAATTGTAAAGGATTATGAAGTCATGAGGAAGGCACCAAGGATCTTTGGGAGCAAAAGTGGCATTTCACTCATGCTAATTGCAGCTATGGGTTTCAGAAGAGAAGGACAGATTTGAAAAGTAGACAGCTGGTTACAAACATGGTATGTGAATAAATAAATAAAATAAAATGAAAAGTCACATTAAACACTTATAATGTATCATGCCCTATGCCGAGTGCTAGGGATATAAACAGACAAAGAAGATAGTATCAGTTTTCAAAGGATCTCCCATTTCTAATGGGAAAGAAAAAACAAAAAGGAGAGTGTGGGTGACAAAGCCCAGGAGCACTTTGTATGTGTTTGGCAGATCAGATGGGAATGAATGCTGAACCACAGAGTATACAAACCTAGAAGATAGTAAGATGGAGTGGTCTTTAGGGCACCTTCTTACTGGAGAATTTTAGTTGATGATGATAACTAGATGATATAGTTGATGACTCCCTGCTCATTGAGTTGGGTAAGTGACCATACCTGCCCTCAAAACCTTGGCAGGTCTTCAGGGTCTTGGTCCTTGATCACCAAGAAGAAGAAGGAGCCCAAGGGTCAATGGAGTCAAGATTCACTTCCATCGGGCTGGAAGATGAGAGGACAGCATCCAAGACAGGAGAAAGGGGAATAAAACATTCTCAGGAAAATCAGGGAAAAGACTCCCCCTTAAGTATCCACTCTGCTGGGAGGATATGTGTATATATGAGATTAAGATTTGGATGGGGGTTGAAAGGTCACAATTTAAAATACAGAAATGGTGTCTTCTGGGACAGTGATAGAATGCATGTAAAGACATCCAGTCAAATTATAGTTTTCTGAAAAATGAAAATCTGATCACAAGGACTCTAAACTAAAAGCTAAGGAAGGAAAAACTTCCCAGGTTTAAGTATACATACATATGTACATGCGTACATATATATATATATATATGTGTGTGTGTGTGTGTGTGTGTGTGTGTGTGTGTGTGTATGTGTATGTGTATATATAACTGCATATTATGAATATATAATATAAACATATATATTTACACACATACATAGACCTATGTAGATGTATATATACATATAGATGTAGATGTATATATCCACATGTATG
The DNA here is from genome assembly GCA_028658325.1 of Potorous gilbertii. Lineage (NCBI taxonomy): Eukaryota > Metazoa > Chordata > Mammalia > Diprotodontia > Potoroidae > Potorous > Potorous gilbertii. The sequence goes on along the minus strand of CM053772.1, from coordinate 77,533,334 downwards.
TATAAATGTATATGTATACATATGTGTCTTTTTAAGCTTTGAAAACTTAAGTTTCTAGGCTAGTAAAGCTTTAAATTGTACTAAGATTTTTGGGTTACCCTGTATTTGTCCAGTAAGATACCGTAGAGAACAACAGGCACAACAGAGAGAGAATATTAGTGAAGACTACCAGTGATTCATAGAAGAAAATATCCAAAAGAACACACAACCACAAATGTTTACACACAAATAGACAAAGGATAGATCATAAAGAAAATGATTGTCTTAACACCAAAAAAAAAGTAAATCTAACCTCATAAGTATTGCTAAGATTTGATCGGATATGACTGACTACAGCTATTGAAGCATATAAGTTATTGAAAAGGAACAGAATAGACCGAAGGAACAGTAGAGTGCTGTTGCATATTAAGGTATGACAACATAAGGACATTAATAAACCAGATGAGAGAGTATCGGGTTAAGAACCAATGAAAGGAGAAGGAATACTGCAGTCACTAAAAAGAGGAAGAGATGATGATTCTGAGAAACAGATGACAAACCAGGCATTGAGGCATGATGGTGTAGTGGTGGGGAAGTTCAAATGTTCAGACATTTCCTGGACTGGCTAGTTCTTGGCTCGCTTTGATGATCATTCCACTGTAAAAAAAGGTGGAGGAAATGATGGGGAGAAATAGGGCTGGACCTGGTTTAATAAGGTGAAAACTAGGGCTATTTGGAGAAAATAGACCAATCCACCTCAAAATTTGTGAAACATAAGAAATAGAAAGCAGAGTCTGACATACACTCTAGATTTAGGGAGAGTAGATTTCAAGTTCTCCAAAAAAGAATAAAATTCCCTGGCCTAAAATTTTGCAGCATCAATTGACCTAAAAGGGATGAAAACTATCCCTTCCCAAAACAAATTAAATTCTAGTGACATGAACAATTCTGATAAGGAGGAAAAGGAGGTACTGTCTCAAGACAAATATAAGTGTGCATGGAATTCATTGAACAACTAAGGATTTTAAAAGACATGTATTAAAGATGGAAATAAGGATACACAATTAAGCATAAATACCAAAGAGTGGTACAATTTAAAAACATTGTCTTTGAAAAAAATGATATTGTAGTATTTATTTTTCCCAAAACAAACAACCACAAAACCCCAAACTTAATAAACACCTAAACTAAATATCTTAACTAGAGACTATGAATAACTTTACATGCCTGGTATATACAATTGGTATAAGAAAGAAAGACCAGGTCCATTAACTTTAATGAGGTAACATCAAAGTTATCCATTGTATTTTCTGCAAGTTTTGTTGCTCTTTCATGTTATTTTCCTTTAACACAAAAGAAATTAATGTGAAAACTGTCTTTTTGGTTCTCTTTTGTTGCTGCTGTGACTTGATGCTGCATCATTTCAAACAGATCTTTTCACTGACTTTTTTGTGTTCTTCAAATTCGTCATTCCATACCATGCCATAATATTCTATGAAATCTATGTTCTCTTCTTAGATATCGTTTCTTTCAAGTTATGGTCTTCTCCACCAATGTAATTATTTTTCTATTGTACTTAATACACTCTAGTAAATATTAAATAGGAAGTTTTTCTCTCTTTCCCTCCAATTTTCAGGTTAAAGCTCTTTTGAGCAGATATGAAAGTTTTCAAACAATATCATTTTTATTAACCCTATGTTGATAGATTCCATTATAATCCCAAAACCCAACAGGGCAGTTTATCTCAATTTATTTAGCTTTCTCTGATCACTGGGTACAGTTTGCTTTCAGTTTTTTGCTATTATAAATAGCGTCATTATGAATATAGAATACATGGACTGTGTAAATAAAAGAGGCAGTATGGGACGGTGAATAGTCACCCTTAGAACTAAGAAGATAGTGGTTTAAGTCCTACTTCTGACACATATTTGCTGTGTGACCCTTGTCAAATCACTTGACTTCTCCGTGCTCTAAGCAACTTCATAGAACATGAGATGCAAAGAAAGTTCTGATTTGTACTTATAGAGGAGTTTTCTCACCCAAAAGTTCCCTTTTTCATTGAAATCACATATCTGGTTCTTATCTTGTACACATATCCCTATTTGGGAAAATAGTTCCTATTTATTCATATGAATTCTTCCTATCATTAAGTTTCTTGGGATATAATGCCAAAAGTGAAATTACCAGGTCAAACAGTTACAGTTATCACATTTTATTATAGTAGTTATAACAATATATCATAATATATAATAATTATTGATTTCTTTATGATGGTATTATTACAAATTATTATAACATGCTATAATATTTGATAATATTGCATGTTAATACCATGACAAAATGGTAGAAGAGGTGTATACCTGCATTGCTAGTGAATTGGTATGCAGTTATTAACTTAATAAAATAGTATCGGAATAAACTAGGATTGAATGAGAAATACTAAAAATGACCAAAAGGACTTTTTGTAATCTTTGTTACAGGAATGAAAAGAGTCAAAGACATGATAAGAATGAAAGTCTTATGGATGGAATGATAATGGAGAATGGAGAAAAGGTTACTAAATTCCAGTTTTACTTCTGCCTTCGCTCAGTCTTCAGACCAGGAGGGACAGAAAAACAACTGAGGAGATGATAAGGGATCTGCTAACTGCCCTCAACCAGGCTCAGACAAACTAAATCCCAGGGGACAGAAAGAATTTATTGCTTAGATGTGACTGATGAACCACTGTTACTGATCTTTGCATAATCACAGAGAATGAGAAGAACACCACGGGACTGGAGATGGGCAAACGTCATAATTTTTTTTAAGTACAGGATTTGGAGCCTTTATAAAGATTTCTATTAATTTAATTGACTTTCATTTCCGGGAAAATTCTAGATTATTTGAGAACAAATTAAGGTATTTGAGAAACATTTAGAACTCAACATTCATTTCAGTATGGATTCAAAAATGTAGCCCTGCTTTTCAGGCACAAGAATTCCCAGAATGTACAGCAGTAAATGTTTCAGAAACTCTGGGAAGATCTCTGTATAGGTAGCTGGGATTGGTTTATGGAGAATTTAGAAGGAAGAAGATGAAAGACAGGCATAGAGTTCAAGAGGATTGGACCCATTGTTCTGAAGAGACATGGAGTAGTGATGATAACCCCAATTTCCCAGGAATTCAGGAAGACTTTCAAAATCTTCCTTGTTATAATTATCAACAATGCATTTAAGTCTTCAAATTATTAATAAATGAGATGGGAAGTATGACCATGGTTGTGAATCTGGTGAGTTAGAATTAATATGACAGAGACAATTAATTTGAACAGAAAAGGGAGAATCTAGGTTGGGCAAAAGAGCCCCCCTCAGAGATATTCTCTCATGTCAGAGATTCTGAGCTGAAGCAAAGGGGGCTGATTAAGTACTTTCCATTTCTCATACCTAAGCAAGAAACCAGTTCCTTCTCCTTGTGGTCAGAAAATTGTTGGCTGCCATATTTCACTGTCTATACTGATCAGATCCTCTCTCCACTGAGTTTACTATTCTCCTTTCTTTTCTGTTCTGATTTATCCTCCCCATCACCTTAAGTCTAATTTAGCATGGTAATATTGGTTATGTGATCCTTTGGGGAGCACCGGAGGTGGGAAGGTAGAGCAGGTCTAGAATGAGAAGCTTAAGTGCATCCAACACTCAGTGGAAGAGGTGAAGTAGGTGAAAAATGGGTACCCTGGGGAACTTGCCAACCTCTCTGAGCTGGCTGCAAATGCTTTATAAAATGGTCAAAGGTTATAATTGGGAGAAATAAATAAAGACTAATAAATTTTAAAATGCCAAGAAATAAAGAAATAAATGCCCTCTAGAGTGATTTATAATCCAGACTTGAATCCCCCTAGACTTATCATTCCTTAACAGATCCAAAAGCCCAGGACAGAAGCTAAAAAGAATAGGAGCCTAAGGCTGAGTTCTTTTATTATTTCTTCTCTATACAATGCTACCAAAAGGGCAGGTCACTTTACAACTTTCATGAAGTCTTTCCTAATGCCATAATCAGTAATGTCCTCTCCTTTAGATAACACACAGCACTAAATAAATTACAGTGTATGAATATAATAGAATAGTAATTAATATAAAGAAATTATGCAGAATAAGTTTGAATATAAGACACTTTACCTCTCTCCTTTCTGAGGAGAAAGGAGAGAATCCATAAGTATAGAACATTGGATATATATAATATCAAGGTTTGTGGGTTTTTTCAAATTTGATCCATATTGTTCTATTTTTCTATATTGATCACTTTTTGCTGAATTTTTCCTCCCTTTTTTCCTTTTTAAAAAAATATTATTTGTTACAGGGAATAGCTCTTTGGGAAAAGGAGGGGAGAGATGCGTGAAATCTAGGCGATACATAAAGGGGTAAGAGGACAAGCATTTATTAAGTACCTAATCTGGGCCAGGGACAGTGCTAAGCACCTTACAAATATTATCTTACTTGATCCTCAAAACAACCCTGTGAGGCAGGTGCTATTATTGGCCCCATTTTATAGCTGAAGAAACTGAGGCACAGAGTTAAATGGCTTGCCCAGGGTCACAAGAAGTTTTTAGAGTTACATTTGAGCTGAAGTCTTTTCTGACCCCAGGTCTGGTGCTACGTTGATTAAAATTCTGTGCTAAAGAAAAAAGAAATATGAGAAGGTCTGAAATTACAAAAAGTTGAAAAGTGGTAGCAAAACAATATATACGCTGACTCCAACTATATAAGGGGAGATATAGCGGCAAAATTCATGGTAAAGACAATTACAGTTATCATGTAGTAATAGTGTGTGTTATACTTAGCCTGCCCATCAACATAGGAAGGATTAAACAGATGAAGAATATTGTGCAGATTTCAACATGCATCTGAATGGACACCCTGTTAAGTGGTGCTTAACCTGAGGTCCACAGACCCTGTGGATAGATCTCAGGGAATCCATGAATTTTTCAAAATATTTTGACAACTTAATTTCAACATAATTAGTTTCCATATTATATCTTTTATTTTGTGCCTTTAAAAACAGCCTCCTTAAAAGGGGTGTATACAAAAGAGGCCCATCACATACAAAAGAGTTAAGAACTCTTATCACAGAGTTTGTCCAACAGTTTGTAAGTATATATGTATATATATGTGCATATATGTGTGTGTATACATAAATACACATATGTGTATGCGTACATCACAACTGACCCCAACCTTCCTATAATTGCAAAGTCCCCTCTTTTCAACACAAACCTTTTACCCAGTATTACTATGTGGCAGCAAGAACCAAACAGAACTTCTCCAAAGAAAAAGCACTGCACAGAGAGCAATGGAAAAGCACATGACAGGTGTGAGCAGACTGTAACACCTATAATCAACAAGGAACTCTGAAGAACTGGAGCAAAGATGTCATCAAAGAACTGCATGACCCAAGAGAAAATGGATAGCTAGAGGTAAGAGGGAGGAATGCCAGGTGGACAGTTGCAATATTCTACTGGTACCCTCATAACTCAAGAGAAGCCTCCAGCATGAGGTGAACCCCCTGTGGCAAACTTTGGGGAAGATATGGACATATATGATTGCCACACAGGATGGGAAGACATGGCTAGGTTGAAATCTCCACCATTGGCAGAAAGTCCTGAATTGATGAGATCATAGGTCCATGAGTATTTGAGTAAATATACAGGTCATGGGAGAAGTAGTACCAAACAATAGTTGGAGGGGAAAAAAGAATGAGGGATTTTAGTGAATCACAAATTTAAAATGATCCAATGACATGATAGAATAACCAAAAACTCGTGTAATGTTGGGCTTTAAAAAGGAAAACACATGTCCAACCTAAAAGGGAAGATAATTCCACTAGACAGCTAGGTGGTACAGTAGATAGAGGACCAGGCCTAGAGTCAGGAAGATCCTAATTCAAATCTGACCTCAGACACTTATTAGCTGTGTAACCCTGGACGAGTCACTTAATCCTATTTGTCTCATATGTAAAACTAGGTGAAGAAAGAAGTATCAACCACTCCAGTATTTTGCCAAGAAAATCTTCCAATGGGGTCATGAAGAGTCAGTCTGAAAAGACTGAGCAACAATTCCACTGTTCTCTGTCTCTTTCACATGTTTTGTTCAGCTGTTTGCCACTCTTTAAGGACACAATAAACCATGGAACACGCCCAGAGGAGCATGGCCCAAAATGCAAGTGGAGGACAGGCCAAAGAGAATCTATTGGGGTGATCGAGTCTGTAGAAGAAAAAGAGGGAAGGGGGGACATGATAGTTGTATTCAAGTTTTTGATTGACTCCCTCTACTCAACCTTCCTCCCCACTTCCTCATCAGAAATTTGGACTCCATCCCTGGAACCACCTTGAGCTCAAACAAGTAGGATTATATCTAAGTAGGCTTGCAATCTGAGCCAAATCTTGCCCAGATCCAGACTTTCATTTTGTTTCCTGGCCATCTATAGACCACATCTACATCTGTAGACCAACTGCCTGATTACCATTTCCATCCTGATTCCCAGCACCCTTTTAGGTATTATCTTTCTCCATCAAATGTAAGCATCACGAGGCCATTTGCTTTTTTTTGTACTGCATTCACTTAACCCAGTTTCTAACAAATGCTTTATATCTTGATGTTTTTTGAGTCATTTTTAGTTGTTTCTGACTCTTTGTCACCCCATTTGGGTTTTCTTGGCAAAGATACCGAAGTGGTTTGCTATTTCCTTCTCCAGCTCATTTGACAGGGGAGGAAAGAGAGACAAACAGGATTAAGGGACTCGCCCTGGGTCACCCAGCTAGTAAGTGTCTGAGGCCAGATTTTAATTCAGGAAGATAAGTCTTTCTGACTCCAAGTCTGGCAATCTATCCACTCTGCCATCTAGCTATGCTTTTTTATCTTTAGTTGTCTTGTTGTGTTTGTCCTTTGTTCTCGAAGAGGATCATGACATCAAGATCATGATATGACTTGTGGTTGACTTTGATTTGAGTGAGGGAGGGCTGTGCAAGGTCATTGGTCTCACTTTCTCCTCTAGAGCCATCTGGATCCAGTGACCTGATACTCATTAGGATGACCAGCAATGGCCTCACCATTTTAAGCTAAGGTCTTATCACATTCTCACTTTAAGTCTAACTATCTACTTATCTACTGGAAAGAAGAATTAGATTTATCCTACTTGGCCCCAGGAGGCAGCCCTGGGAGCAGGTTGCAGGTATGGAGAAGCAGGTTTCATCTCACTGTAAGAAATAATTCCTGAGGGGCGGAGCCAAGATGGCAGAGTAGAAAGACTCACCTATGCTAGGTCCGAACCCACAGCCCATAGATTTCCTGTAAAAAGAACTCCTGACAAATTCTGGAACAGTGGAAGCCACGCAGAAACACAGTGAAGGAGAT
>CM053772.1:77515383-77525873 GCA_028658325.1 Potorous gilbertii | reverse complement strand
AGGCCGGACACTTGCCCGAAGTCTCCCGGCAGATCCAGAGCCCTTGGCTGCGTCGGGCCTCAGAACCGTGGAGATGGACTGGACAGAACCGGGAGAGGCCCCGAACCAACCCTCCTGGGCCACTGAGAGCTCTTCCCAGAACCCACCAACAAATGGTCCTCCAGCTGGGACTTGGGAGTCCTGGGGGGTGGGGTGCGGGTGGGGGGAAAGGCAGGAGGAGGGGTTATGAGCAAAAAGACTCATCTGCCTGCTGTCAGCCCCCCCTTACTTATCCAGCCCCCAGCATCTAGTTTCCCCACATCAATAAGGCTCAGATGCAGAATAAACTTGTTCTTTGTTGGTTCCCCAACCTCCTGAAGCCCAGATTATCACGAAGACCGGTCCAGTACTGTTAGTTGTTCCGCTTTTGGAAGAGAGATAAAATGCCAACAAATACTTGGATAATCCAATCCCCCTGAAACTGCCAGGCAATGCCACTGTGCTAGGTCAGGTATGTTTCCTCAAATCTTCAATATTTCCATCTATTTCTGTCCGCAGCTCATGGAGTATATTTTGATAACAGAACCATGGCTATTTCTCCCTGCATTGACCTTCACCCAAATGCTTCTTTCTGGTCGCTTGATTCTTCTTTTATGAGGGAGAGACTTAATGCCAAATGAGTGTCTCTTATATTAAAGTGTGATTTTTAGCTATAGTGTGTCAGACATCGCAATTATCCCTTTTCTATTTTTTCATTCTTTTGGTTTTGTTTGACTGATTCTTGATGTCTCGTGGAGTCATTAGCTTTCACTTGCCCAGTTCTAATTTTTAAGGAATTATTTTCTTCATTGAGCTTTTACACCTTCTTTTTCATTTGGCCAATTTTACATTTTAAGGAATTGTTTTTGGATTTTTGTATATCTTTTTCCATTTTCCATTTTTGTGCTTCCTTTACCAAGCTGTTGACTCTTTTTTCATGATTTCCTTGCAGCACTCTCATTTCTTTTCCCAGTTTTTCTCCTGCTTCTCTTCTTTGGTTTTGAAAACCCTTTTTGAGTTCTCTCAGGAATCCTTTTTGGGCCCAAGACCAATTCACATTTTTCTTTGAGGAATTTGGACATTATTTGTCTCTTCTGAGTTTGTGTTTTGACCATCTCTGTCACCAAAGTAACTTTCTTTGGTCAAGTCCTTTTTCAGTTTTATTTTATTTTTTGCTCATTTCCCCAGCCTATTTTGTGACTTTTAAAGTTGAACTCTGTTCCTGGGGTAGCAGGGGCACTGCCCCAAGCTTCTTATGCCAGAGTCGTGGGACCTGGCCTTGGCCTGCTATACTTGGGCCACTAGCCCAATGTGCTGAAAGCTAGAGACCTTGCTGCTGGCCTGCTGGCTTGCCAGGATACTTCCTGCACTGATCTGTGATTCCCTTTTACCTGAGAGAGACCTTTCCTGCTGGCCTTCTAAGTTGTCTTGGGCCAGAAAATCACTTCACCTTGTCTGTCTGTTAGTCTTGTGGCTCCAGAATTCATTTTGAGGCATTAATTTCTAGTTACTGAGAGGTGAATTTGGGAGAGTTCAGGCTAGTTTCTGCCTTCTGGTATCATGGTTCCACACCCCAGCACAATTATCAAAATAGGAAAATACATCTCACTTCAATTGAGACCACATTATAATTTAGTTTTAGGACAAACCCCATCAAATTAAATCTGATTTTACAGTCACAAATGGTAATGTTCAAATTTCAATTTTCCCAAGGGCCATTAGCTGCCAGCACCCCAAATTATAAGAACTTCTGCCTTCAGTTAACTCACCTCCAAAGATTATGGTGACAGTTCCACATCCCCATTTCCCTCTTTTGGGGCCCCCAGGCTCTTTTAAAGTGTGGACATTAGAACATCATGAAATTGTGACTGTATATCTCAGGCACAAAAATTGGGATAAATCAACCCTCTACTTGTCTTTTTTTATTTTGAAAATGTAATTTTAATAGATAATTCTTCATCTTACGTAGGAGCACGATAAAATACACCACATTCTGAAGCAACTCTAGATGATACACGATAAGAATGGGGGAACTTCAGATGGGCTACATAACCATCACCTTGAACTGCAAGAGACAAAAGATCCACTTGCAAATTAATAGGAACATAACTCAGATTGACTGACCATATGAATGGTTTAAAAATAAAAAGAAATCAAATATGCAGAGCGAGAAAAGTGCAAAGAGAAAAAGATAGGACAATTTAAAAAAATCATGGGAAATTAAATTAAAGAAGAAAAAGGGTGGGGGGAGGGACTGAGGGAAGCTCCTTTGAAGAATATCTGTGCGATCAGGAAATGATTACGCAGAAACTTTAAAGATTGGTTATATTACACTAAAAATTGAAAGACTTTCAAATTAAGAAAAACTTTCTAATATTTCAATTTAGCTGGTCAATATTTTGTTCATCTGGTGTGTAGATAAGATTGTAATAAATTACTTAGCAAATATTGAATAATTAGCAAATCTGTCATTGTTGTTCTATAAAATACAAAAGTTCATGTATTCAATTCAGACAAATTGGGAAGAAACAAAATTATAATGTCCATATCAATGCCAGACATGATGTGGCACAAAAGGAAAGTTACACATTTGCCAATCACATCTGCTGCTTGCTATCAGCCTTTCCCCTGGACAGTAATTATCTAACATTCTAGGTCTAGATACCAATTGTCATTTAACTGATCAGACAGTGATAATTTTGTACACTTTAGGTTTATTTTAATTAACATGTCAGTCACTTTAGCGATTTCTGTATTCTTGGGATCAATTTATGAGTATTCATTTAGCAGCATTTTATCACATATCTGCATCAACGAAAAGAAACTGGCAAAGTCCATGTCTTACTGTGTAATGTCAGATGGAGAAGACCCAAAACATAAAATGTCCCAGACTTGTTTCAATCTTCAAATACTATTGTCACATTAGGGAAACGAAATAAACACAGCAAAATAAACTGTACAAAGGCAAAGTAGAATAACAAAAAAATATTTTCCTAAAACATAAAATTTACAGAAGTTTCCAGACAAGCCATACAAAATGGTCACAAGCTTTTCTTGAAGGAAGTTTTCTACACTTGACAGCAGAATCACGATATTAGAGAGGGCTGTGATGTTTAATGTTCCCATTTTTGATCAAACAACCAAGCTTGTCCTTCTACAGCGTCTAAGGAGTTAGACTTGGCTAGAGGGGATATTCTAAAGTACAACTGGTTAGCTGCTTTAACCAATGCAATTGGCCTCACCATAAAAAAGGAAAAGGAGCCCACAAAACTGGAAGAAAAAAAAAGACATACCCCTGCAGCTAACTAACAATTACTTTCATTCACAGCGGCCACAGAGCTGGGCCACTGCTTTGAAACAATTTCACAGCAATCCGGATGATACTTCTAGCCTCTGCTCGTGCATTACAACAGTGAATCAGGACAAGACAGAGATTTGGTAAGGTGCATTTAGTCACCAAAGGACTGAAGATGGTCTGGGTTTTTAATTCTGTAGTGTTTCTAAGACTGTGTCCATTAAATGCAAACTGTTAGAGACCAACTTGACACACAAAAAAGGTATCAAGAAAAATTTATTTAAAATGGAGTTCAGAGTAGGGAAGGCCTACATTCCTTCCCCTGAAGGAAGGAGTAGCTTCCAGCATGGCCACTGGAAGGACTACCACCAGGTCAGTATGAGGCAGGACCCTTATAGAAGTCTGAACTTTGGATTTCCCAAGAGACTGTCCCCTGGCCATGTGACTTTATGTTCTCCTCTCTGATAGGCCCTTCCTCACATAGCTCCTTGGGTCTGCAAATTAGTTTCTGACCTCTAACCTGTCCATGCTAGGTCACAACCCCTATCACCTAGCAATGTGGACAACAGAACTTTCTTACTTATCACAAAATCCCCCCTCTTCCTTTATTAAAATCTGTTTCCACACCTAAATCCAATCAACAAATACCTCCTCACATTCTTTCCCCTATGAATTCTTCCCTTCATCTATCTCCCTTTTACATGAATATGGAAAGGAAGCACAATTGACCAACACATTGACAAATTACCTGTTATAAGTACAGTTACAGAGATTCAAAGGAAAAGGTAAATTTAATGAACTGTCCATTTAGAAGTTTTCATCTCATACACCGATATGGGAAGGAACATTATGTGATGCAGTTTCTGGTCTGGATGTTCCTTCAAGCTGTCTTCAGTACAGCATCTCAGCATCTTCTCTTTATCTTCTTGTAGAAATCCAGATGTCCACTCTCCTACAAAACTGACCTTAATACAATTTCAGATGACCATTCCTATCACTCTTACAAAATCAAAATTGGAACTTTGGCCAATTGTCATGTTTAAGAAATTCACATTAAAACGTGACTTATACATTTTACATGAATTCACTATTCATTTCCCACATTTGGAAGATGAGATTTCACTAGAGTCAATAACAGGCTCCAGTACTTACATAAATATAATAATCATTTTTAACACAGTACTTAACACATCATAAAACAATTCCAACTTCTGGTCATGTGATGCTTCTTTTAAAGCATTTACAATATATTGTAATATATTGTGGTCTATAGACCACAAACCATTTCTCTTTTAACATTAACCAACTGAGACAAAATAATAACTATGTATGCTAGCCTCACAAGCCCTTGACCTGATTGTCTCACACTATTACTAAGAATTAAAGGACCCTAAGTTATTGTTGTTGATCTAAAGTCCTAAGCCTAATAGCTTAATTTTAGACTTAACCTCAGATGTTCCCCTACCAACAACCTATTATTTAATAGATCTGGTATTATGCTTAGAAAACTTTTGATTATATAGGAAATTGCCATAAAGAGTAGGGACGTTTCAGGGAAACACCATCTCCCTAACTTCATGTCAATTCCAGGTAGGAGTAGATTAACAGCTGGCATTCAGCCAGGCTTAAATTCTGCCAGGTGTCAGTGGGGAAATTGAGTCAGGAGAATTCTACCTCAGCCCAGGCTGAACAGCTGCTCTCCCAGCCTTCCCATGAGATCAACCCCTTGCAGTTCATACCAGCATCTCACAGACTTACTAGTATCATGGATCAATGGCTTAGAATGCCTTTTCAGATATTCACACCAGGAGTTAGACTCAGAAGGACAGTCAGTTAATCTTAAAATAGCAAGCTCCAGTAATCAGTGTTAGATATGACTATAATATCACATTGGCTAAGGAACATATTTTGAAGCAAGTCTTAAGTGACTTACATGCCTTTCTGTACATGTTCTAGTCCTGATTAAATAACAACCATAAACTATTGCTCTAATAGATTTACATCTGTTTCTCAAACTAGTCTGTGCCTTTTTAATCCTGCACAATCTAAAAGAATGAACTACACATATAAGTTCAAACACTAACTTCAATTTAGGTTCAGGAAATGAATTCATATCAAAACAAACATTTAATTTTTCCATCAATGCCAAATATTACCAGAGGCTACCTACCTCTAAGAAAGTTAGAGTGAAATTCTTTTCCCCAAACTGAAGATGTCTCTGCCCAAATCTCTGTTCTATTTCCCACCCTCAATCCTATCAATCCAAATCTCCAGTTTACTGGCCACTCCCATCAAGACCATTCCTGGAGCCCCCAGACCACCTGGGACCACCCTTTCTCAGTAAGAGACTCCTTCCCCTCAGTCCCTCTGTAGATAAGATACAACTACAATTAACTTTAAATCCCGGTTTTGATCTATGGAACAATGATACAACATCATGTGTATACTTTGGTTTCCTTTCCTTTACCTAATTATTCTCATTACATCCAGAAGGAATGTTCCCAGGGATTTTATCTTACATCTTAGATCTTAAATTTGTCCTAAAAGGCCAATCACTGAAGATCATTTCTATACATTTTCAGATTCTCACCAAAGCAAGTTCTATATACAATCTCCTCAGCTGCTGGGGTGTCCTTTGTGACCAGCCTGAGGACTGCTCCTCCCTTCCATACATATACGCACAGTGTACCAGCTTTAGGTTTTAGCATTAGAACTATAAATGGCAAACTTACAATTCTCATAAGTGATAATGAAATTGTATAGCTGTGAACACAAACAATAAATTTCAGATGACATCAATTGCGTTTTCATGTCATATAAAAATTATTGACAGAAAGATGGGCTGTCTTACCAAATGCAGACAGCGACTGGCTGACTTCTCCATCCCGACCCATCCCTCTTCACCCTCCACCCATGGCTATGGCTATGTGCTGGACCTAAACACTTCAAGGTTGTAGATGCTGCCCCTTCAATAGTCGGGATAATAGCTTCTACTTGAAAAAGGGCAGAGTTTTCTTTTCTTCCTGAGTAATTTCCCTAATTTTTTTTTTAAAGCAAGTAAGCTTTTGAAGTGCAGTTGTTAGGCCTTCTAAGAAGCAAATTATCATACAATCTTCTTTTCCCTATCCTCACTCTTCTGATGGTCCCATCCTTGGTATTGTGGGGTCACCATTAGCCAAATGATCAGCTGACACCTGAGGAGAGGAAGGGGTCAGCAGGGGAGGTACCCAGAGACTGCTGTGGGAGTGGGGCCTGAGGCATAAGCAAAGTCACCTCAGGGAGAGGGACTGCAGAGGGTCACACCTCAGCAAGACCGGTTGCTGGGGCTGGGGGAGAGGGAGAAGGCCAAAACCCTGAGGGTCATAAGAAAGGGGATCATCAAAAATGTCTGGTTGAGCCCTTTTGAAGGGCAGTTCTAGCTCCAGGCATCTCATAATCTTTCCTGAGAGCTTGGTCCTGAGAGAGCTTGACAAAGGCTATTATATAGGAAACTTCTATCCATTTTCCTTCCAGGCACACAGTACAATTCTAACTGTAAGAGAGTATTCATTTTTAAAGTCCCCAAAATGGGCCATGCTTTGTGACCTTCTAGGTAATACTGAGGCCAACAGTGTTGCAAAAGAACACCAGCTTTTACCTTTTAAGTTCTTTAGAGAAACTAAATTTTTCCCAATTTTGTAAAAGACAAACCCAAAGGTAAATTTTGGGGGATTGAAGAGGATTGACCCATTACAGGCATTGGGCTGAAAGCCCCTTCCTCCATAAAGGAGGATATGAGAGTAAGCCTTGGAAAAAGATACAAGGGTAAAGAGATAACCCTAATTCCCTAGCACCTAGGGAATTCAGAGAGTTGGACACACATTTCGCAATAGGATGTTGGTCCTTATCTATGCTTTGAAAGGTGTGCCCAGGTGTACAGCCTGGAACACAGCCACTGGACTGAAAAGACAGTCTTCTAGCTGCCTGACCTATAGGTCAGGTCTGAAAACCACTTCCAAGGTGCTTGGAGAAAGAGAGGGAGAAAATGAAAGGGAGAGGTTTCCATACCTTCCAGTCTTGACTGAAGAGGAGCTATATAGTTCCTTGTCTCTTATTTTGCAGTCCCCATAAAACCATAAAACCTTTATATAACAAATTAACTTACAAATACAAATTGGGTAGGCCTTCCAAAAACCATACAAAAAATTTTCCAAAGCATTTCTTAATACAACAAATATTTTCCTCTCTTAAGAACAGTTTAACACACAGCCCCCTTGAACCTAATTGACAAAAATTACAAGGAAAGACCAAAAACCAAAGCTTTTTCACATTTGTCCATAAGCTTCCTTTAATAAACATAAATAGTTGATTTATAAAATTTCCTTCTTAACAGCAGAAATAAACTTTTAACACACTTGATATAGCCTTAGATGGAACAAGCTTGAAAATCACACCTACATATATATAAATATATGTATATATTTATATATGTATATATTTTTAAAGGATTCTCATTTTCTCAATAAGAATCCTATAACAAGGAAACTCTTACAAAAAATTCTTCACAGCTCCTTTTTAACCAATTCATCATTGAATTAACAATATAATTCCTAACATAACATTTAGATGGATTACCTAAAAATTTAAACTTATTTAAGTTTACTTAAAATTTAAAATAAGCCATTGACCCATTCAGCTTACCACTACGTGGGCACACTTTCTCTATCACCTGATACACTTTCAGAGAGAATCATCCCAAATTTGATTACTATCTGCAGCCAAAACCCTTATTTCTAGGGGGGGGCGAGGGTGTGTGGAGGAGCCAAGATAGGGGAGTGGAAAGACACACATATGCTGGCTTCTAGCCCACAGCCCATAAAATACATGTAAAGAAGAACTCCCAACAAATTCTGGAGCAGTGGAAGCCACACAGCAACAGGGTGGAGGAGATTTCTGTTCCAGAAAGACCTGAAAAACTGACACCAAAGGTCTGTTACTCACTGGACCCGAAGCACAACCCAGCCCTGCCTTGGCTGTGGCACTGAGGGGAGTAGATTGCAGCAGACTTGAGGGGCAGAATCTCCAGGAGCAGCGCAGGTTCCTCAACCCACAGGCGCCAAAGGTCAGTGAGAGTCTTTTTGGCTGGCCAAGAGGGGAGCAGGGTGTTCCCATGACTCAGGCCCCCTCGAGAGGCAGCAGCGGAGGCAGCAGTGGACAGGGGCTCCCAAAGCAGACAGGAACTCAGATCTATTGTTGAAGGTCTCCAAGTAAACCCCTTGAGGGAACTGAGCCCTGTGTGGTGGCCCTGCTCCCCACCCGAGCACCTGAACTTAATCTCACACTGCATAGCAGCCCTGCCCCCACCAAAAGCCCTGAGGCTGGAAAGCAGCATTGGAATCTCAGCCCCCAAGCTCTGTCTGGGTGGAACTGGAGGCAAGGTGGGTGTGGAGAGGAAACTCAGAAGTCAAGTAACTAGCTGGGAAAATGCCCAGAAAAGGGGGAAAACAATAAGACCATAGAAGGTTACCTTCTTGGGCAACAGGTGTCTCCTCCCATCCCAAGGAAAAGGCATGCTGCCAGAGGAATTCAACGACCCTCCCTGCAAAGGGGACTTAAACTTGGCTCAGGCAATAGAACACCCTAAAAAACAAGTTAGCAGCTTACTAAAGAAGAACCAAAAAAATGCTGAGGAAAATAGCAGCTTTAAAAAGAGGCTAACTCAATTGGAAAAAGAAGTCCAAAAAGCCAATGAGGAGAAGGAGGTTTTAAAAAGCAGAATTAGCCAAGTGGAGGAGAAGGTTCAAAAGCTCACTGAACAAAAATAATTCATTGAAAGAGAGAATTGAGTCCAGGCAAAAGAATGACTATGAGTTAAACCAAAAAGTTAGTAAACAAAACCAAAAATTTTAAAAAATAAAAGATAATGTGAAAGAACTCATTGGAAAAACAACTGACCTGGAAAATAGATCCAGGAGAAATAATTTAAAAATTATTGGACTACTTGAAAGCCATGATCAAAAAAAGAGCCTAGACATTATCTTCCATGAAATTATCAAGGAAAACTGCCCTGATGTTATAGAATCAGAGGGCAAAATGGATATTGGAAAAAATCATCAGTCACCCCCTGAAAGAAACCCGAACAGAGAAACTCCTAGGAATATTGCAGCCAAATTTCAGAGGTCCCAGATCAAGGAGAAAATACTGCAAGCAGCTAGAAAGAAACAATTTGAGTACTGTGGAAATAAAATGAGGATAACACAGGATCTAGCAGCTTCAACATTAAGCGATCGAAGGGCTTGGAGTAGGATATTTCAGAAGTCAAACTTCAAGGGAAAAAATGGACATTCAGTGATAGAGACAAATTTGAAGATTTCATGTTGAGGTAAAGACCAGATCTGTATTTAAAAATTTGACAAGAATCAAGAGAAGCATGAAAAGGTAAACAGAGAAAAAAAAGATAAATCACAAAAGACTCCCTAAAGCTGAACTGTTTACATTACTACATGGAAAGAAAATATTTTTAACTCTTGAATCTTTTCTCAGTATTTGGGTAGTTGGAGAGATTGTACATACACGCACACACACACACACACACACACACACACACACACACATACACACACATAGATGGATAGAGAGTACAGGGTGTGTTATATCAGAAGAGATGATATCCACACACACACACCCACACATACACACACACAAAAATAAATTAATTAATTAATTAAGGGGTGAAGGAGGAAAATACCAGGAAGAGAAAGGGAGTAATGAAACAGGGCAGGCTATAACTCATAAAAGAGATAAGAAAAATCTTATTCAACAGAGGAGATAAGGGAGAAGGGGAGGGGGGAGAAATAAAGCTACTCTCCCCACGTGTGGCTGAAGGAAGGAATAATGTTCACCAAATTTGATATGAAAATTTATATCAAACCACAGGAAAATAGGGGACGAGGAAAGAAGTGGAGCAAAGGGAATGCTAGAAGGGAGGGCAAATGGGAGAAGGGAGTCACTAGAAATAAACACTTTCGAGAAGGGACAAGGTCAATTGTAGGGCAAAAATACAGGGGATAGGGTCGGTCAGAGGGCAATATAATTAGTATTATACAACATGATGACTATCATGAAGTCTTTTGCAAAACAACACATGTTTAGTCTGTATTGAATTGCTTCCCTTCTTAGTGGGGTGGGGGTGGGAAGG
>CM053772.1:77491340-77514883 GCA_028658325.1 Potorous gilbertii | reverse complement strand
ATCTCCTTCACTGTGTTGCTGCGCGGCTTCCACTGTTCCAGAATTTGTCAGGAGTTCTTTTTGCAGGGAATCCATGGGCTGTGGGTTCGGAGCTAGCAAATGTGAGTCTTTCTACTCCACCATCTTGGCTCCGCCCCCTCCCAGGGTTATTGTGAGGAGGATGTAAGATAACATAGGTAAAGTGTTTTGTAGACCTTGAAGTGTGAGCTATTGCTATGAGTATTAAGAAATCACCACAATATTATCAATCAACAATATTATGATAGTTATTAAATATGATATATAATGAATAGTTATTAATATCAGGATGACTTGATAGGAATAGATTTTTTTTCTTGGTGGATTACTGATTACCAGCAACATTGCTACTGTACTGACCAATCAAAAGGTTCCTCTCTGCTTTGCAATTATCTTTTTTTGTGGAAATGACATTAAAGAGGGACCATTTCACAGCCCTCCTAGAGGGACATGTCTTAGTCACTAATGACTCTAAATTAGGATAAGAACTCAAAACAACTAAGATACAAACTTCTGACATTTGGCCAATCCTTTAAGTTTGTCTCCAATCAAAGAGACACTGTGGAAAATTCTTTTTCTTCCTTCAACCTCCCCTCCCCTCCTTCCCTATCAACCTGCTCTGGCAAGTTGGAGCAGATGAAACATTTCTCAGTATTGTCATAGTTGAAAATGGAGCTCACTTGGAAGAATTTCATTCCTTCAAAATCAGGTGAACTTCTGCAGTAGGAAGTGTAAGGCACACATGAATATGGAAATACAGTAAATTCAATGATGGTGCTGCTGTCAGATTGTGCTGTCAGGACAGGACTGTTTTTCAAAGTCTTATCAAAGACTCATTCTACTGTAGGCCAGATAGGACTGTGTGCCCTACCCCTCCCAACTAGGCAAAGTTGATGGACTCCTACTCTGAATTTACTGTGTTCAAACCAGGGCCTCTGTGTTTGTCCCTTCCCTCTCCGATGGCAGCTCACCAATTTTGATAGCCAAGCTTGTAGGTACAACCCTTTTTAGTGCTCAAAATAAGAGGTTGCCATATTACACTGGAATAAAATGGGTTTAAATTCCATTTACTAACTATGTGACTTTGGTCAAGTCATTGTACCTTAGATTTTTCATTTGTAAAATAAAAATAATAATATCTCCATTTCTACCTAGCCATGTTGTGAAGATCAACTGAGATAATATATGTAAGGTGTTTTGTGAATGATAAGGAGTATGTAAATATCCTATATTATCACATTTAGGAAGCCAGGGCGCTGTTGAACTGTGGATTCATAATGGGTTTAAGAAATACCCCAGGACTGGATCAACTTCTTTCCTATTGTTTTCCTCCTCCTCCTCCTCTTCCTTCTCCTCCTTTCTCCCTTTCTTCTTCTACCAGGCAGTAGAATAAATTTAGGCAGAAGCATAGTTTCTGGCTGGTTGTGTTAGGCTGCCCAATTTATACCACACTGCTTTGAGCTATAGTTTCTAATCTTCTTTGATCATGTGTTTCTGTCAGTAAAAAATTCTTGAACATGCACCGTCAATAAATGTAAATTTATTTATAAATTCTATACATGTACTATTCTATTAACATATTATACACGATAAAACACAAAGTAGAAAAGTAAAAAGATGAGATCAAGATTAAATAAATCATTAAAGTAAGTTTTGCTTAATTTCTGAAGTTAAATATCTACTTTTCACTAACATTTTATTATTAAATTAATAACCATTTTTATTGTTTAGTCGTTTTTCAGTAACATCCAACTCCAGGACTAGCGTCCCATCTAACACAGTGTTTTGTTGTTCAGTCATTTCAGTTGTGTCCAACTCTTTGTGACCCTATTTGGGGTTTTCTTGGCAAAGGTAATGGAGTGGTCTGCCATTTTCTTCTTCAGCTTATTTTACAGATGAAGAATTGGAGCAAATAGGATCAAGTGACTTGCCTAGGGTCACACAGTTAATAAGTATCTGAGGCCGGATTTGAACTCAGGAAGATGAGTCTTCCTGATGTTAAGCCCAGCACTGTATCCATTGCGCCATCTACCTGCCCCAACAATAATAGTTAACTCTAATATTTAAATAGCAACATTGAATAACACAAATTAATAATATTTAATATCATTAAGCTAATAATATTTTAATAAGATAAATGGGATTTGATATTTTGTGTTCACAAAATATTATGTGCAGTAATTTGAAGGTCTGGTTCCATGTTCAGTTTATCTGGACCTTTGGTTTTAATGACTACTATGGTTGAAAAAAGATGCCTCCCAGAGATAGGTAGATGCAAATGAAAGAAGTGCATTGTTGGTTGACTGGCTAAGTCACTATACTCAATGCCATCCACCAGATATAAAAAGGTTCTTTTGGTTGTTGTTGTTGAAAATTCAGTAAGTAAGTTATCATCTTTCTTGATGTGAGGGAGCAGCACTAGGGCATAGGCTCTGACAGTCAGGTACCAGATGTGAATGGTGGCTCTTTCAGATAGGGAAGAGAATTGGGAGGCAGCATAGGTATCAAGATGCTTGAGTAGGTCCTGGTTTCCTTGTGGTAGATGGATACTTCACTTGATAGACCTGGGGTTGGTGAACTTGTTTTTTAAAAAATATTTTTATTTTTATTTCAATATAATTTATTTCTGTCAATCTTTAATATTTTAAGTATTTTTAAAATTAATTAATTTTTAGTTTTCAACATTCACTTCCACAAGATTTTGAGTTCCAAATTTTCTCCCAATCTCTCCCCTCTGCCAACCCCAAGACACTGTACATTCTAATTACCCCTTCCTCCAATCTGCCCTCCCTTCTATCACACCTCTCCCTTCTCTCACCTCTTCCCCTCTATTTTCTTGTAGGGCCAGATAGACTTCTATACCCCATTGCCTGTATGTCTTATATATACAGTTGCATGTAAAAACATTTTTTAAAATTTGTTTTTAAAACTTTGAGTTCTGACTTCTCTCCCTTCCTTCCTTCCTACCCAGCCCCACCGAGAAGGAAGGCAACTGTAGATAGGTTACATGTGGAGTTACGCAAAACATTTCCATAACAGTCATGATGTGAAAGACTAATTATATTTCCCTTCATCCTATCCTGCCTCCATTTATTCTATTCTCTCTTTTTCCCTCCACAAAAGTATTTACTTCTAATTACCCCTCCTCCCATTTGCCTTCCCTTCTATCATTCTCCCAGCCCCCCACTCATTCCCTTCTCCCTTACTTTCCTATAGCGTAAGATAAATTTTCATATCAAATTGAGTGCGCATGTTATTCCCTCCTCAAGCCAAATTCAATGAGAGTAAGATTCACTCTTTCCCTCTCACCTCCCCCCTTTCCCCTCCATTGAAAAAGCTTTTTCTTGCCTCTTTTAAGTGAGAGATAATTTACCCCCTCTATTTCTCCATTTTTCCTTCTCCCAATATATTCCTCTCTCACCCCTTAATTTTATTTTTTAGATGTCATCTCTTTCTATGCAACTCATCCTTCCTATTCAATTCAACTCTATATGTATATAATCCTTCCAGCTATTCTACTACTGAGAAAAGTCTCAAGTTGCAAGTATTATCTTTCCATGTTGGAATGTAAACAACTCAAATTTAGTAGGTCTCTTATGATTTCTCTTTCTTGTTTACCTTTACATGCTTCTTTTGATTCTTGTGTTTGAAAGTCAAATTTTTTATTCAGTTCTAGTCTTTTCATTGAGAATGCTTGAAAGTCCTCTATTTCATTGAATGACCATTTCCCCCCCTTGTGTATTATGCTCAGTTTTGCTGGGTAGATGATTCTTAGTTTTAATCCTAGCTCCTTTGATCTCTAGAATATCATATTTCAAATCCTTAAATCCCTTAATGTAGAAGCAGCTAGATCTTGTGTTATATTGACTGTATTTTCACAATACTTGAATTATTTCTTTCTGGCTGCTTGCAATATTTTCTCTTTGATTTAGGAGCTCTGGAACTTGACTAAACTATCCCTAGGAGTTTTCTTTTCTCTTTCAGGAGGTGACCAGTGAATTTTTTCAGTATCTATTTTACCATCTGGCTCTCAATTATCAGATCAGTTTTCCTTGATAATTTCTTGAAAGATGATGTCTAGGCTCTTTTTTTTTTGATCATGGCTTTCAGGTAGTCCAATAATTTTAAAATTGTTTCTCCTGGATCTATTTTCCAAGTCAGTGATTTTTCCAATGAGATATTTCACATTGTCTACTATTTTTTCATTCCTTTGGTTTTATTTTATAATTTCTTGATTTTTCTTAAAGTAATTCACTTCCATCTGCTTCATTCTAATCTTTAAGGAATTATTTTCTTCAGTGAGGTTTTGGGCCTCCTTTTCCATTAGGCCAATTCTGCTTTTTAAGGCATTTTTCTCCTTGTTGGCTTTTTGGATCTCTTTTGCCATTTGGGTTAGTCTATTTTTTAAGGTGTTATTTTCTTCAGCACTTTTTGGGTCCCCTTTAGCAAGCAGTTGACTCAGTTTTCATGATTTTCTTCCATCACTCTTATTTCTCTTCTCAATTTTTCTTCTACTTCACTTACTTGATTTTCAAAATCTTTTTTGAGCCCTTCTATGACCTGAGACCAAGCCATATTTTTCTTGGAGGCTTTGGATGGAGGAGCTTTGACTTTATCATCTTCATTTGTTTGCATATTTTGGTTTCCTTGACACTAAAGTAAGATTCTAGAGTCTGATTCTTTTTCCAATTTTTGCTCATTTCCTTGGTCATTTACTTGACTGTTGAGCTCTTTGTCAAGGTAGCTTTCTGCTTCCAGTGGAGGCAGGGGTGTGTACTGTCATCAGCTGTATGGCCCCACAATCTGTGGGCTTAGACCTTCAGAAACAACCACTGCCTCTGGCCCCATGTGAACACCCTCTCCCTCCCTGGACCTGGGGCTGGACCACTCTATTCTCTCACACATGTCAGACAGATTTTTTCCATTGATCTTCCAATTTGTCCTCAGCATTTTGGGGTTGTGAAGTCTGGAAACTACCACAGGTGCCAGAGGTTCAATCCCTCCAAGTCCTGTTCAGGTCCTGTCTGGTCCACCATGGCCCATGCTGGACTATGTTCTGCTCCCACCATAGCTCAATAGATGCTTTCTGTCAACCTTCCAGGTTGTCTTGGGCTAGAGATTTGCTTCACTCCGTCATTCTGTGGATTCTGCAGCTCCAAAATTGTTTAGAGTCATTTTTTTACAGGTATTTGGCTGGACTTGGGTGGGAAGAGCTCTAGCAAGTCTCTGCTCCTTGATTCCATGCCCCCCCCCAATATTTTAAGTATTTAAAGACCTTATTCTGAGAAGGCTCCACAGACTTCACCAAAGGGTCTATGATATATTTAAAAGGTTAAGAAGCGCTGTGTATGCTGTCTGATGGGTTTGGGGTGGGTTATGGATCAAGGTTATAGATCTTGGAGAATTCTGGGCTTGGCAATTTAGGCCCTGAATCTTCTGGGAGCAATAGCTGCTACTCATCTTTCACTAGCTGTTCCTGTCATGTTAACTCTGTTTGGGCTCTCTGCTGTTCTTCCCAGCACCAGCTTCCCTTATCACCTTGATGGCAGGGGCTAGGGAGGAGAAAAGCCCAGCTGGGATTCAGGAGCCTGTGACAGGAAATTATTTATAGTTTTGCCCAGTAGAGGATGGGGAAGAGGGAAAAGAGGGGCAGTTGAGGATTGAATGGGCAGGGGAGGGCTTCCTGCTTGCGTACCACCCTATTAGGGGAAGAATGTCTGTGACTCAGCAGAGCAAGCAGGAGGGTGGAACTGGAACCAAGTGGACAGAACCTGCCTGCCTATCTGTTGTTAGGCCGGTAATCAATTCAAACAAAGTACAGTTGGCACGAGCTTATGAGGACCCTTTTCCTGCCAAGAGGATGGAAGACCATATAAGGACTGTCCCTTAATTATTCTTGAGATCTGACTGGATGACTTTGAAGGGTAATTCCACTCTGGGAGAGACAGAGAGATAGAAATAGAGGCAGAGTGAGACATTGAGAGAGAGGAGAGACAGAGAGGTAGGGACAGGGACACAGAAAAAGAGAGAGAATAGAAGAGATTGAGAAAGAACAGAGACAGAGAGATATTTAGAGAAAGGGGAGATAAGGAAATGGAGAGGTGATAGACAGAGCCAGTCAAGATCTCTTTCTTATAGAACAAACAGTATGCCTGTGCAGGTCTTACATTTCTGTGTGTCTTTTCCAGTACGTCTCTGGGTGACCTTGGACAAGTCACTTAACCTCACTTGTTCTCACTTCAGAATGAGAAGGTCAGACTAGAGCAGTGTTTCTCAAGTTTTTTGCCTCCAGGACCTCTTTGTACCTTAAAAAAATTACACAGGACTCACCTCAAAGAACTTTTGTGGACAATCTTAGAAATAAAAATATCTTAGTATTATTATGAAAATGGTTTTGAACCCTTGAAAGGGTGTTGGGGATCCCCAGATGTTCCAGGACCACATTTTGAGAACTGACGGACTAGACGATCTCCAAGGTGCCCTTCAGCTCTGAATTTATGATTGCATGAGAGAGGATGCAGTGCAGCAATTATGTACATTATGAGCTAAACATTCTTCATGCCAGTCTGAAAAGCCTTGCTCTCACTAGCGTAGTAATGACTTAATCAGATAAATGCATTTCTGCTCATGCATTATCCCACTTATGGGCCTTCCTTCCAAGTAACAAAATGCTTTACTCCTAAGGAATCGTGATTTCCACTATATTAGAAGGTTTTGCCTACCTAATGCTTTATGAGAAAATACTAGGGGCTGGGAAGGTGCTGCTTTAAAATTTGAAAGTGTCTGATGTGCCAAAACCAAATGTGTGTGTGTGTATGTGTGTGTGTGTGTGTGTGTGTGTGTGTGTGTGTGTGTGTGTGTGTGTGTATCTGGGTGCGGTGGGACAGAGCATTTGTTTCCTTATGTTAGGTTCAACTTGCTTTTAACTTGTGCTTTGCACATATGTGTATTGACCTCTGAGGACATGAATTTTATTGATGGCTACCTTCTTTGATTCTGTGAATTACTGAGCATCTTTGTTACTTTTCTTCTTCCTGTGTTTTATCAGCAACTCTGTGTGTTATCTGGCTTGGCAGATATATGCAGGCCAGGCAGTTTTCGCTTCTTCCATTTCTTTTCAGTTTAAAGCTTTCTTGATCAGATTTGGAAGAATCCAGGATATATGTGTTGTTTAGTTGGTTCAGTCGTGTCTGACTCCTTGTCACCCCATCTGGGGCTTTCTTGGATAAGATATTGGAGTGGTTTGCCATTTCCTTCTCCAGCTCATTTTGCAGTTGAGGAAACTGAGGGAAACAGGGTTCAGTGACTTGCCCAGGATCACACAGTTGGGAAGTATCTGAGACCATATTTGAACTCAGGAAGATGAGCCTTCCTGACTCTAGGACACTACAACTACCTAGGTGCCCTGAAGATGTATATATATATATATATATATATATATATATATATATATATATATATATATATATATATGTATACACACACGTGTGTGTGTGGGTATGTATATATGTATGTATATGTACAAGTGCATGCATATGTATATCTGTATGCATATACACACATACACAGGTGCATACATATATACACACATACAAACATACAGATACAATACATACATACATACACACATATACATACACAGACATACACAGTGACTACCCTGGCTCCTATTGCCTGAAAATCAGGTGTTCCACACTGTCCCCTAGGGAGATCTCTAGGCTCTCTGCCATTTTTTCCATGTCTACCATTGTTTCTCAGCCTCTTCACCATAGTGTTCCCCCAATTATACAGATTTTCTGTATTCTGGTTCCTTGTATCCCCTTAATTCTTGGATTAAGTTTTACTAAGGAATATTTACTTCAAAGGTATAGCCAAAATAAAGATTCTCCTCCCCTAATACCTGGTAACATAATCACCTGTACCACCTTATTCTCTGGGGAGGGGATCAGGTTCACAGCTTAGCTCAGCTCTTATACATCAGAGTACCAAGTTTAAGGTCAATCCCATACTCTCTAGAGTTTGAGGCACCCCAGATTCTTGCACCTTTCCTGATGGACTGGCTAGCTGCACATCTGATCTGGAATCCTGGTTCTAAGGTCACTATAACTTGGTTATGGGTCTGGTGCACCCCCTGAACCTAGCCCTGAAAACTCCAAGTCTATTTCAGGGCATAGAAATAACATAGGAGAGCAGGGGAAGGTAGATCTTCCCTCTCTCTCTTCAGTTCATGGCTCATGCTGTGGACAAACTTGAATCTTCACTCTCTCATGATGCTTCTCGGTACAGGTGATTATGTCACCAGGTATTAGGGGAGGAGAATCCCACACGTTGTAGGGGAATGCAGAATGTCTTCTCCCAGAAGTTGATTCCTTCATCTTAGCTGATGTGGGTATACTCCAACACCTTATTACTATATATATATATATATATATATATATATATATATATATATATATATATATATATATATATGTGTGTTACATACACACACACACACACAGACACACACACACACACACACACACATTTTTTAAAGCCAGATCTCATTAAGAGCACTCTCTCTCTGACTTAAAGCCCATCAATCTTTGATTTGAAACATGGAACAGACAGCCACATCTTGTTCTTAGGCCCTATCTTCTTCATTAGCTGGTCATTTCCCAAATCATTCTTTCTCTTCAATTGACACTAGTGACAAAAAATACCACCTTTGCCCCTCAGGGCTAGATTTCTTGCTGTTTTGGGGTGCCAACGACCAATTGCATTGCAACAAATAGATATTGTACTTTAATTTTGCCAGAGTGGGCAGAATGATCAATTTGTCCTACCTCTGAGACCTGGACTTCGGTAAACCATGGTGTGTGCTCCTCTCAATATGGAAATAACACAACCCACACACACTAGGGTCCTTAGTTGTGTTTTTATTCCACAATACCTTGAAGTTTACAGTAGTTAGTTGGTCCTAGTAAGAGAGAGATATGACAGCCTTTGGTTCCTGAGGTATGCCCGTTCAGTTATCTTAGAGCTCAGGGAGGGGCACCCCTCAAGCCTGTTTAGTCATATATTAATTATATTTATTAAGTATTTATTATTTCCTTTTTTCACTTCAAAACCAACTCTTTCTCTAGGCCTTTATTTCATAAAACCTCTTTTAAAAGCCAGAAGTAGAAAAGATATAAGAAAAGTCACTAGACTAAAAAGATAAAAGAAAAGTTACTAAAGTGACTAAAAGTGAACAAAAATCACTAAAATCACTATGTACTTTGACCTAAAGATTTCATTACTGGGCATATGTCCCAAAGCAAGTCAAAGACAGAAAGAAAGACCTCATATGTACCAAAATATCTATAGCAATACTTACCATGTTAGTAAAATAATCTTTTTTTTCCCTTGCATGGTGGTCAGAAAAAGTGATACAGGGGCACTCTCAAGGTTCTCTTTGTATTAAAAAATATTTATTTATTTTTAGGTTTCAACATTCACTTATGCAAGATTTTGAGTTCCAAATTTTCTCCCCATCTCTCCCGTCCCTCCAGCTTCAAGATGGCATACATTCTGATTGTTCCTTCCTCCAGTCTCCCCTCCCTTCTATCATTCCTCTCTCTTATGCCCATCTCCTTTACTTTCTTGAAGGGCAAGATAGATTTTTATACCTCATTGCCTGTATATCTTATTTCCCAGTTGCATGTAAAAACAATTTTTTAACATTTGTTTTTAAAACTTTGAATTCCAAATTCTCTACCTTCTTCCCTTCCCACCCATTCTTATTGAGAAGGCAAGCAATTCAATATAGGTTATACATGTATACTTATGCAAAACACTTCCATAATAGTAATGTTGTGAAAGACTAACTATATTTCCCTCCATCCTAACCCACCCCTCGATTATTCTATGACCCTGTCTCTTTACCAAAGTGCTTGTTTCTGACTCCTCCCTGAATCTATCCCCACTTCTATCATTTCCCCTTCTATCCCCTTCCCTCCTACTTTCCTGTAGGGTGAGATTCCTAAATGAGTGTATATGTCATTCCCTCCTAAAACCAAATCCAATGAGAGTAAGTTTCACTCATTCCTTCTCACATCTCCTCTCTTTCCCTCCATTGTGAAACCTTTTTCTTGCCTCTTTTATGTGAAATAATTTACCCCATCCTATCTCTCCCTTTCTTTTTCTCCCAATATGTACCTCTTTCACTCCTTAATTTTATTTTTTAGATACCATTCCTCATATTCAACTCACCCTGTGCCTTCTATCTATCTATCTCCTCCAGCTACCCCAATACTGAGAAAGGTCTCATGAGTTACAAATATCATTTTTCTATGTAGGAATGTAAACAGTTCAACTTTAGTAAGTCCCTTATGATTTCTCTTTCCTATTTACCTTTTCATGCTTCTCAATTCTTGTATTTGAAAGTCAAGTTTTCTATTCAACTCTGATTTTTTTTAACAAGAATGCTTGGAAATCCTCTATTTCACTGAAATTCCACTTTTTTTCTCCTGGAGTATGATACTTAGTTTTTCCGGGTAGGTGATTCTTGGTTTAACCCTAGTTCCTCTGACTTTTAAAATATCATATTCCATGCTCTTAGATCCCTTAATAATCTTGTGTTATCCTGATTGTATTTCCACAATTCTTAAATTGTTTCTTTCTGGCTGCTTGCAATGTTTTATTCCAGACCTCGTCTGGAATTTGGCTACAATATTCCTAGGAGTTTTCCTTTTGAGAACTCTTTCTGGAGGTGATCAGTGGATTCTTTCCATTTCTATTTTACCTTCTGGTTCTAGAATATCAGAACAGTTTTCCATGATAATTACTTGAAATATGATGCCTAGGCTCTTTTTTTAAATCATGGTTTTCAGGTAGACCGATAATTTTTAAATTATCTCTCCTTAATCTATTTTCCAGGTTAGTTGTTTTTTCCAAAGAGATATTTCACATTGTCTTCTATTTTTTCATTCTTTTGGTTCTGTTTTATAATTTCTTGATTTCTCATAAAGTCATTAGCTTCCATTTGTTCCATTCTAATTTTGAAGGGATAATTTTCTTCAGTGAACTTTTGGACCTCCTTTTGCATTAAGACAATTCTACTTTTTAAGGCACTTTTCTAATCATTGACTTTTTGGGCTTCTTTTTCCATTTGGGTTAGTCTATTTTTTTAGGTGTTATTTTCTTTAGTGTTTTTTTTTTTTGGTCTCCTTGAGCAAGCTGTTGACTCTTTTTTCATGATTTTCTTGTATAACTCTCATTTCTCTTCCCAATTTTTCCTCTACTTCACTTACTTGATTTTCAAAATCCTTTTTGAGCTCTTCCATGACCTGAGACCAATTCATGCTTTTCTTGGAGTCTTTTGACATAGGAGTTTTAACTTTGTCTTATTCTTGTTGTATGTTTTGATCTTTGTCATCAAAGTGAAATTCTATAGTCTGAGTTCTTTTATGTTATTTATTTATCTTCCCAGACAAATGCTTGACTTTCTAACTCTTTGTTAAGGTAGTTCTTTGCTTCCAATGGGAGTGGAGGTGGGTGTACTGTCCCAGGCTCCAGGAATTTTATAACAGCTACTTGATCCTCTACCATTGGTTGGCCCAGAGCTCCTGATGCAGCCTCTGTGGCTGCTGCTGCCACTGCTGGCTTCCACTGCCACTACCCCCACTGCCCTGAGACTGGGGCAGGTCCTCTTTCACCCAGGTCCCAAAGAGTTTTTCCATTGACCATTTTGGTGTCTGTGGGTGGAGAAGTCTGGAAATTACCACAACTGCCAATGATTCAGTCCCCTGAGGCCTGTTCTGACCCTGTCTGTGTGATGCCACCCATACCAGACTGTAATCTGGTCTCTTCCTGGTGTGATTGACCTTTCCTGTTGACTTTCCAGGTTGTCTTGGGTTGGGAATTTGTTTCACTCTGTCATGTGGATCCTGCAGCTCTAGAACTTGTTTAGAGTAATTTTTACAGCTATTTGGAGGGCTTTGGGGGAGAGCTCAGGGAAGTGCCTGCTTTTACTCTGTCATCTTGGCTCCACTCTCAAGGTCTCTCTTAAGGACTTTGGAATTGATTATGTGTTATGGGAGACACTGGCACAGGACTTCCCAGCATGGTGTGCCCACATCAGAGAAAGTGCTGTGTTCTAAGAGCAAAACAGAATTGAAACAGCTCAA
This sequence comes from Potorous gilbertii, assembly GCA_028658325.1. Lineage (NCBI taxonomy): Eukaryota > Metazoa > Chordata > Mammalia > Diprotodontia > Potoroidae > Potorous > Potorous gilbertii. The sequence goes on along the minus strand of CM053772.1, from coordinate 77,502,716 downwards.
AGGAAATGCAGAATGAGTAAATTTGGAGTATCCACCCCAAATGTTCACATGGACTATTTGTGCTCCTATGGTAGAGCATTCCAAGCTTCTATTGTTCTGATCAGCCACAGTCAGACACACTGAAACTTGACTCAGCGCAATGATGCCATTTTGGTTCTCTTAATGAAGAAAGGACAACAACTAATCAACCAACCAGCCAATAATGATAGTAAAAAACTGGGAAAAAATGGGCTCTAATTGATTGGGAAAAGGTTGAAGAAATTGTTATATATGATTGTAATCAATTGCTATTATACCAAAGGAAATTCAGTTCTGGCCATCATGGCTTCAGAATGACACTGGCAAACTGGGAGAGTGTCCAGAGTAGGACAACCAGGACAGTTAAGTGCCTTGAGTTCATAACTTATGAAGATTGATTAGTTAAAGGAAATGAAGATGTTTAGCCTGAAGAAGAGAGGACTAGGCATCTTGATAGTTGTATTCAAGTATGTGGGGGCTATCCAATGAGGGAGAGTTTAGATGTGTTCTTTTTGGCTCCAAAGGGCAGAACCAGAACCAAATGAGTAGAGGTTCCAAAGAGGAAAATTTAGGCTTGATTTCAGGAAAATTTCCTAAAAATTACAGGTATCTAAAAGTGTAATTTTCTGTCATTAGAGGTGGTGGGTTTCCGCTCTCTTGGGAAATAAATAAATATCCTTGAAAATTTTGAAGAGATAAACTTAGAAATATTGAAATAGTGTGAAAACAATACCATTTTAGTATCAGAAATTGTAATCCTATTTTTCCAGAAGACAGCCTGAGTATTACCTCCTCCGTGAAAGAGTGAAAAAGCATTTATTAAGTGCTTACTGTATACAGAACACTGTGCCAAATGCTGGGGATACAAATTGAAAAACAGATAGTCCCTGCCCTCATGGAACTCACATTTCTAATGGGGGAGACAAAATATGCACACACACACATATACACACATATACATACACAAATACACATATATACACATCCATATACATACACATACACATAAATACATACATATGTATATATACATATATACACACACATATATACATTTATACACACAGTTGATTGGTTGATACGTATATGAGTAAATGTATATACTTACATAAAACATATGTATATGTATGTGCATATTTAATGTATTATTTCACATATACACTCACAGACAACCAGGTGGTGGTGGTGGTTGTCCTTTGTTCTCAAAGAGGACCAAAATGACATCACCATGATAAAGTGTCCAACTGTGGCTGATCAGACCAATATGAGCTCAGAATGCTCTACCACAGGTTGGGCACAGATAGTCTATGTGAATATTTGGGGTGGTTGCTCCAAATTTGTGCATCCTATGTTTCCTTTGTACTGTCTCAATTCTGCTCTGCTCAAAGAGCACAGCACCCTTTCTGATGTGGGCACACCATGTTTTTCCCATGTTGCACAATCAAATCCAAAGTTCTTGAGAGAGATCTTGAGAGCGTCCTTGTATTGCTTCTTCTGATCATCATGTGATCGCCAGCCCCATGAGAGTCTTTTTTGGCAAGCATACATTTTGTATTTGAACAACATGGTCAGCCCATTGGAGTTGCACTCTCTGAAGCATAGTTTGAATGCTTGTCTGTTCAGCTTGAGCAAGAACTTCAGTGTCTGGTACCTTATCCTGCCAGGTAATCCTCAGAATCTTCCTAAGACAGTTCAAATGGAAGTGATTCAGTTTTCTGATATGGCGCTGGTAGACTGTCCATGTTTCACAGGCATACAACAACATACATACACATATACATGTATATATGTAAATCTATATTTACAGGTATAAATATGAGGGTTCAGCTCTAAAACAGATAGAAAAGTCCCCATATAGTCCTTACGGTGCAGCAGTAAAGCCACTTCTTTTAAAACATCATTTCCATTGATAAAACCTTGTTTCTGACAGTATCAAAGGCTTTGATGGTAAGAACTGGTTTTGGGATTTTTTTGGCTTATTAGTAGCAGTGACTGCTGAGAAGGTGGGGGCAATTATACCTGCAAAGGAAGTTGCCAGGTTGTTTGTCCACAATGGTTGCTCCCCTGGATGATAGCTCTGGGAGCTGGTCTGGAAGCTGGGTCATTGTTCTGAGGGAGGGAGGTGGTGCTGGTATTTCCAGGGTTTGTGGGTCTACCTGCCTATTGGTGATCAATTTGTGTGCTTGTCAGGAGCAATGGTGGGCCCATCCTCCATGAGGGTTCTCATTTTAATGATGCCTATAGAGACCTGTCTGGAAACAGGGTGAGTGGTTTTGGGGATGCTGGCATTTCCAGGGCTCTAGAATTGCCTCTACTGTGGTTTCAAGGCAAGTCTAGGTGGTGGCAGTGGTTTGATCCACTTTCATGAAGCATTATCTGATTACTCCTGCCCATATTGATCTGTCCCCTGTCTATTCTACTCTAACACTTAGTATAGTTTGAACTGTACAATTTAATTCCATTCCAAAAGCAGTTATTAAACATCTACCATGTATAAAGCATTGTTAAGCACCAAGGGAGACATAACGATAAATAATACATGGTTTCTACCCTCAGTGAGTTTATATTGCAAGAGGATAGGACATGAACAACTTCATTACAAAATATGATGAAGTACACAAATAAAGTGTGAGACTTCCTCTAGTTTCCTCATCATGGTCTTCATTCAACCTACCCCCCCAGAAACGAGGTGAAACACTCTTGGTCCTTCTCATTCTGATAGGTGAGATTTTTGTCTTTTTTAGCCAGGAACCAGGCCACCCCAGGATTCCTAGCAGTTTTCTTTACCTGTCCTGATAGGTAGGGGACCCTTATTCTCCTTCCCCCTTCCAGTACTCCTTTGTCTATTATCTTTCTCCATTAGAATGTGAGATTCTTTACGGCAGGGACTATCTTGTCTGCTTCTGTATTTTGCCTGACATGTAGTAAATGCTTATTAAATCTTCTCTCTCCCCCCGCTCCCCCTCTCCCTCTCCCTCTCCCCCTCCCTCCCTCTTTCTCTTCCTCCCCCACTTTCTCTCTCGCATTTAAAGTCCTCATGCTCTGACTGGGGATAATCAGGAAAAATATCATGGAGAAAGAACACTTGAATTGGACCTTGAAGTACAGGTAGAATTTCCATTCATGAGGCTTATTTATTTTTTCAAGGTCTTATTGTTTCAATATGTATTTATTTTATCTCAACTAGATTGTAAACTTTTCTGTAATATTTTTGTCTCTATTTCCCATCACTCAGTGGTCCTAAAATAATACTGGGCATATAGTAGGTGATTAATATAAATTTGATTGTTTTTCAGATTAACTTAAGTGAGTACTGATGTTGTTAAAAAAAAACCCAAAAAACCAAAAGCCAAAATCCAAACCCCCAAATCATATCTACATCATCTATATCTAGATATTGATATCAATATGAGACCTGTTATTTCATTGACATAGGGTATTCTAATGAGGAAATTCCCTATATCAATGCAGTTTGGCGCCTGCTTGAAAATCCATGATCTCAGATGGTCACTAGAGGCACCCAAGAAGATAAATGACTTGCTTAAGGTCTCTCAGTGAGTAGGTTTCAGAGGGAGCCTTGAAATCTAGTTTTTCTTGACTTTCAAGGCCAACTTGTTCACTGCTTGTCATTGTTAAATTATATACCAAGAAAAAATAGAGGAGAGGAGCAACATATTTAACCCAGTGTGTTCAGAATGCTGTCCAATTTAATTTGTCTTGGAAACCACACATGATTGGGTCCAGTTACTTGGATAGTAGTGAATGAAAGGTTGTCATTGTTCAGCCATGTCTAACTCTTCATGACCCCATTTGGGGGTTTTCTTGGCAAAGACACTGGAATGGTTTGCTCATTTTACAGATAAGGAAACTGAGGTAAACAGGTTTAAGTAACTTGTCCAGGATCATACATCTAGTAAGTATCTGAGGTCCAATTTGAATTCAGAAAAATAAGTTTTTCTGATTCCAAACCAGGCACTCTATCTACCTTGCAATCTCACTGCCCCAGGAACATCAGGTGCTGAAAGTGTGGTGATAATATTGACTAATAGTTCACATTTATGTAATGATTTTAGATTTACAAAGCACTTTATGTACATAATTTCATTTGAGAATAGAAAGACCATTTGACTGGAAGTTAGGAGGATTCCATTATAGTTTCAACTCCACCATTAACAAGCTATATGACTTTGGATAAGGTCCTGCCCCCAACCCCCAATCAAGAAGAGGGTGCAAGTCTAGACAATCTGTAATGTCCCTTCTAAGTCTAAGTATTTATGAATCAGTTACATGATATCTGATTGTAATATAAGGCACAGCTTCAGTTCCCACACCTCAATACTCTGGAATCAGGTAGAGATGCCAACATATTGATTGTTTTTCCAAGTTAATAATGTGGTGAGAAGAAAGCAGACTGGACAATCTCACTTTGATTTGCCATTTACTAGTTGTCCAATTTACAAATGATGGGGAAGTTGCCCATCCTCCTTAGATGATCAAATGTGTATAACAACACCAAAAGGATCTTACCTCCTAAGGGCTGGTGAGAGAAAATGACTTTAAAAATTGTAATGTGCTATAGAAATGTGAATTATTAAGTATTGATCTAGACCCATTGTTTTATTATGTAAAGAAGCTCCTAGTAAGGAAATTGCCTTGACCAAAGCAGATCAGGGCTGGCTCTGTAATTTATTGTTTTTATTTGCAATTTAAATGTGCAATTTATTATATTTATTAATTGTAATTTATCTTAGAGAGCTGCTTGAAAAACTGAGTTTAAATGACTTGCCCAGGGTCACACCTCAAGTATGTGACATTGCACATTTAGATTATGTGCGTGTGTGTGTGTGTACGTGTAGATTAGAAACTATAGTTCCTTATTCCCTACACCAAGTTGCCTTTCTAATCTATGAATATACACACACATACATATACACAAATATATATACACATATACATATAAACATATGTACATATACATAGATTTATAATATTATATTCAATATTGACTGCACTTTAAAAATTAAACAGAATTGCTTTTAAAAAGGAAAATGCTTTTATGTTTTAAGCAAGTTGGTAGCTCAGTGCGGGGCATGGAGCCAGGAAGACCTGTGTTTAAATCTAGCCTGAGATTCTAGCTAGGTGACCCTGGGTGAGTTACTTAATTCCTGTGGGCCTCAGTTTCCTCATTTGTAAAAAGGGGGTAAGAATAGCATCTATTTGCAAGGGTTATTTAGAGAATTAAATAAAATAATAGTTATAAAGTATGTAACAGTTGGAAGGCATTTAATATATACTTATTTTTACTTGTTTATTTTAAAATTTCCCTTCTTTTTCCTCTCAAATCTCAGCACCTAGCTTGTTTCAGAAATGACCTGAGTTAACCCAGTTTCAGCTGTGGGCCTGGGTTAGATAATCATCTGGAAACAAGAGCATAGGAGACAATGCTTGCCTCAGGTCTATTGTGCTCTGTTCCTTTGTAGTCTTACTGGATAAATGTCATATTATTAGGGATTTGACATATTAGAGGTTTGATAGGTAGGAAGGTCCTTTACCTTCATGTGTGACTCATCAATTCCCCAAGATCCATCATTCCACAAAGGTTTTTAGCGAACAAAATGATAATTCACAATGGAGTAACTCCATGACAGGCCACTGAAAACATCAATCCTTATAGCATTCTTTCCAATTAAGGTCTTGCCTTCCTCTTACCTCTTTCCCCAATTCGTTCCATGTTACTCCTCAGAGTGCATGTCCTGTTTCCTTCCATGTATTCTTCAAGCACCAGCTGAGACCCCACATTATCCCTGAGGTCTTCTCCAACTTTTGATGTCACTGATGTTTTATGTAGCGACTTTTTCAAAGAAGACAGTGTGGTAAAATGGACAGGGAGCAATCAGAAAATCTAGGTTTGAGTCTTAACTCTACTACGTGAGTGACCATGGACAAGTCCCTTAACCTATCTGTGCCTCAGTATCCTTATCTCTTGAGATGAGGGTGTTGTACTTCTTAACTTTATTTGTGTCACGGACCTCTTTTGGAGTCTGGTGAAATCTACAGACTCTTTTTTTTAGAATGATGCATTTGAATACAGAAAATAACAGTTAAAAGAGAATTAATCATATTAAAACTTGGTTTTAAAATCATTAAAACATGTTTTAAAACGTTTTTAAAACCAAGTTTATGGACCCCAGGTTAAGAACTCCTAGACCAGATCACCTCCCTTTGAATTCTAAATCCTATGATCTTGTGATTTCTTCACTATCAGTCTCCATGTGACATTATCTCTAGAGTCTTTTGGAAGATAGATTCTGATAATCTGCATGCCTTAGTGGTCTGGATCTTGAATAGTTTGTAAGTATTGTTACTGGACACCAGTGTTAAATATTGGACCATTGGAGCTGAGTGGAGATGAAAGAATGATAAAAGCATTTATTGTTTACTGTGTGCCAAGTCCTGTTCCACCAGAGGAAGTCTTCACATGCTTGGGATAGACACCCCTCTAACTCATCAGTGGGTTTGAGACTCCTTAGTTACTCTCAATCTGGTTTGACCTGTCTGCCAAAACAGTTTACCAGGGTGTGGCTGCTTCACATGCTGCAGCTTCTTGGAGTCACAGGTGAGAGTTGGGTGGAAGAGGTGAACACAAAAGGTGAAAAGAGCCCCAAAAAGGGCTCGACAGCCAACCTACCAAGGTATAGGCCCTCCCTGAAAACACTTGCTCCTGTGCTTTTTAGCATGATGTTTTCAGCTATGCTGTCAAATGCTTTCAATGAGGATGAACACAGAATCAAGGTCAACTACTATACTGATGGTATGTTCTTCAATTTGAAAAGGCCAAAATGGAGGGAGTGCTGGTGCATGATTTTCTGTTTTCAGATGATTGTGCACTCAATGCAGCCTCTGAAGCTGAGATGCAAGAAAGTATGGATCAATTCTCTGCTGCCTGTGCTAATTTTGGCCTAATAATTAACACCAAGAAAACACAGGTGCTCCATCAGCCACCGCCACACCATCTATACCTGGAACCACCAGTTACAACAAATGAAGAAGTTCTAAATGCTGTGGATAAGTTCACTTACCTTGGTAGTGTTCTTTTCAGGGATGTACATATTGGCAATGAGGTTGATGCATGCACTGCCAGAGCTAGCTCAGAGTTTTGGAGGCTCCAGAGAAAAGTTTGGGAGAGAAGAGGTATTAGACTGACTACCAAACTGAAGGTCTACAGAGCTGTTGTACTGACTTCAATGTTGTATGCCTGTGAAACACGGACAGTCTACCAGTGCCAGGCCAGGAAACTGAATTGTTTCCATTTGAACTGTCTTAGGAAGATTCTGAGGATCACCTGGCAGCATAAGGTACCAGACACTGAAGTCCTTGATCAAACTGAACTGCCAAGCATTCAAACTATGCATCAGAGGGCACAGCTCTGATGGTCTGGTCATGTTGTTTGCATGCAGGATGTGTACTTACCAAAAAGACTATTTTATGGAGAACTCTCATGGGCAGGTGATCACATGGTGGTCAGAAGAAGCGATACAAGGAAGGACCCTCTCAAGGTCTTTCTCAAGAACTTTGGATTCGACTGTGCAACATGGGAGACACTGGCACAAGACAGCTCAGCATGGCATGCCCACATCAGAAAGGGTGCTGTGTTTTATGTGCAAAGCAGAATTGAGACAGCACAAAGTAAATATAGCATGTATAAATTTGGAGTACCCGCCCCCAAAATTCATACAGACTATCTGTGCCCAACCTGTGGTAGAGTGTTCTGAGCTAGTGTTGGTTTGATCAGCCACAGATGTCATTTTGGCCCTTGAGGACACAGAGGGTCACATGTGGCCTTGAGGCTGCAAGTTCCCTACCCCTGGTCTATATATTTCTCTGTGTATGTCATATCCCCAAAATCAGTTTGTCTTCTGTGAAACTGATAACACTTCATCATGAATTAGGCAGCTAGGTGGTGCAGTGGGTAGATAGAATTGGGAAGCTATTTTTGAGTCATTTTTTGTCATGTTGACTTTTTGAACCATCTGGGGTTTTCTTGGCAAAAATATTGGAGTGATTTGCTGTTTCCTTTTCTAGCTCTTTTTACAGATGAGAAAACTGAGGCAAACAGGATTAAGTGACTTGCCCAAGGTCACGCAGATAGTAAGTGTCTAAGGCCAGACCTAAGGTCAAATGTGAATTCAGACCCTTAACTAGCTATATGACCCTGGGCAAATCACACTATTTGCCTTAGTTTCCTCATCTGTAGAATGAAGATAACAACAGCCCTTACCTTCCAGAGTTGTGATGACAAGGGGAGATGATATTTGTAAAGTGTTTTACAAATCTTGAAGTGGTAGGTAAGTACTAGCTTTTATGGTGGTGATGATGTTGATGTGATTGGACAAAGAAGTGGGTGAGTCTAGTCCTGCAATGAGAGTAAAGGACAAGATAAATGCTACCCTGGTATCCATGAAATATTAAAAGAATCAGAGGAAGGGTGGATCCTCTATGGTAATTCTATGGAAACATGTGCACGAGAAACTCACAGAATAGAGGTATTGCTACCTGTAACCGTGAAAGGAGTCCCCTCACTGGAATGGTTAGGAAATCATAGGCAGGGCCCAAGATTAAATAATAAAGAATTTGGAAGATCAATGAGTGAATATGCTAATTAGAATTTAATCTGCTGTAAACATAATTTTCATTGATTTAGAGTACGAATGGATCCTGGCGGCCACCTGAAGAACACCATCATTTCACAGATAAGGAAACCAAGGCTTAGAAAAGTTAAAGGACTTCCCATGGTCACAAGGCTCGCAAGTGTCACAGGCAAGATCTGAATCATTGCCTTCTTGACTGCATCCAGTGCTACGCCGCACTGCCTTTCTGTTAAATCATTCTACCTTCATTAAAGCTGATAGGAGTTTTTACAAGTATATGATACTGCACTTGTAAGTTTTACAAGTATATTTGAATTTTACAGCTTGAATTTCAAAACAGGGACCTATCAGCTTCTATGTACTCATAGTTATAGCCAAGGGGTCTGGTCTGGTAGAGTAATGCTTGGATCAGGAAGACTCAACTTCCTGAATTCAAATCTGGCCTCAGACATTTAGTAGCTGTGTAATCTTGGACTTAATCCTGCTTGCCTCAGTTTCCTCACCTGTAAACTAAGCTGGAGAAGGAAATGGCAAACCCTCCAGTATATTTGTCAAGAAAACCCCAAATGGGATCACAAAGAGTTTGAAATGATTGAACAACAATAACCTCTTCTTACTTTTATACCTTCATATTCTTCATGATAGAAGTATATATAGAAACTTGATTTTATAAATTTGCTTTTTCCCCCCCTTTGCTGCACGTTGGTCCAGTACACAGAGTTCTGTCTGTATCTCACAATATGTGGAGAAAATTTCTAAGATATTTGTGAGTTCTCCCAGTGGCCCCTGGTCAGCAAGGCACTCTTTGAAAATGGAAATCTGGAGATATTCTCAGCTGCCATAATTCAAATAAATTGTATTAGACAAAATCTGATCTTCTTAATGTCATTTTTGTTTGCTTTGTACTGGTATATTTTACAGGGAGAAGTGGGGAAGGTAGGGCACACTAGCAGTCAGAGCATCTCAGTGTCTGAACAAGAGAAGTAAGTCTAGATTAAGTCCTGTGGGACACAAGGAGTTTATGGTCACAGGCTCTTACTTTCATCTGATAAGCCATGCTGGAAATGCACACTCACTGCAGCCAGTGCCTCTGCTTTCACAGACCCATACTTAGAGACACCAGGCTGGACACAAGCAACTTCAAAACTCCATTCACAAGTGCTACGTAAACTGTTTCCTTATTTTCTGTTTCCAATTCTGCAAATACTTCCTGTGAAATTGCAACATTGGAATTTGTTCTCCTTTTCTCTCTCACAAAAGTAAAGGGTACGGAGGGAATCTTCCGACAAGTGGTATCCTTTTTTATCTGTCTTCCTCTCTCATCCCCATTGATGGAGTCCTAAAGAGTTGACCACCCCAGTTCCAATAGTTTAACTTCATCACAGGCCCATTGTTCCTACCTAACCCCACAATAATTTCTTAACTTCTTCATATATGGCTCATTGCTCACTAGAACCACAGGCATGTCCCTGAAACTCATAGTTCTCATAGAAGCAGCATGTGTGTCCATGCACTCAACCACAACCTCATCCATCTAATCCTAGACAGGACCACAACACTCAGCCAATCAAAAAGCACCACCAGGATGCCCAAGAAAGATGTGAATCCCAAAACAATAGAAGGAACTTTCCCTAAGTAGGTACTTACACAGTAATAGGAAAGAACTGACCTACAGTGAACTTATGACATAGAGAAGCTTATTATAATGCTGTTGTAATATATGCATACCTCCCTAATTGGGTTTCTCTGTATGCACTGGGGGTAATCGCACATGCAGTTCCACCATGGTTGGAACCGCTTCTCCATTACCTAATCCCTTAGTAAACTCCTCCTGCCTTTTTAATATTAATCATATTGCTATACTCTATGTAAATTTCTGTTATGTAATGGCATCTTTACCCCATAAAAATCCATCTTGCTTTCTCTGAAGTTGCTGGTTCCTTTCAGAACTTAGCCCACTTCGTGAGAGGTGTCAATCTCAGTAAATGTCTCTCCTTGGATTAGAGGTGGTCTGACTGAATTTTTTGAGACAGTTCCACCACAACATGTCATGAAACCACAATAGTTTTTGGTATCCCTGGGTTTGAACCTCAACAGTTTAAGGCGTCCCTGGGTCTAAACCTCAATGCCACAATGTCACAAAAAGAAAGCATTTCTTAGTGAAGCACACGTAATTAATCCTTAATCTAGTATCCTCTTAATTCTAATGCCTTTCCTCTGTTAATTATTTCTTATTTAACTTGTATGTAGTTTGCTTTGTATATATGTTTGCCTGTTGTCTTCCCATTAGATTGTGGGGTCCTTGAGGGCAGCTTTTGGCTCCATTTGTATTACCAGAATTTAGCACAGTGCTGGCACATAGTAGGCAGTAAATAAATGTTTATTGATTGATGTAAATTGTGAGAGTTTCTATTTCACCTCAAATCCCAGAATCTTAGGAGTCATCTAGTCCAATCCATCGCTGGACGGATTCCTAGCTGCAATTTATCTGTTTGACTTCCTTCAGAAAAGGGCCATGGATTGCCTCCCAAGGTAGCACATTCAGCTAATAGCTCCAATGGTTAGGAATTATTTCTTTTTCTTTTTTTTTTTCTTTTTAAATACATTTATTTAACTTTTTACATTCATTTTCACAAGATTTTGGGTTCCAAAATTTTCTCCCCATTTGTCCCCTCCCCCTCCCCAATACACTGGACATTCTAATTACCCA
>CM053772.1:77461471-77490840 GCA_028658325.1 Potorous gilbertii | reverse complement strand
ACAAATGGGGAGAAAATTTTGGAACCCAAAATTCTGTGAAAATGAATGTAAAAAGTTAAATAAATTTATTTAATAATAAAAAAAAAGAAAGCTACTCTTTAGCTACGTGCTGAATGATAATAGTTGAGTGTAGCGGAAGAAGTCAACGTTTCATGAAGAGAGTAATGGATTTGATTTCAGAAGATGGTTTTAAATCCTGATTAATAGCTGAGTAATATTGAGCAAGACACTTCTCCGAACCTCAGGTTCCTCATCTGTAAAATGAGGAGGGGAGTTGAGGCGAATGATCTTTATCCTTCCTGTTTTAATATTCTTCAGATCTGCAATCCCTGATTTCCTGGGTAGGGAGTGTCTCCTCTGTTAACGGAGATAAAAATGCACCCATGTCCTTTCAAAGTATATGAGTCTTACTCATTCCCCCCCTAAATCCTTTCTAGAGGATTCGTCCAACATGCCAAAGGTCTTTTTCAGTTCTTGTTGTATCTTAAAGATACTAATTTAGCTATCAGGCTGTTTATCTTGGTTTCTAATTCTTCTTATCTTTTTTAGTCATTCTTTATCCAATTTCATACATCTAAGTCATTGTTGGTTAACACACTAAAGCCTGCTTCTACCCAATTGTGCAATTTCCCATATGTCATCCGTTTCAGCCTTCTCTTTCTCTTCAGCTCTGGACCATCTCAGTGTCCAACTATGGTGTATTTTATACACATGTACACACACACAGAAACATACATGTGTCTTGATGGTCTAATTTCTTATTCAACAGGCCATCTAGCTAACTGCATGTCATAGTATCAGCAATACAGATTTTATTTTTCCAACGTGACTCAATTTTCCCCCACAAGGCTGTGGATTTCACTGGGCAGGATTTGTAGTGTTTCTACAATTGATGCAATCAGCATCATCTTTGAAGAGGATCATTTAGAAAACCTTACAATCAATAAAGAAGCCTTCTTTTGTGTGGAATGTACACAGGGTATCTTTTAATACATCATTGATTATATTTCTCCCTGTTTAACAGCATGATTGAAGTCATTCCTTAGTTGTTGTTACTTCTGCATTTGCATCTGTTATAGATTCTGGCATAATTTATCATGTATGTGGGAGACATCTTGTTTGATGTGTTACTTCAAGGCTGCATTTTGTTTCATTGAAGAAAACTGGTTTGAATCCCAGACTTACTATTTCCTACATATACACTATGTTTGTAAATTGGACAAATCATTTTGGGTCTAGTTCCTTCCTTCTTTGATGAAATAGTCTCTGATCCTATGATTCTAAGCCATTTGCTTAAATAATAGGGATATCTTCTTATATTCCCTGCATCTCAAATATATGACCAAAAGTATGTGGCCTAAGGGAGAAAGTTATCTATGAAGTAGCATCTCTTTTGTTTTATATCTTCATCAAGAATACTTCTCATGATCATTCTCAACAATATTTCATAGAATTGTGAAAAAAAGATGCATAGTTTAGTAGGCATTGATGTTTTAGTTGCTTATTTTTAGGCTGGAAGCATGTTTATAATCTTTGCCATTCTTCTGGAATTTTGACCTCTTTGAGACATCTTGAAAATAAGCTTCCGCATGCCTTTAAGATCTCATTGCCTTCAGCACATATTTCTTTACTACGCCTTTGGTCAGGTCCATCTGTTTATCTTAACTTCATCTTCCTAAGAACTATTTCCACTTCCTCAAATAATGTTAGCCTATTGAGGTGGTAGAGTAAAATATAGTAGTTCTATTACCACTGCCAATGAGAATAAACTGCTGTAGAAAACCTGGCATATCTGTTCCACTTTGCATTTTTTTGTTCATGTTCTCAGTTTCATCTATAGAGGTGCTCAGGCTTATCTGGTTTACCTGGATTTCAATACAGGTTCCTTTTTTTTTTTTTCAGAAGTGTTTTTGACAGTTTTTTACAGCAATACTGTTTAAAATCTTACATCATCCTCATGCTTCCCTATAATATTTTGCTAATGAGATTGAATTGTATAATTTCATTGTCTTTGGCTGCTACATTTCTTTGCTTGGCAAGAAGATTAAATGTTTGTCAGCTGAGGTGATAGCTAGAATTTTTTTTTCTTATTGTGGTAACTGCTTTGCATCTGATTAACTTTTCTAAAAAAAACAGTATTCATTTAAGGTCTTCCCTTTTTTGTCCATTTTTTTTGGAGTTGACAGGTTGTTTAATAGATAAGCTTGAAGTTCAGGTTTCTGTTGTCATTCCTCTCCCAGCCCAATTTCATATTTACCTTTGTTCTAACCAATCATCTGTCTGCACATAGCAGATCCTGAAATGACTGTTACATTTGTAGCTATATATTTGCTATCTGTTAAGATATAGCCAGTTTCATTTTCATTCATTAATTCATTCATTCAACAATGAATATGCCAGATACTGTGCTTTGCACTGGTAATAGAAAGACTAAAAAGTATTTTAAGAGTATTAGTAGTCAATGCTTATGGGTGATTTAAGAACTATGTAATTTTTAGTATCCTTGGTCCATTTTTCTGGTACTCCATTTGTCACCATGGAAGCAAAGGGACACGGAACAGAACTGGGGGTCATTTTGTATTTTTGCCTATTTTGTGGGTTACTTGGGGGAAAAAATGTCTTACCTTCAGGTTCACCTTCTTGGTCATGAACTTTCCATATTTAGTTAGACTATTCCTTAGACAACGAGCAAGGATCCTGTTGGCCAGTCCATATGTGAGATCTTTCCAACTTGAACTTGCCAGAGTGTGTATTCCATTGGCCTTTGAGAACCCAGGATCACTCCTGCACTATAAAGAGACAATGGTATAAGAATTTTGTGGCTATGCCAAGATGCCAGTGCTAATTCTAGCCATCCTTAAAGGCTCAGCTCAAATGCCATCTCTTCCAAGAAGCCTTCCCTGATCCCTCCAGTGCTACATTGAGAATCAGAGAACCAGGATTTGAATGCCCTTTACTAGCTCTGTAACCTTTGGCAAGTCACTTCAGTTTTCTAGCCTTAATTTCCTCATCTGTGGAAGGAGTGAGTTGGACTAGACCAGGGATTCTTAGCCTGGGGTTTATAACCTATGAACTTGCTCTTAAAAACATATTTTGATAGCTGTATTTCAACAGAATTGTTTTCCTTTGTTATCTTATGATTTTATTTTATACAGTTAAAAATAATCTTCTGAGAAGGGGTCCATGAGTTTCACTGCATTGCCAAAGTGGTCTATGACACAAATATGGTTGAGAATCCTTGGGTTAGCTAATATCTACCTGGAAGTCTCTTACAATGATTAATTCTATGATCCTCTGAATTTCATGGTATATCCTTTGTCTTTTCCTCGTCAATTTTGTGTTATAATTACTTGTACATATGTCCTATCTCTCTTTGTAGACCGCAAGCTTCTTGAGACATGAGACTACATCTTCATTTTATATCCCTCTTAGTACCTAACACCTTGCAGGATTTCTAGAAATGTTTTGAATTTCTAAACTGAATGACATAAAAAGTAACATTACAGTTTTTTTTAAAACAAACAAAACAGAATTTATAAAGCTAAATAAAGGCAAAAAAAGACTATAAATTTAAAAAGGGGAAACAATGCATTCCTTTTCAGGCTCCACTTCTGATTCTCCTCCCCTAACTTTTTCACCATTGCCCTAGAAACATTTCTACCCCTAAAAGTTCACTCTAACCCTGAAATTCATGCACTGGAAGTACCCTCCAGCATTTGATTGGCTACTTCTTTCTAAAACCTTCATTTTTTAAAGGAGCCCAATGCCATCCATGTTTTCATTCTTCTCCAGTGTGCAATTCTGACCATCCTAGACTTTTTTTAGTAGGGTATCTTCCCCACCACCATCTCAGTTACTTTTATGTGTTGTCTTCTCCCCTTAGAATATAAACTTCTTGAGGGTAGGGACTACCTTCCTGCTTCTATTTGTATTTCCAGTGCTTTGTTGTAACCAGCACATAATAAGTGTTATGACTTGTTGACTTAACATATAAGAGAATGGTGACCAAGGAGAGGTATTTTGGTTTGTAGTATCACAGGTATAGTAGTATAGAGGGGAGCCAAACTGGAGAGTGGGGAGATGTTGTACAAAGGGGTCCAAGTAAAGGGTATGTAATGCATTAGGGTAGTTATCAAGACAATGGATATAATGGACCATGGACATACTCACCAATCAAGACAGGAATCATAGATTTGTTCCAGCAATGCTATTGTTGCTTAAAATGTCAATACTTTTGGTGATGGTGTCACATTCTTTTCAATACTTCATCATCATTCTTTGAAGGATTTGATTTTTTGAAAAAACGCAAAAGTCCTTTGGAGTCAAGTCTAATGAATAAGGTGGGAATTTTAGGGATTAGAGACAAGGTGTATCTGTAAAATAACGAATGTTATGTAGAATTTACGTCAGGGAGTATCCGCATATAATATAGAACCATTCTGGGGGGATTTCTTGCTTCTCTAGTTCATATCTGGAAAAATCACTCAGCTCAACGGAGCCTCGTATTCTGACACCAGTTCCCTTCAGAAGCAAACATTTACAAAATTAAACAAGGAAAATGTTATTGAAAGAACAAAGAAAGGAAAATGGAACTCAAAACAAATTACTTAGAAAAATCATTCTCCATTAAAGAATCTTGACCTATAGATTTAAATAGCTTACATTTTTACAGTACTTTACATATACATGTAAACTTGATTCTCATAATATACCTTCCCTCTCCCATCAGATTGTTGTTTGGTTGTGTCACACTTTTTGTAACCTCATTGGGGGTTTTCTTAGCAAAGACACTGGAGTGGTTTGCCATTTCCTTCTCTAGCTCATTTTACAGATGAGAAAATGAGACAAACTGGGTTAAGTGACTTGCCCATGGTCATATAGCTAGCAAGTGTCTGAAGCCAGATTAGAACTCATAAAATGAGTCTTCCTGATTCCAGGTCTGGCACTCTAGCCACTGCACCACCTAGATGCTCCCCTACCCCAGTCCCCCATGTTAAATAGGCACCATTTTTATCATACCCATTTTACAGTTGAAGAAAACGGAGTCTTAGAAAGCTTAAGTGACTTAGCCAGCACATATCTATTAAGGATCTAAGGTGGGACTTCCTGAACCCAAGTCTAGGACATAACACAGCAATGCCTCCTATATAAATATTCACTCACAGCCCCATAAGGATCACATAGTTAGATATGGAAGAGGTCTTAGAGGCCATGTAGTCTATTTCCCCTCCTCCTATTTTATAGATAAGGAAACTGAGGGCTTAAAGAGAGTAAATGACTTACCCAAGGTCACCAGGAAGCATGTGGTACAATTTGGATTTGAACTCTAACCCTGTGAACAAGAGCTTTTTTCTTGTAAAAATATTTTATCTTTTTCCCCCAAATTACATGTTAAAACAACTTTTAAATATTAAAAAAAATTTTGAGTTCCAAATTCTATCCCTCCTTCCCTTTCTTCCCCCTCCCCCTTTCCTGAGACAGAGAACAATCTGATATAGTTTATACATATGCAATTGCATAAAAAATTTTCATATTACCTATTTTGTATAAGAAGACTTGAAAGAAAGAAAAAAGAAAGGAAGGAAGAGAAAAGGAAGAAAGAAAGGAAGGAAGGAAAGAAGTGAATAGTATACTTTGGACTATATTCAGATGTCATCAATTCTTTGGAGTATGCAGACAGCATACTTCATCCTGAGTTCTTTGGTATGTCTTGGATGACTGTATTGCTGAGAATAGCTAATTCGTCCACAGTTCTTCATCATACGATATTGTTGTTATGATGTACAATGTTCTCCTGGTTTTGGTCACTTCACTTTGCATCAGTTCATGTAAATTTTTCCAGGTTTTTCTGAAACTGTTCTGCTTGTCATTTCTTATAGCACGATAGTATTCCATCATAATCATATACAGCTTTGAACAAGAACTTTTTTTTTAATCATAGTCGGGCTCTTTCCTCTGATTCTCCAGCTTATGTTGCCAGTATTAATTATTTCCTTGTTGCTTCCTCTGCAGTTCCATGTGACTTTCAGGTCCTGGAGCAGGGAGAAGACTTCCTTCTTGTTGCAGTCATTATTTTTTTCTGGCTTCTGGCAGGACCATGCCCTGCTCTCAAGCAAGACCAAAACCCTCTGCTAAGGTAAACGTTTCTCTGTTTTTGGGCAGTCTTGACCACTATAGAGGAGAACCCAGTAAGACACAATTCTTCCAGAGTCTTAGCTCTAGAGCAGGGATTCTTAATTTTTTTTTTTTTAGGATCCCTTTTGGAAGTCAAGTGAGATCCCTTTCAAAAGAATGCTTATACGTACAAAAATATCTAAATATACTAAGGAAAGAAATTATATTGAAATAGTTATAAAAATAAATAAAAAATTCACAAATCCCAAATTAAGAAATCCTTCTCTAATGGGTCAGACTAGGCACCTCTTCTTAAAGCTAATTCTTCTTTTCGACTTCTGTCAGATCTCTGACTTCACTTCCTTTCAAAGGAGCAAGACCCTGTCAGAGAGTCAGTGCAGGCTAGATGGCTGGTGTTGGAATCTGGAAGACTTAAGTTTGAATCCTATCTCAGTCATACTAGTTGTGTTTCTCTGGACAAATAATTTAATCTCTCTGGGACTTGGTTTTTTCATGTGTAAAGTGAATGGTGTTGGACTCTGTGACCTCTAAGGTCTCTTTCACCTCACCATCTACATCTCTAGGTTCAGATAGAGTGACTACAAATCTTCATATTCTGTCTCTAACACATTGCAACTGTGTGACCCTGGTCAAGACCCTTAACCCAGTACTTAGCACAATACCTTGCACATGCTGTAGTTCAGTTATTCAGTCATGTCTGACTCTTCCTGACCGCATGAACCATACTATTCGTGTAGCTGTGTTGGCAAAAATACTGGAGTGGTTTGCCATTTCTTCTTCAGTGGATTAAGGCAAACAGAGGTTAAACGATTTGCCTAGGGTCTCATATACCTAGTGTCTGAGGCCAGATTTGAACTTAAATGTTCTTGACTCCAGGTTCGGAGTTTTATCCACTGAGTCATCTAGTTGTCCTTCCTGGCACATAGTAGGTGCTTAATAAATGTTTGTTGAATTCCCTTGAGTTGAGTTCAGCCATCATTACTCTAGACAAATTGTGGTTCCCCTGCTTTGAAAGAAGGAATTTCCTTAGCCTGGAGTTCAATATACTAATGAAATTGAAGATCCATTTCCTATCTTATCATTCATTACAAACTTTACATAATTTGATCAATTTTCCATGTATATATCATGTATATATGTGTGTGTACATTTGTATATAATGTGTGCATATATGTGTGTATGTATGTGTATATATACACACATGTATATTTGTCAATACACATACACACATCTCTCTGTCTATATATCTATCTATATCACCTCTCCCATTAGAATGAATGGTCAGAAGTTTTTCCTCTTGAAGTCAGGGACCATGCTGTCTTTATTTCTCCAGCATAGGCATGTAATAAGTGCTTAATAAATGGTCACCAGTCAACACAAATCAATTTATCAGATTAGCTAAGAGAGAGCAGAGTCCTGAAGAAGAAGACATATAGGACAAGTAAGTTTGGATGTTGGTAGTGGAGAAAGTGAAAAGAAAAAGAGTGACAAAGGTACAGAGTACAGGGCATTGTTCCCCATTGCAGAAATGAGGAGCCCTGGGCACCAAGGGGACCGTAGAGGGATCTGAGTGCTGACAGTAGAGGAAGTGAGGGGAATGAGGAGAGGACACAGCTAGATGATTGGGTTCCCAAAGGAAATTTTTATCTACTTTTCCATTTTGCTGAGGGCCCTCCTTGACTTGCCCCTGGGAACCAGTCTTTTTTATATGCTTAAAAAAGTCAATGTTTTGAAAGGGCTTCTGGGAACTTGAGATTCCTTGGTCAACTGAAGGGTTCCCTCGGGCAGCTGTGAGTCAGTTCATCTCTGAGAAAGAGGGCAGGAGCAAGAGGAATTTTTTCTCCCTTGCTGTCCCAGAGGATGATCACCAGAGCCTTGAAATCAGACTTCTTGTATTTCCCCTTCTGATGCAGAAAGAGCAGACAGTTTCATTTATGTCCTCATTTATCCTGCAAAGTGCTAAATGATCAGTGATATACTGAGACTTTGATTACTTCTGAAAGGATCTCTTCTGTGATCTCCATTAAAGTTTAAAACAGATAATGCATGTTTGGGGAAATATAATGTTGATATGGGGACTGCCAGAGCATTTGGATTTGTCAAAAGAAATTCCAACATACCGTGCATTTAAGAAAAAAAAATGATGTCCCTGCAAGATGTTGAATTCGTTGGCTGGATGTGCCATTGCAATAATGATGAATAATAAATGGCCAAGGATGCTCTGCAACTCAGGGGGAGAAGAAAGAGAAAACAACCAAGGAGAATTTATGTCCTTGTAAAGCAGAAGATTGAGGCCCAGGCTTTTCTGTTTGTCCTTTGAAGAAAATCCCTTTCAAAGACAGGTTCTTTGGGAAGAAAAAGCCTCATCTCCTGTCAAAGGAGAGTGACTTTTTGAGATAAAGGATGCATGAGCTGTACTTGGCAGACAAGTCCCTTTCTCTTTCTCACCTTTCCTGACCAAATCTCTATTAAGCACTTTCCACAGATCTTCCAAAGGGAGTTAACTATCTGTTTTTGAATAGCCCTCCCCTTCTGACTTCCTTACCTGTCAAGTAAGGAGAATACCTTCTGCCTCATCTATCTCACAGGGATCAAAGGAGATGATGGATCAAAAATAATTTGGGGAAAACAAAGTTAACAGTACTGTCTTTATCACGACTGTTGTTCTTCCAAGTCATGGGAATGTAGATTTAGAGCTAGAAGGGACCTTGAATCCAAATCTCTCAGAGAAAACTGAGGGTCACACTTGCTCGAGGTCATACAAATAGCAAGGGGCAGAGCCGGGCTTTGAACCAGCTCCTTTGACTTTAAATCCAATACACTGCCAAGGTGCCAGTCTGAAGCTTTGTTTCCTCTGCTACTTATAAAAGACAGAAAGAAAACTGGCTATCAAGACCTTGTCACTAAATCACTATTTAATAATAATAATTTATATATATTTGTGATATATCATTAAATTATTTATATATAATTTATATATTTATTATACGTAATTAAATTAAGTAATTTACATATATTTATTATATACAATTAAATTAAATAATAATTTGAAAATAATAAAATTTCATTCATTGTTTCTAAAGGAGACGATGGTGTACGTGTCTACACCATTGAAAACAGTCAATTTGAGGAGGAGGAAAATGGTGTGATGACTGTCTGAGCAATCTAATTCCCGATCTCTCGTGACACATTTTCTCTGTACTGTAAAAACTCTGGTGTTTTGTGATGTCTAGGGGACAGGATCAGCCAGATGCGTTGCTGAATGAATGATCTTTAAGACAGCAGAAATGGTACGGCTGCCCATGCTTTTCTCCTCCTTCCCCCTACTTTTCCTACTGGTCCTCTGAGAATGAATCTTGCCCTACTTATGGGGCCATTCTTTGTTCTTTAACTTCATCTTTTGTCTCTTAGCTTCTACCTTGCAGTCCATGTTGCTTCCTTCCCAGAATCCCTTGACTGATTTCTGATTTCTCACAGCCTGTTTGAGTCACAGCCAAAGACTCATACTCTATTATCTGTCATCTAGCCAATAAATATTTATTGGTCTCTAATCAGCTGGAGGTGACACAGTGGATAGAGTACTGACTTGAAATTAGGAAGACTTATCTTCCTGAATTCACATCTGGGCCTCAGACACTTACTAGCTATGTGACCCTGGGCAAGTCACTTAACACTGTTTGCCTCAGTTTCCTTATCTGCAAAATGAGCTAGAGAAGAAAATGGCAACTACTCTATCTTTGCCAAGAAAATCTCAAGTAAGGTCATGAAGAATTGGATACACCACAACCAAACAACAACAGTCAGTTAGAGAGGGAGCATAGCAGAGGAAGAGGAGGGGCACTTGCCCAGGACCAATCAATCAAACCGTACTTATTAAGCGCTTACAATGCAGCACTGTAAATAACTGGTAAATGTCTGAGGCAGGATTTGAATTCTTATCTTCCGGATTCCAAGGCCTAACTCTGGGCCTCAGTTTCCTTCTCTATAAAATGAGAAAGTTGTGCTAGGTGATCTCTTAAAGTCCCTTCCAGCTCTTCATCTATGATCGTATCATCTTACTCCTAGGTCTGTCACTGGCTCATTTGGGCAATCTTGGGCAAATCACTTCCTTTTTCCTGGCTTCTGTTTCTGGGATAGGAAGACTTCTCAGGTCCTTTCTAATTCTGTGATTATCTTTGTTTAATTCATATAATTGTCCATTCTGTGCTTTGTAACACCCCGAATCAAGGAACACCTTGGGCCTTCTGCTCTTTGAAATTTGCCCTTGGCATGACCCTGCAACTCTCTCTTAGTGACCATGCACAAGAAAAGTACCCTTTTCTTAAGTACCCCTTGCCCTGCTAAGGCTATAAGTTCCAGAGAACATATTGATGTGGAGACTTTTCCTCATTAGAGAGTTTCTTGTACTAATAAATCATTGGTCTAGTCCCAATCCCTAGCCCTTAATTCCTTCTTATCCAAGAAAAGTAGGTCTCTTTATTTATTTTCTTTCAACCCTGCTGTCTTTACACATATGAGAATCCCAGGTGAATTTACCTTTCCCACTGGACATTTCTAAATTTGGTGTGAATGTAGAATTTTGGAACTTTCTTGTCCAATTCCATCCTTTTAGAGAAGAAGAAAGGCATAGGAGTTTCTTACTTACGTAGTAAATTAGTGTCAAAGCTGAGACTATGCCAGTGTTCTTTATCACTGTACTTTGAGACCTTCTTTTATCTTCTGTATTTTTATAGCTACCTACAGAAAACTTTTTCTTTTAAAAACTTCTCATGTATGTGTTTTCATGTTTTTGTATGTGTGTATTTTCCAACATCAACCAAATGCAACCGTGTGTATAGCACTCTACATTCATAATCCTAATTTCTGCAAGGAAAAGAAGGAAGCACATTTTTGTATTCCTTCTCTGGGGAAACAGCAATATATTAGCTAGTAGCTAATGTACTAGTAAAAATTAATTTAAATTCCAACAAACATTTATTCGGTATCTACCCTAAGATGCTCTGTTGAACAGCTAGAGATAAAAAAGTGACATAAAATCACACAATTCCTTCTTTTAAGAAATTTACAATCTAGTAGGGGAGGTTAAAAATTGTACACAAATACCTATCATATGAGATAGAATATTCTAATTATAAACAAAGTGCTATGAGAAGATAAGATTAGATGTCTTGCATCTGAGCTCATCATGGAAGCCTTTATAGACGAAATGTAGCCCCAAGTGAGCCCTTGACCAGAGAGATGGTTCTCAACAGATTGAGTTGATGGTGGTGGGAGTCTATGTTAGTCCTGGTGATTAGGGTTAGCAAAGGAACAGGAATGAAAGAGAGCAGTAGAAGATAGAATGGTGAATTGTATAGTTTATACTGGGAACTTAGAATGTAGAGCTATGCAATAAGAAGACTAGAAAAGTGTGTGGCAGCTAGATCCCACAATTTAGGCCCTTAAGTGCCAGGACAAGGAGTTTCTACTTTTTAAAAAATTTTGGCTGACAGCTCAACAGTTGGGAAGGTGCCAAGCTTATGGCTGTGCATTGAAGGATTACCCTGGTTCCTGTGGTAGCCCATGCTTATAAACTTTAAGGCTGACTGGGGAAGCTGACTTCTGGTTCTCTTGAATTTGAGAGTTCTGAACTGCATGGGGTTATGCCCATCTAGCATTCACACTGAGCTTGGCATCAATGTAGTGGGCCCCCGGAATTGTGGGCCACCAGTTGCTTAGGGAAAGGACAAGTGGGCCCAAGTGAAGTCAAA
The DNA here is from genome assembly GCA_028658325.1 of Potorous gilbertii. Taxonomy (NCBI): domain Eukaryota; kingdom Metazoa; phylum Chordata; class Mammalia; order Diprotodontia; family Potoroidae; genus Potorous; species Potorous gilbertii. Next base: position 77,478,955 of record CM053772.1, on the reverse strand, counting down.
ACTCCTAGGATGATTAGTGGCAGATTTGGATTTTGAGGAGTGACCTTTGTATTTCTAGCCTGAGGGTGCTGGGGAGATCCAGTCTCAGGAATAAAAGATTCCTTCAGTTTTTGTGTGAAGGATGGATTATAGAAAAGAGACATTGGATATGAAAGGTTATGATAAGAATTCAGAGAAGAATTCAGTGATGAAGGTTGAAAGAGGCATGGTTTATAGAAGAATTGTAAAGGAAGCATTTGTTTTTCAGATTAAAGTCAGTGTTGTCCTGGAGCCAGCTTGCACAGGCTCCAGAGAGCTGACTGTTATATTTTCAGTGTGATCATTTACACCTCAGAAATTTCCATGTGCTACAAATCAGGGCTTGATTCAGTGTTTTGTTGATTATCTAGACTTAAGAAAGTGATGGAGAAAATGTTAGTAATGCCGACTGAACTTAAAAATGTGTTCTGCGTTCATTTTTTCCCCATAGAGCTGATTGTTAAGCATTTACCAGCCCACCCTGGAAAAATCTCTTTGCCCTCACAACCTCCTAGCAGAGTGCTGGATCCTGGGGAGATGTTCCTCAGAATAGGTAATTTTATTGTCTATTCTTAGAGTGGGCTTTGTGGGTTGAAGAGGTTAGATTAATGAAATTCTGTCCAGGAGGAGGTGAGGGCAAAGAGATGCCTTCTTACAGCAAGGGGGGCAGTGAGGCACTAAAGTCCTAGGAGAGGGTAAAGAAGAGGTGAGAGAGCAGCAGAATACAATGCAGTTTTGATTCCTAAGTCCAGTGACCTTGATTCCAGGTCCAGCCTCATTATGTCTTAGCTCTGTGACCTTGAGTATAAATTATTTAGCCTTTCTGAGCTAAAAGAGTTTCTTCTGTAAAATGGCAACAAGGATAACTCTTTTGCCTCTCCTTGAATCTTATTGTAAGGATGAGCTGCTGTAATCCGCGTGAAAGTACTCTCCAACAACTGTACAAGTATGAGTTGGAGCTACTTCCTCACAGTTTTCCTGATGACCAATACTTCTACTCTAGAACAGGAGGCAATATAATTCAATGGAAATAGCGACAGTTTTGGAGCCAGAGGGTATGAATTCAAATTTTAGCTCTGCCCATTACTACCTGCAAGGGCAGCTAGGTAGCCAGGCCGGGAATCAGGAATTATCTTCTAGAGTTCAAGTCTAGCTATGTGACCCTGGGCAAGTCACTTCTCCTTGTTTGCCTCGGTTTCCTCATCTGTAAAATGAGCCAGAGAAGGAAATGGTGAACCACTCCTGTATCTTTGCCAAGAAAACCCCAAATGAGATCATGAAGAATTGAACATGACTGAAAGAAAAGACTCCTCATCAACAATAACATTACTACCTATATGACCTTGAGTACACTTAGCCTTTCCCTTGGTTTTCCTCATACATAAAACGAGGGGGTTGGATTAGATGACCTCTAAGATTCCTTCTAGCTCTAAATCTATGATCCAAAGTGGATGGGGCTATCAAGGGCTTTCCTTTTTAAAATTTTTATTTATTTATTTTTAGGAGATGCTGTTGATTCACTCAGTTGTCCTTTGAATAAAAGGCTGCATTAGGATCTTCTTTATTTCCCAGAGGGGCAAGTTCAGAGGCCTCAATATAGCTACTTCCTGGGCAGGAAGACATTGATAATGCCAGGAATGGAACTTAGGAAGTGTCAGATTTTGGGCCCTTGTCCTTAACCTGGGCTTCCTCCCATGGAAAGTTCATTGCCAGTAGGATGGGTGACGGACATTCCTATCAGTATCCTTTTCATGAGCAAGCTGTACTTGGCTAGAATTCTTCCTGACAATATTTTTCAGTTCTTTTTCTTCCTCCATGCAGTCCTTCATTTTCTCAGAGGATTGTTTCTGTTTTCCCTTTGCTCACTAATACTCTGGTTGTGACTGCTGTATGGGAGGGAGGGAGGAAGCAGTTTTATGCAGCCTGGGGTTTTTGTGCAGCGTATTCAGTGTCTCATCTATTATTAATATAGACCTAAGACTGCCCTCCTTCGTGAGTCTTCAATACTTCATATGTAAATTTCAATCTGGCTTCACAAATGCTGGGACAAAGGGCAGCTTGCTCAGTGGCTTCTGTTGCACCAGATAACACTTTATTAAGACTAGAAATCAAATTTTTAGCCCTGACTATAGCATAGACAAAATTTGGATTCCAAAGCTAAAACAAAAGTCTCTGCATCCTATTTGATTTTTTTATTATATTTATATATATATATATATATATATATATATACAATTTTAAAATTATTTATATATGTGTGCTATTTAAAAATTATTTATATACATGCAATACACAAATATCTCACTCCTTTGAATCATTCATTCAACAATTATTTATCAAGCACTTGTTACATGTAATTATTATGGTATTGAATGCCCCTGTTGGAAAACAAATATGTATTCTGGAGGCTGGGGAAGTGGGATTGTGATATTAAGTAATTACGAGCCATGATTATGTAGTGATCTCATCAGCTCCCATGGTGCAGTTTTATTTTGTTGATATACATCTATACATCCAACCTGCATCTTTCTCCTGAGTTCCAGTCTCATATCTTTGGCTATCTTTGGCTCCTTGCTGGATTTACTTACTTGTAAGGGAATAGGAAGGTGACTCTCCCCACTACACACACACACACACACACACACACACACACACACACACACACACACACAACTTAGTTTATCTAGTTATAGAGGAACCTGAATGTAATCATAAGGTGTTAATGAAGTGTTAAACTAACTGTAAAAGTTGTGTCTAAGTTTATGAAGTCTGAACACCTTTCTGATGAAGTCAAAAAGGGGACTTAAAATAGATAGGAACAGACACCTGGCATACACCCAGTCCAAAATCTGAGAGTAGAAGAGATTATAAGAGCTGCCTATGGAAGCCACCCCTTCAGGAAAATGGGAGTGGGTTATTTCTCCTCCCCCACTACACATATAACCACCTGACTTTGTAGGTAAGCTATTAAGACAAATAGGAGACATTAGTCTTGGCATGGATTAGAGGCACATGTTCCAGATACAGATAAAGGTGATGACTTAGAGGAATATGAGCCCTGGCAATGAAGAGATACATTGAGAAGGGTAGACTAGAATGAGGATGCTACAAAGAGAGAAAGTACTTCCAGCGCCTGCAGCACCATTAGTTGTGAGCTGTGTTTGCTCCATCTGAATGCTACATGTGCACCTCAGTTGCTCTAAGTTGGAGACCATTCTTCCTATGAATACCGTGAGTATTTGTGGGAGAGTGAATTTCAAGACTGTGGGTGAAGTGTTTTACAACTACTGTGCTTATAATGCTTTATAACTACTGTTCTGAGTAAATGCCTCTGCTAGGTGCTAATTAAGACTACTGGATGACTGTTAAATAGAAAACACAATAGTGAGGGCTCATGAGGATCAGTAAGAGGAAGAGTAACCCCTTGGACACTTTACCACATGAGGGAGGGACTTTCCTGGATTGTAAACTGTAAATCAAAGAGGGAAATTGGGAAGTAGCGCTGAAGGTATGCTGCACATCATGTGACCCATAGGCGTCTTAAACTCATCATATCCAAAACAGAACTTATTGTCTTCCCTCCTGAAACTCATCTCTTCCCAGATATATTATTTCTATCCAGAGTACCACCATACCCTTCCAAGATTGAAGTTTTGGAGTCATCCTCAAATCTTCTCTTTTGGGGCTTGATCAGGCCTTTGATTTCACTGATGTGGGGAGCTATATAGGATTAAGTTCCCAAAGTGGGTGATGCCACTTCCTTCAGGGAACTGGAATGATTCAGGGTGTGTGGCAGCAGACTTGGGTACAATCAGTAGTGTTGAATAAAAATGAGAGGGTGGTGGAAGCATAAGGAAAGAACAGATAAGAAAATGTTGAAAAACCGTTTATACATGTTTCATCTGTTGAATAACCAGGTTAAAGTTATAGTGATTACATTATTTTCCAAATAAACACACAAAATGCAAGTTATAATGTATCAGCAGACAAGTCTGCCAACAGGTCTTAACAAGAAAGTGTTGGTGGCAAGCATATCATGTATTGTCAGGAAGTTCAGTATGCATTGGAAGGAATGTGTGCATATAATGACTTATTTATAATAGGTTACTACACAGTTGCATGATACAATATTGCATCATCAAAATTTTAATGCAGGAAAAACTCATAAATTTACAATAAATTTAAGATGTGTCATTTTAAAAAAATATGTTTTTTGACATGACACAAATTTAAAAAAAAGTTAAAGAAAGTATTTTTCTGAGGGTGGGGCACTGAGTATTTTTGTTTTGAAAAGAGGGCAGTAGGCCAAAAAGTTTGGGAACCTCTGTATATAGGTAAGGACAGATTTCCTCTCAACATTTTCCAAAAAATGACTTGACACACACACATACATACATACATGTATGTATATATGCATATATATTCAGTTAATAGTCATCTTACATATAGGCATATAAATGAGGCTATATATATATATATATATATATATATATATATATATATATATATCTGTGTGTGTATGTATAATCAACAGGCATTAGCCTACTATGTACCAGTACTGTGTCAAGTTGTGGGTTAAAAGAAAGTAATCCCTGATCTCAGTATGTTATTTATCTCCAGAAGAATGAAAAGTAAGTTCCTCAAGGGCAGGGACTGCTTTCTTTTTGTCTTTGTTTCTGTAAGGCCTGGTGCAATATCCGATGCATTTTGTTTTCTTGGTCTGAATCTATGAATCATCTGTGTGGGCAGCTTCCAGGTAAGAAGGCTTCTTGTACCAATGAAGATCATCAATTATTCTGGCATTTATAGTATTAGAGAGTTGCCTGGGGTATTCATATTTTTAAGTGACATACCCAGGGTCATACAGTCAGTACATGTCAGAGACACAGGGGATTCTGACTTCAAAGTTGGCTCTATACCCACTATATCATATCACTTCTCACAGAGCGGGGGGACACTAAAAGGTTGTTGAGTTGACAGAGCAAGATTCCAAATGATTGAGACATAGGATGAATAAGTTTTGATAGAGAACAGAGAAGGAAAGGCCAGAAGCATGGGATCAGGCTCAGATGAGGGTTGCTCTAGGTCAGTGTTTCTTAATCTGGAGTCCACAGATCACGGTCCTCCTCCCATACCTCCATGGTCCATAGATCAATGTCATGGGGTCCATGAACTTGTATGGGGGAAAAACACATCTTCATTTTCATTTACGTTTAATTAAACATTTTCCTTCCTTTCCTTCTGAGGAGACCGTAAATTTTACTAGACTGCCCATAGGGTCTATGACACCCAAAATGTTAAGAACCTCTATTCCAGGTGTTCCTAGGTGGTTAAAGACTAGCATGAGGGAGAGACCAAAAGGGAGAGAGGATGCTGACAGGAAGGTGACAGTGTGTAAAGGTAAGTTCTACAACTTGGTAGGTGGGCCTCACTTTACCATTTACTCAAATCCCTTCAGTGAGTGAGAACAGTCATCTTATAAAAGTCATTCACATTAAGGTGATTTAGCCCATGCAAAAGTATTTGAATTTCAAGAGATGATTGTTAACTCAGAGGAATCTCTAATTGGTGTGTTTGTACATTCAATTTCCTTGAATTGCATTAATAGCCCACTATTCTGGGGCCATCTTTCTTGGGAATATGTTAGTGTATAGACTTAGTAGAAAAAAGGGTCAGGGTAGAGAGATGGCTAAGGAAAGAGAGGGGAATACTGGGTTTTTTTTTAGGTACCAAGGAGCCAGAGGTTCTCTCTGTTTCCTTGTAGAATTATAGATTTAAAATTGGTTCAATTTATCAACTTTCTATATGAAGAACCTCCCCAAGTTCACACAGGTACTGTGTCAGAGATAGGATATGAACTCATGTCTTCTGACTTGTTTCTTTAACTCATTTATATAATGATCCTTTGAAAAGGTTCACAAAACACTTTCATCATGACAGTTCTGGGAGGTGGATGGCTCCTGTATCACATTCATTTTACAGATGAGAATACTGAGTCCCCAGGTACCTTGTCATTTTCAAATCTAGTGAGGCTGACTTGAAACCAGATCAGTTCACGTCAGGTTCGCCTTCCTTTCTATCACACCACACTTCCGTCTCTCTTTTCCTGACTTCCTTTCCTACTCTCCAAACAACTTTACTGTGCTTCTGAGTTTAGATTTTTAGAAGCTATTGACCTCAAATTTGCTGTTGGCTTGTCCATTTGTGCTTCAGACTACTTGAACAATAAAAGAAGTCCACCCCCACAGCCATATGTTTACTCTCTACCTCCCCTTTTTATGGGTCACAGGAGCAATCAATAAAAGGGAAAGAAAAAGACATCTTGGGGAAAATAACAGTAGATTCTTGGATCTCCTTGACTCCTAGTCAGCACCTCTGAGCTTCCCACAAGCACACAGTTCCAACACAAAAAAGAGAAATAGAGCAAATTAAATTTTCCAAGCTACTGCCTGATTTCTTTTAGACCAGGGGCATAAAATCACATGCTCTAGGTTCAGATAAATTGGAAGCAAACTGGCTGGTTCCCAGGACCAAAATGGATAGAGCAACTGAGCATCGCAAAAGATACAGTAAATGGTACGCTTATAGTGGGTGAATGTCCCTAGAAGCAAGGAAGGAGTAACAAATATAGACTGTTAGCTTCTTTAATAATAGAAGAAAGAAATCACTGCAATAAAGGGCAGGGACTTTACCCAAGACTCAAATCAGCTTTATAAATCTTGGAAAGTGCAGTAGGTCTGTAACACGGAACACTGCTTACATAAATCTGAGGCCAGAGTGAAGACCAATGGAGATGTGGCCTCATCTGAAGATGAGCAATGATTTGTATGCAGAACTGCTATCACATCTAAATGAGGGTAATCTTCAAAGTAGTCCTGCCTCAAGTAATGCAATTCTTTAAAGACATTCATTAAAGCCATCTTTGCCTTGCATAAAAGGATGTCATTTTTTTAAAAAAAAAAAATCTGCATTCTTTTTGGTTACAAGTTGGGATCTAAATGTCTACAGCCTGAGTTCAATGATTAAATTTGTTGAGTTATATCTTATTATTTTTAGTAATCTGTAAAGTTTCTATATTGATAAATAGGAATTTGAAATATATGTTCCTGGCTTCTTACAAGTCATAAAGATAGTGCTTGAGGTTTCAAGGTTATTTCATTGGTTGAACATCCAATTTTTTTTATACCAAAAGAACCCAAAGCATACAAACCCCCAAACAAAAAAACAATAAACAAGCCAAAACAGATTCTTGAGTTAGTGTCTATCATTCCTTCAAAATTTTCAAAATATCTTAGGGTCAAGTGACTATTTCAATAAACTTTTTGTTTAATCTGGCCAATTTGCATCAATTTTAAGATTAGTGGATATCACACAATCTAGGTTCTAAGAGGAAACTAATCAGGTCAGTACCATGCGTTTTGCAGTTTCAATAGATTTAGAGGGCATGGTAGGAGCAATAGTGACCGGGGTCTTCAATATGTAGGTCTAGACTTCTTTTCCCCCGTAAAAGTTATGGAAGATGTCCCAAGGCTTAATTGGTTCAGAGTGCTAATGCTCAAATCTGCTTATCTAAACACTTAGAGGTTGTCATTTCTTCAGGACTCAATGCCCCTCAGACTTGGTGGATGTCTGACTACTACGTGGGTTACCACACACAGATAACCAAAAGAGTTTCTGTCTGGGAACGAGAGGGGCCCCAACTATCTTAAACCGTTGTTTTATCCTTGCTTAATATACTTTCCTTGCTATGAGATAATATTTGTAAACAGTGAGAGAAATGATTATTAATAACCAATGATTTGGGTGGATTCAGATTTATCTCTTTTTCTTTTATTCTCATTTCAAGATCTCAGTCTCTGAAGATTGAGTCGTCTCGTTTCCAGACCCCACCCATGTGGGGCAGTCATTGCTCTTCTGGGGGAGAGTGGTTGGGTGGGAATAAATTCTTTGAATAGATTACCCTAGTCTGGGGCTAACTTAGAAGTAAATGACATAAACAAAGTTCAGGTCCAGCCCCTTAATGCAGTATTTATTCTTTCATTAATTGTTAACCAATCAAAATTGACTGCCACCTTCGGAATACCCCTCTTCCAATAAGCATATAAGCCAAACTGTGAGTCCAGCCTCTAAGAAAGAGAGGGTCAAATTACCATCCTTTTCTTAAAATGCAGGTGTTTTAAATAAATTAAATTGTCCAGAAATAATGTCTCTAGAATCTTTTTAAATGATCACAAGAGCTTAGCATAGTGTTTGATGTGTAATAAGTGTTTAACAAATGCTTATTTCCTTCTTCCTCCTTCCTTCCCCTCCTGTGACTAAAGAAGTTTCTTTTTGTTACCTGGTACATGATCTACGACTATTTCATTTTGCTCTAATCTTTTATTTGAACTGGCCTTGAAGTTAATGGTTTAGATCCAGAGGATTTATACATATGCCTGCTGATACATTGTGATTTAAAAAAGAAAATCAAACATTTAGATTATTGGTTACATTATTTGGTTACATGATGTAACCAAAGTTTCCACAAAGTTTTTAGTTTTTATCTCTATGTTGGGTCTTGTAGAGGCAAAACCCCAAAGACTGACTCCAGGTTCCATGTTTGTCAGGAATGAAATTCAGATGATCTCAGCATGTTCCATTGTTCCTGAAAACAGAATAAGCAGTCTATTCTGTTGTGTTATTACTTCAAAGAAGAAGACCCTTAGGTCTGAAAAATTATTTTTAAGTCATAAAGATATTCCCTGAGAAAAAAGGAGAAAGTTTTAGAAGAACTCCTGGAAGTTCTATGTGCAATGACACACCTTTTGATAAAAGTTGTGTATTTGTTTTCCTTAGAGGAAGATGGAAGACACTAGTTTAACCTCACTGTGTTTTTCCACATTACTTGCTTGCCAGGAGGAATGCCCTGTAATAGCAACTGAGAATTCATCAGGCACAAGTCCTAACTAACCTTCAGACCTTCAGTTTCCTTCTTCCCTTCTGGCACATATCTGTGGGCAGTCTAATAAGACTTTTATCACACTTTGAGGTGAGAAAATCATGCCAGCTTCCAGGACTTCTCCCTTTATTGGTACAGAGCTTCAGTTTATTTATAGTGTGTATCTGTGACATGTAAAGCTGTTAATTGCTGGGGGATATTGCTATAGAAATATCTGATATGTTAAAGAAAAATCTGCACATCTTTGTGAGGATAAGTTTTCCAAGAGGACATAGATTGAAACAGATGCTCTCACAATTAAAAGAAAAATGTACTAGTTGATAATTTTTTAAAGAATGCTGCCAGGCATCCACATAAACAGAGCACATAATTGCAAACCTAGACATTTCACAGTAGTCCCTGTGTAATACATAGGCTCTGTTGACATTTTTAAGTGTTCCTCCCTCATCAACAAATTTCACTCTGATTTACCTGGGTGCTAAAATTATATTGCATGGAAGGAGCGTGGACTATTTTCACATCCTGTTTTACAACACAAAGCCAGTCCAAATGGAATGTCTGAACGTTGTAAAAACATAGGCAGAACGCTGTTTTCTTCGTAAGATTAACCTTGGTTTCTTTTAAACTGCTTTATTCATCTGAGAAATCAATTGAATACAATCTAATTATGAGGGTTCGAGAGGAGTAAATTTTGATTGACCAATAGATTGACAACAACAAAGTTTTTCCAGTTAAGTTGATCCATTCATAAATTTTTGGCCCAGAGCTGTAATTTTAGTGGTATAGAGAAATGTCTTCTATGACAGGTGATGGTTACACTGAATTGCTGGGTGTGGGAAGGCGTTAAAGGATTAGGAGGAGGAGTGAACTGAGACGATAAATGACTTGCTCAAGGTCACACAACCAGTAGGTGTTGGAAGGAGGGCTTGAACCCAGGTAAGTATTCCTGATTTTAAGATTCATTCTCTATTCACTACACCATACTGTCACACATACTATACATATACACATTACATGCATATCTGTCTATCTATCATAAATATAAATTTGATTATAAATATAAACTTTTTTGCATGTATATCCATGCTCATTTATATTTACCTCTCTGTCTCTTTCCTGTCTCTCTCTGTCTCTCTACATTTACACACCCTCCAATTATAAGGTATAAAAGAAACCCACAACAACCTCTTTCCAGTTTATATTCATTTAAAGACATGGAAGAAGATGAGAAGAAATAGAGTTGAAAGCTATTGGATTCACATCCTCTTACAGTTGGAACATTCTGATGTAACTAAATCTCAAAAGGAAATACTATATTGATTACTTATTGATGCAATAAGGTCACAGCTCTCTAATTCATGGAAGCTCCATGTACTATAAGGGAAAGTATAGAAGCAGGACGGTAACCATGTCACTTTACAGCCAAACATCTGTTTTACTAATTTTAAGTAAAAGTGCTTTTGGCTGTTAAGAAAATTACTATAAAATGAGTAAGCCTAATGATCGCATCTTAATACAGTTTATGAAATCTGTACGGAAATAGGCAGATTTCTACTTGCTTTTTATCTCACATGGGCATGAGAGATAATAGGAACATGAATCTCTATGGAATAATAAAAAAATATAATTTAATACCTCTTTTTGAGATGAAAATTGTCTTGCATTTCATCATTCTATTCCCTTTGTAAGATTAATTTGGGTTTCTTTGAAACTTTGCTTTATTCATTGGAAACATCAATTGAGCACAATCTAATTATAAGGGCTTGAAAAAAGTAAATTTTGATTAGCCTGTAGTTTGACAAGAGCAAACTGATTCAGAGTTATATTGATTGTCAGCTTAAAAATAAAAATTGCATTCATACTCAGAACAAAGGTATGTGGTTAGATGCTGTATTGTGCGATCTCTCTTTTAGAACATTTTGAATGTTCATTCTTACGCTATGAATATAAAGGTTAACTTTGATGAGGAAGAGAGCAGATGAAAAGAACTGTCTAGTGACATCTTAGTTGCCCAGAAAACCTGTTTGTTTGAGCTGATACCTTTCTAGAATTGGCTAAAATATATAGTAAAATGTGGCCAACCAAAGGGTCTTAATGAATCAGAAATTTTGGACATCTGTAACGTATTGATGGTAGTTAATAGATGCTCATGACATTAGACTAGAAACATCAAGGATCCTGCAGTGAAAAGGACTCAATTATTATTTTTAAGAAATAAACAGAAGAGAAAAAAAGAAAACAAAGCTTAGAATGGGGAATAAGCAAATCAGGTAATTTTGTTATCACCTTGTTAAATTTAATGTATATCATTAAATGGTATATGGTAACAGAAGTTTGGGTTAATGTATATGATTTCCTTTTTTATTCTACATTTGATTCTTGGAATGTTTACATGCTAATGATTATTAAATTCATAATAGAAAATTGAGAATGAAAGCTCTTGAAGCTTTCTGAATTGCCAAAGAAAACAATTAGAAGACAGTCCCTCTGGTTTTAGCTGAAAGTGCATTTTACTGTACTTTTCTTTTTAAATTGGAAATCCTTGGTAGCTGTGGGGATAGGGGACAACACCTGTGATTTGACTGATGTAAATAACTCTTGAGTTAAGAATCTCTGGAGTCACAAATGTCATGGTGACAAAGAATTGGAAATAGATGGGTGCCCATTAATTGGGGAATTATTGAATAAATTTGGTATAGGAATGCAATGGAATACTATTGTGTTACAAGAAAAGAAGGTTCTAAAAAAAAAACCTGGTATGACATATATGGAACTGATGCAAAATGAGGTAAGCAAAACTAGGAAAATAACATAAAATAGCACTAATATTTTAAGGACAAACAACTATGAAAAACTTAGGAACTGATCAGCACAGTGACCATCCACAATTCCAGAGAACTAAGGACTGAGTGTTCTATCCACCTCCAGATAAGAAAAGTGATGAATGCAGAGTGCATACTGAAACACATCTATATCTGTATCGAATTTCCATCTACTGATATATATGTATGAAATGTATGTAAATATACATTTTGAAATGTATGTAAATATACATTTACATGTACTTGACATGTGACCATGAGCAAATTGCTGAATTTCTCAGTGCCCTATATACATATATATATCTCCCTCTACATATTTTTGCCCATGCAAGAATATATGTATATATGTGTGTATATGTATGTATGTATGTAATGGCCTTTCTGTTTCCCACAGTGCTTAGTAAAGCACCTGGCACGCAGTATATACTCAGTAAATATTTGTTTACAAAATCTCAGAATTGGAAGGGACCTTACCACCAAAATGGTGATGAACCTTTTCCAATTTAGCTAGGTTGATCTTCATAATGTGATAATGATATTATTTAATATGTAATAATAGTATACTATAGTATACGTTTGTATAGTGCTTCAAATTTTACAAAGAGCTGTTATAAATATTATCTCACAACAACCTTAGGAGATAGGTACTGGTGTTATAACCTCAATTTTACAGACAATGAAGCTGAGACAAAGGTTAAATGACGCGCCCAGACACATAGCTAGTAAATGTCTGAGGCTGTGTTTGAACTGAGGGGTCTTCCTGAATCCAAGTTCAGGGCTCTAACCACTGAGCAATCTTACCACCTTATGCAATATACATACAGTCAGTCACTAGACTTGTAGTCAGAGCCTTTCCAACTTTGTCAGACTAAAGTGTTTGCTCTTCTGGCATGATCTTTGAGAACCTAGAGTCATGTAAGCACTCAAAGAGAAAATGTGTGGGAAAGTACTCTAGATGGAGAAGTCACTTCATATCAGTTAGCTAGGTGGCACAGTAGATAGAGTGCTCAGGAAGACCTAAGTTTGAACCTGCTCTTGGAGATTATGTACATAAAGAGCTTTGCAAATTTAAAATCATGACATAAATGTAAACTATTAATCAATATCATCACCATACTTTTAGCACCTGATATTCTTGGGGTATCAAGGTTGCGAGGTAGAGAGAGTGCCATGTGTGGAATCAAGAAGACTTCTCTTTCTGAGTTCAAATCTGGTCTCAGACACTTAGTAGCTCTGTAACCCTGAGCAAGTCACTTAACCTCTGCCTGCCTCGGTTTCCTTTTCTGTTAAATATGGATAATAATGGTAGCTACCTCCCAGGGTTGTTGTAACGAACAGATGTCAAACTCTCAACACGGTGGTTGGCACCTAGTAAGTGACATATAAATGTGAACTATTATGATTTTTATTACATAGCAGAACAGATATGCCAGTTGAGGTAGAGGATGTCTTCACTATCAAAGCAACCATTATTAATCACCCTCTTCAACAAGATGGGTGTTTGATCCGAAGGCCCAGTTCCCAGCTCTTCAAACGAGAAGTGATCTCCAAAGTGAGTTTAGATCAGAAAAGGAAAGCATTTGAAAAATCTCTAAAAACATCTAGAGGAGTACCTTTGTGGACTGAATAAAGCAAGAGCTGGCCTTGGAGTCAGGAAGCTCCAGCTTCAGATCCTGCCTCTGATAATATAACTTCCTATGTGACCACGAGCAAGTTCTTAAACTTCTCAATGACCCAAGGAATTCTTTTTTTTTTTTAATTATTCATTTTGGACTTAGATACAAAAAGTAAAAAAAAAAGAACATTTTTATGTACCCAGCACAATATGAAAAGAAGATTTAATATAAAACCACAAATTTTCATTTCCCACTGTTTACTTTTTAGGGGATTTTGTAAGATAAAGGCTCAACTTTATTTGTGTCATCAACCCCCTATGCAGTCCAATAAAACCTATGGACCCCTCTCAGAACTTTTGTAAATACATAAAATAAAATCCATAGGATTACATGCAAAACCAATTATATTGAAATACAGGAGTCAAAACATTTTTAAAACCCTCATTGCATGAATCCCAGATTAAGAAACTCTAAGTCTCTAAGATGAGTTGATGAACTGTATTAATTCAATAAATATTTATTAAGCAGCTACTATGTGCCAGGTACTGTGCTGAGTATTAGCATAGAGAGATTCCATCTTGGAAGTCCCTCTTAGCAACGAAAATAACAATAAAAAACCCAACTAAAATAATATGAGATAAACACAAAAAAATAGCTGACGACTATTTTATAGGAAGGTACAGTGGTAGAAGGGGTATTTGAAAATATATACTCACATACGGACACACAGATATATACATATATATATGTATGAACAATAGATATACTATGATATGTAACTTTGGACATTTTAGATATGGTATACACACATAATGATATGGTGAAAAATATACCCACAATCAACCATTGCTCACTATTTCCCCCTACCCCCAACTCAGAAAAAGAAAAAAAACTGAGAATAAAATTCCAAGTTCTACCTGAGGAAACAACTTGGAAGTTGTAGCAAAATCTCCTTGTCCTAGCTAACTCCTAAGTCCTAGGATCTTAGATCTTCCCTATTTCTAGAATGAACTTTAAGAATTTGGTCCCATTCACCTTCAGGCAGTTAAAGAATTCTTATTCTTATTGGTGAGAAAACTTGAGATATAGAAAGATTTACCCCCAAGTCACATAATCAGAAAGTGTCAGAGGGCAGCCTGGATCTTCTGCTTCTAGTTGAGTCATTCCATTATACCACATAGCTTATGTGACAGACAGCAAAAGTTAAGTTTCCACAGTGAGTTAATGTTAATTGAGGGAATCATTGAGAATGTCAGATAATAAGCAGCCTGCAGGCACACTCAACTAATCAAAAGACTGATAGTGGCCTGCAGAAAATTACAAAGTTTTACATAAAGCAGCCAAATCTACAGCTAAGTGGAACTAGCCAAGAAAAATTACCCAAAGTTACCTAGAGAAGGCTTTTCTTCACTGATCTTGCTTAATGAACTTTATGCATACAAGCAGACCCTGCATAAAATCGTTGCAAAATGATGTAAGAGCAATTGGGTTTTGACACAATTGACTGAATTAATTACTGGGACTAAATCAGAGACATCTTCAGTTTGGGGAAAAGAATTTCAATCTAGGTTTCTTAGAGGTAGGTAACCTCTGGTAATATTTTGCATTGATGGAAAAGTTAAATATTTCTGTTTTGATTTGAATTCATTGACCTTATCATTTGTGTATCTGTATTCTTTTAGATCGAGCTTGGTTAGAAAGGGATAGAAAATCTTGGGAAACAGATGCAAATCTAACAGAGCAATAACTTAGGAGCTTAATGGTAAATCTGATTTTATGTTATCTATTCGGGAACTAGAATAAATAGGGAAAGACACACAAACTACTTAAGACTTGCTTTAGATGTTCCTCAATCAATGTAAGATTATAGTCATAGCTGAGATCGACTGATTATTGGAACTTTCTATTTTAAGATTTTATGGAACTGTTAACTGACTCTTCTTCTGAATTTAACTCCAGGTGTGGATATAAGAAAAGACTGTCTGAGCCACTGAACATTGATGCCAGGGAGCCTGTGAGATGTTGATATGAACTGCAAAAAGGTGATCTTATGGAAAGGTGGGGAGAACAATTTTTCTGCTTGAGCTGAGGTAGGATTCTCCTGACTCAGTTTCCCCACTGACATCTGGAAAACTTTAAGCCTGACTAAGGGACAGTTGACAATCTGCTCCTGCCTGGAATTGACATGAAACTAGGGAGATGTTCTCCTGGAATGTCCCTACTCTTAACGGCAATTTCCTATGATCAAAAGTTTTGTAAGCATAATAGCAGATCTATTAAATAATAGTTTATTGGTAGGGGAACATCTAAGATTGAATCCAAAAACTGAGCTACTAGGCTTAGGGTATTAGGTCACCAATGACAAGCCAGGGTCCTTTAACTCTTAGTAATAGTACGGAGACCATCAGGTCAAGGGCCTGTGAGATTAGTATACATTTTCATTATTATTTTTGTCTCAGTTGGTTAATGCTAAAAGAAAAATGGTTTGTGGTCTATATTGTAAATGTTTTAAAAGAAGCATCACATGACCAGAAGTTGAAATTGTTTTATGATGTGATATGCACTATGTTAAAAATGATTATTTATTGTATTTATGTAAGTAATGGATCTTGTTATTGATTCCTTAGTGAAATCTCATCCTCCTGATGGGGGAAATGGATAGTGAATTAATGTAAAATGTAAAAACTGGGCTCTAATGTGAATTTCTTCAACATGACAACTGGCGAAAGTTCCAATTTTGATTTTGTAAGAGTCATAGGAATGGTAATCTCAAATTGTATTGAGGTCAGTTTTGTAGGAGGGTGGACATTTGGATTTCTATAGGAAGAGAAAGGGAAGAAGATGCTGAGATGCTATGCTGAAGATGGCTTGAATGAGCATCCAGACCAGAAAGATGCAACAGATGATGATGCTGCCCCCGCCATTTTTATATGAAATGAAAGTTTCAAATGGACAGTTTATTGATTCACCTTTATCTTTTGGGTCTCTGCTTTTGTACTTATGAAGGGGATTACCTTGTAATTTGTCAATGCATCAATCAGCCTTTCCACCTTTCTACTTAAAGGGGAGATAGATGAAGGGAAGAACTCATATGACAGAGTAGGGGAGCACTAAAAATGTGGAAACAAAATTTTAAGGAGGGAAATGTTAAGATCTTAATAGAGATATAGGAAATACTCCATCAGATGAGGAATGTGAACTGATGTTGAAAAGGTTTGAAGAAAATATTAGGAAAAATAAGTGTGGAAACATAGCCTCTGTTGAAAGAAGAAGAGGGACAGCAAAAGTTGTTTCCTCAGTGAGTTACTGTTAATTGATAAAGTCACTGAGAATAAGTTAGATAATAAGAAGGCCAGCAGACTGCAAGTGGACTCAACCAATCAAAAGACAGACAGTAACCTTCAGAAAATTACAAAGTTTTTGATAAAGCAGCCAAATCTACGATTACCTGGAACTAGCCAAGAAAAATGACCCAAAGTTACCTAGAGAAGACTTTTCTTCACTGCTCTTGCTTAATGAACTTCGTGTATATAAACAGACACACCCTGAATAAAATTATCCCTCCATTATGTTAGAGCATGTTTCAGGGGGAGGAAATCATACTAAGATGGGGTTATGTAACGGGCATGTAGAGAAAATGGTGACCTAGTGGTGACCATCTCCTGGTGGGAGGATCTGTTTTGAACAAATGGTATGTAGCTCATCTCACTTCTGTACTTAGGGCTCCCTCCTTCTGAAAATAAGGTGGGGGCCCGCTTTGGCTGAAGTGTACAGTTCCTCTGAACTCTGCTGCAATAATCTTGATATCTTATTAGTGTCAAGTATGTTTCTAACACTAACTCCTCAGAATTAAGCAGCTAGGCACTGTAGTAGATAGAGGGCTGACCTTGCAGTCAGGACCCCTGAGTTCAAATTCTGACTCAGACGCTTACTAGCTGGCCATGTCATTTAATCTCTCTTTGTCTCAGTTTCTTAAAATGGGGTTATTAGTAGCACCTACCTCCCAGGGTTATTGTTTTTTTTTTAAATAAATTTATTTAACTTTTTACATTCATTTTCACAAGATTTTGGGTTCCAAAATTTTCTCCCC
>CM053772.1:77419592-77460971 GCA_028658325.1 Potorous gilbertii | reverse complement strand
GATATTTGGGATACAGAGGCCTTGACTTCCCTGTCTCTACCTGATGGCAAGCAGACCTCTTCATCGTCAGAGACAAATGGAGGAATCATCTTCTCAAGGAAATATCCATCTATGGTCTTAGTTTTTTTCCCTTTTCTGGGCATTTTCCCAGCCAGTTACTTGATTTATGAGAGTCCTCTCCACCCCCTGGCCTAGATCTGCCCAGCAAGTGCTTGGGGTCTGGGATTCAAATGCTGCTCCCCAGCCTCAGGGCTTTTGGCGGCAGGCCTGACTGCTCTTCAATGGGAGCTTATCTGCTGGTTCTCAGGTGGGGGCAGGGCCACCTCTCAGGCTCAGTTCCCTCAGGGGGCTTATGCCGAGAACTTTTGTAATGGAGCTGGGGTGGAGCTCCTGCCTGAGAGGCCTCTGCCTCTGCCGCAGCGGCCGCAGCCTCCCAAGGGAGTCCGAGTCCCGGAGATCCCCCACTCCCCTCTCAGCCTGTCTCTCTCACTGACCTGTGCGTCTGTGGGTGGAGGGACCTTCGCGGCCGCCCGGAGATTCAGGTCTCTGAAGCCGGCTTGGGTCTGCTGGCTCCTCTCAGTGCCGCGTGGCCGGGCAGAGATCCGTGGCCAGGGCTGGGGGAGGGGGGGTGCTCCGCAGGGCAGGACTCCACTCCTGTCCGGAGTACCTTTGCAGTCGGTTTTTCAGGGCTCTCTGCAGCAGAAATCTCCTTCACTGTGTTTCTGCGTGGCTTCCACTGTTCCAGAATTTGTCAGGAGTTCTTTTTACAGGAAATCTATGGGCTGTGGATTCGGAGCTAGCAAATGTGAGTCTTTCTACTCCGCCATCTTCGCTCCGCCCCCTAGTAGCTTTCTTTTATCATTTCAAGAAGACTATTTCTCTGAGTTACTCCAATTCTCTTCTTAAATCTTAAATTTTAAAATGCAAAAGAATAAATGTAGTTATATGTTGGTTCCATCTAGGGAATTTTAACTGGGGTGAACGATATAAGCAAAGCTACAAAGAGGCAGGAATTGATAAGTGGGTGAGGAGACTGATCTGACTAAAGAGGGAAGGGTGTGGGTAAAGGAAAAGCAAGAAATGTGTGACCAAGTTATGAAGAGCTTAGACTTGATATTGGCAGGAAATAGAGAGATGTGGATTTTTTAGACAAAGAAGTGACACCATAAAAGATTGTTTAATTAACCCTATCGATCATAGGATAGTAGAGGGTATTTATTTTTTACTTTGTATATGTAGCTTAATAAATAGTTGTTGAATTTATAGGTAAGAAAAAAGGGAGTTAAATGGTTTTCCCAGGGCAAAACAACAAGTGTCAGAGCTAAGACTGCTCCAGTGGTCTCCTGATCCCTGGTGTAATTCACTTTCCTCTGCTCTATACTATCTCTTTTAAAGGAAATTAGTCTAGTAGTAATATGCAGAATGAGTGGGAGAATTGAAAGATTAAAATCATGAGAAGGCAAGCCAAGAGACTTATAATCAATCAAATGTAAGGTAATGAAAGTTTGAACTGGGATACGGCAATGGGGGAATGGAAAGAAGAGACTAATATAATAAACATTTTGAAGGGAAAATGTATATCATTTGATAACTT
Source organism: Potorous gilbertii (assembly GCA_028658325.1). Classification (NCBI taxonomy): domain Eukaryota; kingdom Metazoa; phylum Chordata; class Mammalia; order Diprotodontia; family Potoroidae; genus Potorous; species Potorous gilbertii. The sequence goes on along the minus strand of CM053772.1, from coordinate 77,459,377 downwards.
ATTGCATATGGAGGATAATTAATTTCCTGTGTATCTTTCAGCATGTCACTTCATTCTCTGGGTCTTGGTTTCCTGATTATAATATGAGGGACTTCAATTAGATGAAAGTGTCTTCTGCCTCTAAGCCTATGAAATTACAAAAATGTAAGATATTTCAAAGATTACTAAAGTTGTCAGCTTGTCAGAATAGTAGTGTGATTAACAGAGAAATTAACAATAGAAGGAAAGGTAACTTTGGAGGGAAGAAATTCGTTCATAGACATGGTGAGTTTGGGATAACCATGGGACATCAAAGTTGGTGATACGAAAGTGAGGAGTGGACAGAACCAGAGATTCAGACTTCGACGTCATTAGAAATGATAGTTGGCTCCTTGAGAGTAAATTAGGTCTCTCAAGGAAAGAATATAGAGAAAGAGTAGCAGAAGCCAAGGACTGACCTTTGTTGAATGTATAAAATACTGGGAAAGAAAATGGCCAGAGAAGAAGAGGGCAAGGGACATCATAGGAGAATCAGAATAGTGGAGGATTAGAAAAATCAGGGATAAGAGAGTTTCACAAAATGAATGAATGGTGAAGAGTGTAATTGAGCAGAGAGAGCAAGAAAGTCAAGACAAGAAAGTAGTCATTGTATTTGGCTAGATGAAGGTCATTGAAGAGCTTTGAACGTCTAGTTTTCAGGACAATGAAAGCCAAATTGCAAGAAGAAAGAAAGAAAAATGGCCAAAATGAGAGATCTCTTCATACATAATCTAATGAATATTAAACTACCAGAACTGGGTAGTTGATGAGATGACAGATTAGAATCAGGCACACATGAAAATTCTGTTTTATTTCCAGAGTCTATTGTCATTCACAGAAATGCTTTTCACAGTAACCAAGTGCAAAGTGTGACTTTGGGGATCCCTATGAAAGCTTCCCTGGCTTCCCTTAAGATCCCAATAAAAATTTCATCTTCTATGAGAAGCGTTTCCTAGTTCCCCTTTATGCTAGTGCCTTGCCTTTATTGATTAATTTCCATTATCCTATGTATATATTTCATTTGTATGTAGTTATTTTCATGTTGTCTCTTCCATTAAATTATGAGCTTCTTGAGTACAGAGACTGTCACTTGCCTTAGTCTGTATCCCTAGTGCTTAGTATTGTACCTGGCATACAGCAGGCACTTAATAAATGCTTATCAACTAATAATAATTTTAATTTTTCCTCATAGAATTTGGGCAACAAGGTATAATAATTTATAATATCACTGTTTAGAAATAACATGATTGAAACCAACTAGCATTTCCTATGTGGATTTTTTTTCATCTAAACACTTAAAAATCATGAATTAGTGTAAGCATAGTGCAGTAGAAGGCACAGATTTGGAGTTAAAGGACTTGGTTCCTAGTTTCAGCTCATCATCTCTCAGACTCATCTCTAAAATGATGGAATTGAATTTTGTGATCTCTGAGGTCCTTGCCAGCTCTAACTCTATGATGCCCAACCTTCAGGACCTCTGTTTGCAATATTAGAATAGTTCGTCTTTTAGTTGCCCAAATACCATATATGTGCAAACAACTGCAGCAACTTCCTTTCCTTTCCTATGGATTTCTTTTCCTTTCATCATCCTCTTTTCCAATAATGTGAAAAGTGAAAGAAAGAGAATTCCCTCTCCCTTACTCTATGACCCCATCCAAACTGGCCTTCTTTCTTTCCTCACACTTGACACCCCTCTCCTTTCTTTGCATCAGGGTCTGTTGTGCCTGGAATGAATTCCCTCCTCACTTTCCCTAAAGGAATTCATCTTTTCCTTCAAGGCACAGTTCCCCTTATATAACTGGGGCTCTTAATCTGGGGTTCATGGACCCCTTATTTGTATAGACTTCAGGAATATCCAGAAACTCAGAGGGGAAAATAATTATATATTTGTTTTCCTTAACCTCTAACTCAGGAGTTCATAATCTGGGATCCATGAACTTTTTTAAAAATATATTTTGATAATAGTTTTTCAGTACAGTTAGTTTCTTTTGTATTCCTGTGTATTGGAAACATTCTTTTAAGAGGTCCATACACTTTACTTGGACTGCCAAAGCAGTCCATGCCACAAAAATGCTTAGAATCTCTGGACTAGATGAAACCTTCTTAATTCTCTCATTGGCAGTGCTCTCCCTCTCAAATTATGTCTTATTTAACCATATTGTGTTTATTTATTTTGTATTTACTTATACATGTACTTTTTTGTCTCTACATTTAGGATGTCAATTTCTCGAGAGGAAGGATTATTTCATTCTTTTTATTTGTACCCCCAGAGCCTAGCCAGTCTGTCCAAAAGCTTTTATTAAGCACCTGTGTCTGATGCATAATAGATGCTTAATAAATTATTGTTGATAAATCAATTAACTGAACTAGAGAGGGATAGAAGCAGTACAATAGAAACCCATGTCCTGATACTTCTGTTTGACTCCACACTGTTCTTTCTCTTAGGGTTCCCAGGGCTCTTTCTTTCATAGCACAGCCTTTATCCTTACTCCCCAAACTGCCTAAAGGGACCTCATCCTTGCTCCTTCTTACCCCGTCTCATATAACCCCTGCCCCACTTCCTCCCTTGCACCCCTCATCTCTTACCTTTCTCATGAGCTGGACTCTGTCCAGACCAGTAAAAGTTACCAATAGAATTTTGAACCTGGAGGAACCCCGAAGTATTCCACCACAAGGGCTACATCGAAAGGAAATTTGTTACTGCTCAGTCATTTCTAATAGTAATTGTTTCTCTTTTGCCCAGGAACCCTGAGGGTCTTCTCCGCCTGGTTTGATTTTTTTTCTTTGATTAAAGGGGCCATCCCTTGAGTAACTACTTTAAAAAATCTATTCATTGAATGGCTGGATCTCACTCAAAGTGAGAATGTGGTAAGACCTTAGCCTGAAAAGGCCAGGATCTCACATTGCATCCTGGCCCATCTCCAGTCATCCTGATGAATATCAGGCCACTGGACCAAGATGGCTCAGGAGAAGAAAGCAAGGTTGGTGACCTTGCCCAGCCCTACCTCATTCAAATCAAAGTCAACTGCAAGTCATGCCGTCATCTTGATGTCATAGTTCTCTTCAAGAGCAAAGGACAAAACACGACAATCACATCCAATTCTGTGTGACCCCATTTAAGATTGTCTCGGCAAAGATGCTGCAATGGTTTTTGTCATTTCCTTCTCCAGTTCATTTTACAGAGGAGTAAACTAAGGCAAATAGGTTAAATGATTTGCCCAGGGTCACGCAGCTAGTAAGTATCTAAGACCAGATTTGAACTCAAGAAGATGAGTCTTCCTAACTCCAGGTCCAGCACTCTATCCACTGTGCCACCTAGATTCCTGGCATTTTGAGCTGGAAAGCTGAACCCGTAAAGTTGAACCTATGTATGTTATACATAAATTGGGGTAGGAGCTCTGGTGTCATATATAGTGTAGTACACAGCATGCTAAACTTGGGACCAGACAGACGTGAGTCCAAATCTTGCCTTGGACACTTAGCCGTGTGGCATGGGGCAAGTCACTAATTCTTTCTGAGCCACAGTTTCTCAATCTATAAAATGAGTTTGTTCCTTATAGCTCCAAATCTGTGATTCTATGAAAACTATATTTTATGGACTAGGTTCAGTGGGAAATGTGGTGGCTATGGGAACGAAAGTCTTGGGTTTGAATCCTGGTTCTGTCACTGTGTGTCCTCGGGCAAATCACATGGCATAAAGAAAGAATGCTAGAGTCATTTGTCATTTAGAGTCAAATACTGGATTTAGAATATCTTAGGTTCAAAGCCCAGTTCTACAACTTGCTACCTGTGTGACCTCAACTAAGTCACTTACCTTTCTAGACCTGTATACTCATCTGAAAAATGAGGGACTAGGTCACAGATTTTTAAAGCTGAAAGAAGACCTTGAAGGCTTTCTAGCACTATCCACTCTTTGTACATTAGCGCAAACAGAAGCTCAGAGATTAAACAGGAAGTGTCAGAGGTAGAATTTGAACCTTGGTCTTCCCAACTCTAGCTGCTCCACACTGCCCTAGCATCCTTCCCACCTTTAAGTCTTTTATTATGAGCTCTCTGGGCATCAGTTCCCCTCTCCATAAAACTAGAGTATTGAATTAAATGTCCCTTCTGACTTTAAGTCTAACAATATCTAACAATGCTTAGACTCAAGAAATCCTTTCTAAGCAAGAGAAGACTTCTATGAACTGATTAAGAGTGGAAAAATCAGAACCAGAAAAATAATATACACAGTGACTTACAATAATGCAATTGGCTCAATTGATCAAACTTGACCCTCCAGAAGATTTAAGAAAATGCACCTTTCTCCCCTCTATGCAGAAGTCCAGGCCAATGGGCATGAAATATTGAATATACTGTTAGATACAGTAAATATGCTGTTTGGTTTTGCTGAACTACTGGGTTTTTCCCAAGGGATGAATGGCTGGATAGGAGAAAGGAGAAGAAGGTTTTGTGAAAACAAAATATATCAATAAAAATAAAAAATTTTAAAGCCTTCCTAAGTGTTAAAGATTCCTAAGTTTGATTACAGAAGAACAAATTAAAACAGCACTTAAATGCCACCTCACACTGATTAGATTGGCTAATATGACAAAAAAGAAAAATGATGAATGTTGGATAAGATGTGGAAAAAAATTGGGACACTAACACATTGTTGGTGGAGTTGTGAACTGATCCAACCATTCTGGAGAACTATGCCCAAAGAACAACCAAGGTGTGCATACCCTTTGATCCAACAATACCACTACTAGTTCTGCATCTCAAAGAGATCATTAAAATGGGAAAAGGACATACATGCGCAAAAATATTTATAGCAGCCCTATTCATGGTGGCAAAATATTGGAAATTGGGGGGATGTCCATCAATTGGGGAATGGTTGAACACACTGTGTAATATAAATATAAAGGGATATCATTATGCAGTAAGAAACAATGAACAAGCAGATTTCAGAAAAACCTGGAAAGACTTGTACACATTGATGCAAAGAGAAAAGAGCAGAACCAGGAAAACATTATAGAGTATCAGAAATATTGTATGATGATCAACTATGAATGACTCAGCTCTTCTCAGTAACACAATGATCCAAGACAAGTATAAAGGACTCACAAAGGAAAATGCTATCCATATCCAGATAAAGAACTGAAGGATTCTGAATGAAGATTGAAGCATATTTTTTCACTTGATTTTTTTCATTTGATGGTTGATATGTTTTCTTTTAATCTGTTCCTTCTTCCACAACTGTGACAAATATGGAAATACACTTTACAGGATAGCACATGTATAAACTCTATCAAACTGCCTGCCATTTTCAGAAGAGTGGAAGGGAAAGAGGGAGGGAGAAAAATTTGGAACTCAAAATCCTGTAAAAATGAATGCTAAAAAGTTTATTGACCTATGGTTGTAGGGGGAAATTTTAAAAAACTATTTTTTTAAATTAGCTAAAAATGAAAAGCTCTTTTAATCCAAAACAGTGTAGAACAGGCTTCAGGGCAGCCAGGTGGCTCAACGGATAGAGTGCTGGGCCTAGAGTCAGGAAGATTCTTTGTGAGTTCAAATCCAGCCACAGACATGTATTTGTTGTATGACTCCTGTCATACAAGCCACTTAACTTTTTGCCTCAGTTTCCTCATCTGTAAAATGAGCTGTAGAAGGAAATGGCAAACTGCTCCAATATCTTTGCCAAGAAAATCCCAAAATTGGGTCAAGAAGAGTCAGACACAACTGAAATGACTGAATAACCAAAAAAGTAGGCTAGGATAACCTAAGATCCTGAAGATTCAAATCGGTATTCTTCTAGCTCAGACTATAAAGCCTGACAAACCTAGGTGTTATATCTTTATACTCAATGAGTCATGCTCTGACACCATCTCTGGGAAGAAATCAGAGCAATGAGACTGGAGGGGAGAAAATGATCCTCTTCATTCCCTAATTCAAGTCAGAATTTCTTTGGTGCAGTGAACTGAATATCTCCATATGCACTATAAAACATTCTTGGAATAATTCTACTTTCCACTCCTCACCTGCCATGAATCTGAATTGCAGCTTTATGAAATATGAAGTGATTCTCCCTTTATGGCCTTATATTCATCTTCAGATTCCTTGGCAGATAAGTCACTTGAAGCTATTTTATTATTTCCAAGAAACTGTTACTGAATCTTTCGACATACCTTCAGTTACCAAAAAAGAGAGATCAGAAATAAAGCATGTCAAAAATGTATGAAAAGGTCTTTTTTTTCCTGGGTTGAGTACTGTTTCTTTGAAATGTAACTATTTTCTAGAACCTGATTTTGAAAGTTTCAATGCTATTATTGATGAATATTTTTTCAATTGTGCTGAATACTGGGGAAAGAAGTTGGGGACACATTACTCTGCCAGGGCATGTTAACCTCACCAAAATCAGTCAGGCAAATTATTCAATCAATTAACAAATCTGTATTAAGTACCTGCTATGTCATAGGCAATGCTAAGTCCCAACTATGCAAAAAGGAAAGTCTGCCTTCAAGGAGATGACAGTTCTGTTAGATCACTCATAAAATAACCTATGGAGTCAGGCCACAGGAGCTTCTGGGTGGTTCAATGGATAAGAGTGTTGGGCTTTGAGTCAGGAAGATCTAAGTTCAAAAATGGTCTCAAGCACTTACTAGCTAAGCAACTCACTTAACCTCTGCCTCAGTTTTCTCATCTGTAAAAAGTGAATAATAACAGCATATACTCCCAGGGTAGTAGGTGGCTCAGTGGAAAGACTGCCCTTCCCCCACGGTCAGAGAGGCTCATTTTCATGGGTTCAAATCTAGCCTCAGACACTTATTAGCTGTGTGGTCCTGAGCAAGTCACTTAACCCCATTTGCCTCAGTCTCTCATCTATAAAATGAGCTGGAGAAGAAAATGACAAACCACTCCAGTATCTTTGCCAAGAAAACCCCAAATGGGGTCATGGAGAGTCCAACACAACTGAACAACAACCAACCCAGGGTTGTTGTGAGCATCAAATGAAATAATCATTGTAAAGCACCAGGCACGTTCCTAACTCTTAGCTGCTATTATGATTTCAAAGACCTGGTTTGCCTGCAAATAGATCCCCTTTCTCTCTGCCCTTTCCAGTCTTTAGAGAAAGCTTTACTACACATGGGAGGCAGAAAAGGAGATGGCTCTTATGGAACTGAACTATTGTAGAAGTTTTCTCAATGCCCTCCCTTTCTGAAGTCTCTTCCCACTCCAATTCATCCTCCAGTCAAGTGAGGAGGTGATTTTTATATTTTTATTTTCTTCTTTTTCTAAGACTTGGTCTCCCTAACTTAGCTAGACTGGAAGTACAGTGCATGGGACTGATGCTACAGCACAATCAGCACAGAAACTTTGGCTGGCTCTGCTTCTGGCCTGGGCTAGTTCACCCTTCCTTAGGCAACCTGGTCCCTTCATTCTCCCCAGTCTCTTCTCTGCCACTATCCTATTGGTGCTAGACTTACATTGACCTTGACACTCTGCTGTGGCCCAGAATTCCTGAGCACAAGGATTCCACCATCCAGAGTCTCCTGGCAGCCCGGATTGCAAGAGTGGGCTTCCACTCTCAGAAGAGTTGGTTTTTCTCAGGAACAGGTCTAACAGCATTATTCACCCGTTCCATGATTTCCAGTGGCTCCCTATCACCTCCAGTATCAAATACAAGCTGTTCTTTTTAGCATTTAAAACTCTTCATAGCCTAGCCCACTTCCAATCTCCTTATACTTTAATTTCCCTCCACACACATTTCTGATTCAACAATATGGACCATCTTGCAGTTTCTCAAACATTACACTACATGTCTCATCTCCATGCCTTTGTATTGGCTGTCCCCCATGTCTAGAACACTCTTCCCCTTTACCTTTACCTCTTTAAATTTCCCTGGCTTCCTTCAAGATTCAGTTCAAAACTCTTTGCCTTTCTTGGTACCCCAGTCCCACCCCCATCCCCAACCCCAAACAGTTGTTTATATTATCTTCCATCTATTTTGTCTGCCTTCCTCCCTCCCTTGTCTTCCTTCTTCCCTCCCCCCTCTCTTTGTCCCACTTCTTCCCTCCCTTCTACCCCCCATATACATATATGTATACTTACATCATTTTATAGTTTTATCTGGCTCTTTGTGACTCCATTTGGGGTTTTCTTGGGAAAGATACTGGAGTGGTTTTCCATTTACTTCTCCAGCTCATTTTACAAATTTTACAAATGAGGAAACTGAGGCAAGTAGGGTGAAGTGACTTGCCCAGAGTCACACAGTTAGTAAGAGTCTGAGGCTAAATTTGAATTCAGGAAGAGGAATGTTCTTGACTCCAGGCCTGGAACTATCCACGATGTCACCTAACTGACATATACAAATATACGTATGTGTATGCATGCATGCATGTGTGAATATATGTGCATATACATATATTAAGCATGAATATATAAACACATACATGTGTGTATATAATGTGTTGTGTCATTTTTCTATGTTGTCTTTTCATTAGAATATATGTTCTTTGAGGGCAAGGAAAGATTTTTTGCCTTTCTTTATGTACTCAGAGCTTAACACACACAGTTGTAACATAGTAAATAATGCCTGTTGATTGACTGACTGATTTTGAGGAACCTCAGAAAACAATATATTGTCCCCTTGTGGTTTGTCTCTGTGCCAAACATTCCACCGTTAGATTCATCCTTTGTGTCATGAAGACTTTTCTCCAAAGGCCCCTTATTTAAGTGCAAATATTTCCGTAAGGGACAATATTTTAAATTATACAATTAATTCCTTAAAAGGGATGAATTAAAAGTTAGCTGAGCTCTTAAGTCCTGCAAACATGAGACACTGAAGATCAGGGGTGGGGTACCTGCAGCTTCAAGGTTACAGGTGGTCCTCTAAGTGCTCAAGTGCAGCCCTCTGACTGAATCCAAACTTCACAAAACAATTTGTTCTGTGAAGTTTGGATTCAGTCAAAAGGCCACACCCAAAGACCCGGAAGGCCACAGGTGGCCTCAAGGTCACAGGTACCCCACCCCTACTGAAGACAAAACTCCTCAACTTCCAAATTTTGCCCATAACTGGGCACTATCAGCCATAATGTAAAAGTTCCTTTTATTCTTTAAACCACTGCTCTAGTGAATTATTAACTATCAGTTTCTCTTAGTTAGGACCAGATTTATATAAGTAAGAGGAAGAGTTAGAAAGTATATGATTTGAGAGATCCTAGGATTATACACTTAGAGTACACACTTTCATATATATATAGATAGATAGATAGATAGATATAGATATAAAGATAAATATGCTTAAATCTGCATTCTGGGTTCATCACCTCTGTATCTGGAGGTGGGTAGAATGTTTTATTAAAAGTTCCCTGCATTTCTGGTTGGTCAGTGTATTGATCAGAGTTCTTAAGTTTCTCCAAGTTTTTTGCCTTTACAATATTTTATTGTATAAATTGTCCACCGGATTCTGCTCACTTTACACTACATCAGTCCACACAAGTCTTTACAGGTTCTCTAAAACCATTCCCATCAGCATTTCTCATGACACAAAAGTATTCAATATATTTATAGGCTACAACTTGTTCAGTCATTCCTTAAATGATGCCATCCTCCTCAGTTTCCAATTCTTTTGCCACCATGAAAATAGTTGCTATAAACATGTCTGCACATATGGGTCTTTTTCCTCTTCCTTTGATTTATTTGCAGTATAGACCGAGGAGTAATATCACAGGGTCAAAGGATATGCAAGTTTAATTGGTTAAATAAATTATCTTAATAGGAGTGATGAGAAGGTGATAATAGAAAGGGGAGAATGATAAAAGGGAAGGCAGATGAAAGAAGACAATGGTCCGAAGCAAAACATCCTAAAAGGAGAGAAAAGGATAAAGAAAATAAAAAAGGATGCATAGTCAGTAGTCATAACTATGAACATGAATGGGATGAACTCAGCTATAAAATGGGTGCATAAGAAAGTGTATTAGAAATCAGAATCCAACAATATGTTGCTGACAAGAAACACATCTGAGAGATACATACAGAATTAAAATAAGGAAATGGAGCAAAATCTGTTAGGTTTCAGCTGATGCAAAAAAGACAATGGTAGCAATCATGATCTCAGGTAAAGCAAAAATAAAAATAGACCTCATTAAAAGTAATAAGCAGGAAAACTACATCTTGCTAAAAGGAACTATAGACAATGAAGTAATACAATACTAAATATATATGTACCATATGACATAGCATCCAAATTCTTAAAAGAAAAGTTTAATGAATTACAAGAGGAAATAGACAGTAAGATTGTACTAGAGGAGAACTATCTAAGAACTAGATAAATCTAACCATAAAATAAATAAGAAATAAGTCAATGAATAGAATTTTAGAAAATTAGATGTGATAGATCTCTGAAGAAAATTAAACAAGAATAGAAAGGAGTATACCTTTTGCTCAGCTTATATGGCACCTTCACATATTAGGGTATAAAAATGTCACAATCTAATGCAAAAAAGCAGAAATAATAAATGCATCTTTTTCATACCATAATGCAATAATGCAAAAAAATTACCATGATGCAATAAAAATTACATTTAATAAAGGGCCATGGAAGAATAGTTTAAAATTAATTGGAAACCAAATAATCCCATTTTAAAGAATAAGTGGATCAAAGAACAGATCATAGAAACAATTAATAATTTCTTTAAAAAGCATGACAACAATGAGACAACATTCCAAAATTAGTGGGATGCAGATAAAGTAGTACTTAGGGGAAATGTATGTCTCTAAATATGCACATCATTAAAAGAAATAAAGAGCAGGTCAATGAATTGAGCATGCAACTAAAAGAACTGGAATAAAAAATAATTTAAAATTAATTAAAAACCCAAATAGAAATCCCGAAAATCAAAGGAAAGATTAATGAAATTGAAAGTTTTAAATATTGAACTAACAAATAAAACTAGGAATAGGTTTTATGAAAAAAAAGAATAGATAAACCATTGGTTAATTCAATTTTTTTTAAATTATTAATTTATTTGTTTTCAGGTGTCAACAATCACTTCCATAAATTTTAAATTTTCTCCCCCTCATTTTCCCCTCCTTCCCCAAGGCAATATGCAATCTTTTATGGGCTCTACAAATACATTCCCATTAAACACATTTTCACATTAGTCATGTTGCATAGAAGAATTAAAGCAAATGAGAGAAACCATGAAGAAAACAAAACAAAATGTAACAAAAGAGAAAACAATCTACTTCATTGTGTGTCCTGACTCCATAGTTCTTTCTCTGCATGTGGATGGCATTTTGCATCACAAGTCCTTTGGAAATGTTTTAGGTCCTTGAATTGCTGTGAAGGGCCAAATCTGTTATGAAGTCTTCATGCACTGTGGCTGTTACTGTGTATAATGCTTTCTTGGTTCTGCTTGTTTCACTCAGCATCAGTTCATATAAGTTTTTCCAGGTTTTTCTGAAATCCACCTGTTCATCATTTCTTACAGCACAATAGCATTCCATGTTATTCCTATACCATAACTTGTTCAGTCATTCCTCATTCGGTGGGCATTCTCTCTATTTCCAGTTCTTGGCCACCACAAAAAGAGTTGCAATAAATATTTTAGTACAGGTGGGTCCTTTTCCCATTTTTATGATCTCTTTGGGAGACAGCCCTAGAAATGGCACTGTTAGGTCAAAGGATATGCACATTTTTCTAGCCCTTTGGGCATAGTTCCAAACTGTTCTCCAGAATGGTTAGATCACCTCAGAGCTCTACCAACAATGACTTAGTGTTCCCACATCTTCTCCAACATTTAACATTTTCTAGTTTTGTCATGCTAGTCAATCTGGGTTAATTTGACTTTTGAAAAGAAGAAAAGCAAATAACTAGTATCAAAAAATTAAAAGGGCAAATGCATCACCAATGAAGATGAAATTAAAGCAGTTATTGAGTTATTTTGCCCAATTGTATGCCGCAGTTTCATCTAAGTGAAATAGATGCATATTTATGATAATATAAACTGCCCAGATTAACAGAAGAGGAAATACAATACTTAAATAACCCCATCTTGAAAAAGAACTTGAACAAGCCATAACTGAGCTAAGAAAAATCCCCCCAAAACCAGATGGATTCACAAATGATTCTACCAAACATTTAAGAAACAATTAATCTCAATACTATATAAACTATTTGAAAAGACAGGTGAAGAAGGAACCCTGCCAAATTCCTTTTATGAAATAAATGCAGTTTTGCTAACTATACCAGGGAGAGCAAAAATAAAGAAAGAAAACTATAGACCAAATTCCTTAAAAAATATCTATGTAAATATTATAAGATACTAGCAAGAAGATCATAGCAATATATCATAAAGATCAGATGCTATGAGCAGGTAGGATTTATACCAGGGATGCAAGACTGGTTCAATATTAGGAAAACTATAAGCATAATTAAACATAACAAAAATCATATAATTATATCAATAAATATAGGGGGAAACCTTTGACAAAATACAACACTCTTTCCTATTTAAAAAAAAAAATACTAGATAGCATAGGAATAAATAGAGACTTTCTTTAAATGATAAGGAATATCTAAAACCAAGAGCAAGCACCACCTATAATAAGGATAAACTTGAAACCTTGCCAATATGATCAGGGTAAAAGCAAGAATGGCCATTATCACCGCTATTATTCAATATTGCACCAGAAATGCTACCACCCATAGCAATAAAAGAAGAAAAAAGAAATCAAAGGAATAAAAGTAGTCAATGTAAAAACACTATCACTCTTTGCAGATGATATGATGATATACTTAGAGAATCAACCAAAAAAACTAGTTGAAATAATTAACTTATATAAAACTGCAAGATGTCAATAAATCCACATAAATCATTGACCTTTCTCTATACTACCAATAAAACCCAGCAGCAAAAGATAGAAAGAATTTCCATTTGAAATAACTTCAGATAATATAAAATATTTTGGAGTCTACCTGCCAAGAGAAACCCAGGGAAAACACTTCACACAAATAAAGACAGATCTAAATAATTGGACAAATTAATTGCTTAAATCAACATTATAAAAATGACAATTCTACTGACGTTAATTTACTTATACAGTTCCATACCAATAAAAGTATGAAAGAATTATTTCATAGAGCTAAAAGTAATAATAAAATTCATCTGGAAGGACAAAAGATCAAGAATATCTAGGGAATCAGTGAAAAAAATGTGAAGCAGGGCGGTCTAGCAGCTCCAGATTTCAAAAACATTTGTTTATTGCAAAACATTAATAAATCAAAATAATCTGGTACTAGCTAAAAAATAGAGTGGTGGTAGATAAATGGAATAGATTAGGTACACAATACACAGTAGTAAATCTCCATAGTAATATAAAATTTGATAAACCCAAAGAACCAAGCTTGGGGGGGTGCGGTAGGGGCAAGAACTCAACATTTGACTAAAATTGCTGGGAAAATTGGAAAGAACATTGGCAGGAACTATGAATAGACTAACATCTCAAACCATATAACAAGATAAGGTTAAGATGGACAAATGATTTTGACATAAAGGGTAATATAAATTAAGGGAGCACTGAAAAATGTACCTGTCAGATCTTTGGAGAAGGGTAGCACTTTCCCAAGTGGTAGGTTTGGCACATGATTAAGAAGTAAAACAGTATTTCTTTCCATGTTAAGCTTTTTAAAGTACATTCAAATTTGAATTCCCAGTGATATTTTCTGAGCTGCAAATATAGTCTTGTGAACCTCTGAGCAAATTTCATCAGGTATAACACCAGTCTAACTCTAGACTTGCACTTTTGTACATAAAATTAGGAATTGCACAATTTGTTTCATAATAGCTAGATGACTGTCTCTTTGATCTTTCTTTGGATATGGACAAGGATATATTGTTTCCTTTGCAAATTTTTATAGCTGCAAGTGCCCTTCTTCCTCAGGGAAATGCTAAAGAATTGAAATTGCTTGCTCAAAAATATACACACGCCTACACACTTCTTTGTTGTTCCGTCATTTCAGTCATGTCTAATTCTTCATGAACCCATTTGGAGTTTTCTTGGCAAACATATTGAAGTGATTTATCATTTCTTCTCCAGCTCATTTTACAGATGAGGAAAATGAAGCTAAAGAAGTGATTTACCCAGGGTCACACAATTTGTAGACGTCTGAGGACAGATTTGAACTCAGATAAAGGAATCTTCCTAACTTCAGGCTTTGCACTCTATCTACTGAACCACCTAGCTGCCCTCACACATTTATATATAATCATATTAATCATTGAGCATTTTTCTTCACACTGGGATCTTTGCATTTTGAAAATTTATGCCTTTCTCCTCTATATAATCTGAACTAGCAATTATATATATAGAATCTCAGGGAGAGTAAAAGTATAAACATGCATTAGCAGGGGACCTCTGATCCTCATGTGTGAGAATAATCCAAGACCATTACTCTTGGCAATGGCCAGGCAATTTTAGAGGCAGTACTCCCAGGAAAGAATCGTACTTACACTGATCAGTTATTATCCTGTACACAGAGGTAAAAGGGTAGGTAGCACAGAGGATAGAGCACTAGATTTAGAGTCAGAAGATGTGAATTCAATCCAACCTCAGGCATTAGAGTTCTGTGCCCCTGGGCAGGTCATTTAAAAAAATCAAGATGAGAAAAGAAGAAAGGGGGAAAATATAAATGAACATTTCTTGGCAAAAGGTAACACAAATGAATTTCACCCAGTAAATACCTGAATGAGAGGGAGAAAACATTGGAACTTTGAAACATACTTTTATATGGGAAGTAGAAGGAAAGGAAGGAAAGAAGAAAGGAAAGAAGGAAGAGGAAACAAACAGAGTAGTTGGGGAAATCAAGATAGGGCAAGTAGAAAGTACAAGTGGAAAGTACATTGGAAGAGCCTATGAAAAAGCATGGAATCAAATTAGTGAAAGCAAAACTAATTGCTAGGACTGAGTGCCAACTTAAAAGTGGAAAGAAGGAAAAAATACAAAAATTAAATAAACAAAAATGCAAACCTCACAATTATAACAACTCCCCAATAAAATGTTAGTGAATGATAGCAAAATCCAACAATTTCACGCACACAAAAATTATATTTTAAAAGCAAAGGCATATTTAGAATGAAAATGAGATGCTGGAACAAAATTTACTACATACCAATAAATTCTAAAAAACAAAAGTTAAAATCATTGTGTCAGGCAGAACAATAGTACAGAATCATGGGGTCAAGAAAGATAAACAGGAAATGGCATTAAGCTTAAATGTATCATAGACAATGAAATAATATAAATACCAAACATACCAAATGGAATAGTATCTAAAGTCATTTTTCAAAGTTAATTGAAATAAACCAAAAATTAACAATGTAATAATTATAAGAGATTTTATTGCTCTTCTCTTGACGTTGAATATATAAAAAATTGAAAGATGACCAAAAATATAATAATATATATTATAATATAATATATAATATAAATATAATAATATATACCTGAAAAGATTATTAGAAAATTTGAAATACATTCTGAATGGATTATTAAATATATATGTATACTTTTTTCATCATTACCTGGTATTTTAAAAAAAATAAAACATCGCTAGGACCCAAATAAATGTTAAAACATGGCAATATCTTTTACAGATCAAAATATAACAAAAATAGTAACAAATACAGAGAAGACAAAACATGTGTAGCCAAATGAAAACTAATGGAGATTAATGGCATCTTCAGTAATGAATGGGCAAAAGAACAAATCAAACACACAATTAATAATTACATTTAAAAATGACAACAATAAGACAACATACCAAAACTTAAGGGCAGTAGCTAAAGTAGTTCTCAGGAAAAATTAGATTTCTTCTAAAAAATTTATATGTACATACACACACATATGTATGTATATACATATATAGATGAAGATAAAGTGAGCATGTAATTCTTAAAAACTAGAAAATGACAACTTAATGAACACAAAACAAGCACAAAAGAAGAAATATTGGAAAAAAGGAGAAATAGACAAAAGAGAAAACAAAAAATCTATAGTAAGAGTAAATAAAACTAAAACTTTTTTAAGACTGATAAAGAAAATATACTTTTAATCTGATAAAAAGAGACAAAAAATCAAATTAAATTAAAATCAAAAGGGAAAAAAGTAAATCCACAACAGGAAAGAAATTAAAATTATTATCAGAAACTCCAACACAAAATTAAAATTGAGAAAAACTGAGAATTTAAAGGAAATGTATACTTACCAAAAAATGCAAAATAACACACTTCCCCAAGAAAAAGCCTAAACAAGCTATAAATGAATTATCAAAAGAGGACCTCAGTCCAGATGAAGACACAAGCAAATACTATCTAGCATTCAATGAATAATTACATTATATGCCAAAAAATTATTCTTAATAATTGCAAAAGAAGGCACTCTAGCAAACTGTTTTATGAGTCCTGATACTCAAGCCAGAGGGAGATAATACAGAGAAAGAAAACCAGACACTAATCTCGCTAATAAATATTTAGGCAGATATTAAATAAAATCTTTTTGTAAAGTTATAGTAATTAAATTTATTTTTATTAATTTATTTTCAGTAAGAAAAACTGGCTAATGCTAGTTTTCAGCAAAAACCCTTTACCAGACCATTGCATCACAAATATACAGACACTATAAAACTGAATTGTGGTAGTCTGTTTTGTGAACAGGTATGCAGAGCATCCCCATTATACTTTCCAATAAGGGGGAAATGTGTTTAATTCCTAATAGACTATAGTTATAAAATTTCAAAATTAATTATGACTAAGTTGAATTTATAGTAGGAGCAAAAGGATGGTTCAGCATTAGATTAACAATTAACACAAATAATCACAGAAACAACAGAAACAAAATTTTTAAACCACGTGACTAAGTCAATAGCTTCAGGGGAAATAAAACCACATACTTGACACCTATTTATTCCAAAATATCCAAAAAGCATAAAGATGAAAGGATTCTTATTCAATCAAAGTTTTTCTTTAAAACAAGAGTTATTACTATTTGAAATGGAGAAATACTGGAAGTTTCTCAATGAATAATAGAATAAAATACTCCTCACTATTATTTGAATCTAAGGTGAAATCAAATAAAAGTAAGTATAAAGAAACTAGCCTCCTTCCTATGGAAAGAGGTCTGGCTTGTGCATTGTTGTTAGAAGAGTTGATGGTAGGATCCTGTTTGGGCAGTGCATAGTGTGTGCCAAAGAATCAATGTGTATAAAGGAGTGTCAAGGTTTTGGGAGGCATGGTAGTTTGTGTTGTCACAGAACAGAAGGGAGTCTATGTATAGAGGAAAAGGAAAGAGGAAGAGTGGGAGAATCAGACTGACTGCAGAAGAGGGTAGGAGGGGGGATTCTGCCTTTGAGATCTACCGCCCTTCCTATTCAGCTCTACTAGTTAGCACTGGGGAGATGAGATGAGAAATCCTGGACAGATTGTGCATTACATAGCATATCTGAATGACAAGTTTCTGAGCTTCTGGAAGTCTCCCTATGGGAGGAGGATGTACTGGAGCACGAGAGGAAAGAGAACATGGTTTTGAATGAGAAGGTTTTGTGAGTGAGAGCAACATGATTGCAACTGACAACAGATAAAAGCAGCAGCAGCATCACAGACGCTCCTCCTTCCTGGGGCACCTGAGATGGGTTAGGAAACATAGCAGACCTCTGGGAACAATTAAGAGGGGTCCAAATGTGTGCTAAGTTGATGAAATAGTCCATTTGGCCAGCACAGATGACGTACTGCTCCCCTTTTCCCAAAGGCACATATTTCCATATTAGTATTGGAAGAGAAACAGGAATTGATCTTAGCATTTGTGGAGAGATTGCCAAGTTATCCAGGAGCTAGGTGACCTGGGCAGATGTCTTAGGGTTGAAAGTACAAGGGACACTCTGGGAGGAGGGTGGTTAAATGAGAAGGCTTGGCAGACCCTGGCTATAGCCATGCCAGCTCTAGTGTGTCCTGAGGGACCTGAAGTAGGAAAAGCTTCCTTCATGTGGCAATGGTCAAAGTATTGCTGCCAGCTGTCCCTTGCTGTGTGACAAGTCCTTAACCTCCATGGCCTCAATATCCTCGCCTGTAAAAGAAGGAAATTGGACTAGATGGTTTTGAAGATTCTTTCCAACTCTCAGTCTAGGAGCTGTATGATACAAGTAAATAAATAAATAAAAGTAAAAGTGGAAAATACCTTCTTCTCACTTAGGTCCACAGTCAACTATCCTCAGTGGCACAATAGATAGCGTGGCAGGTCTAGAGTCAAGAAGATTCATCTTCCTGAGTTCAAATGTGGCTTCAGACATTTCACTAGCCGTGTGATCCTGGGCAAGTCACTTAACCCTGTTTCTCTTAGTTTTCTCATCTATAAAATGAGCTGGAGAAGGAAATGGCATATCACTCCAGTATCTTTCCCAAGAAATCCCCAGATGAGATCATGAAGACTCAGACAACTGAGCAACTGAAACAACTGAGCAAAAGCAGTATCTTCAGGCACATCAGCAGTGGCCAGGGACTAGGAATCAAGCATTGTAAAAAGTGTGAAGCTTAGGAAAATTGGGGACCCCCTAGATTCCAGCTTCCTAATCTCATAGGTTTTAAATCTCAATCTGGCAGCTGGTCCTCTTAGCTACCAGTTCTTAAACCTTGACACTCTACAGAAACCCTGGCATGATCCCAGTCTGGCATTTCAGTTTATGCTTACTCTTTGTGAGACATGAGGGGCTTCTCAGTTGAAAAGAAGAAAACTAGATAAGGAAAGGCAACACTAGCATGCAGCTATTGGCAGCTATTTGTTATGCCTGCAAACTCCCCCTGCCATTTAGTCACTATCAAAATGTTCTTTTGATGAAGTTTTGGCATAGCAATAGGGTCTCTGGATCCTGGGTGTTTGTGACAGAGTGTGTTGGGAGTGGAGTATGGAGGATTTGGAGGATAGAGCACAGACAGGGAATCAGCATTATGACCGAGTTTGTTCAGGAAGTAGACCGAGTCAGAGATTGATTGGTAGAGCAGAAGGTGTGCTGGACTTAGGTGTCAGGGGATCTGGATTCAAATCCTAGTTCTGCCTTTTACTAGTTGAGTGACCTAAGGCAAGTCAATTTACCCTCTTGGTGACTTAATGTCCCTCTCTATAAAATGAAAGGAATTAAACTAGATGGCTTCCCTTCTAGCTCTAAAACTATGGTCCTATGATTATGATTCAGTGGAGAGGGTATATTCAGGTATGGATCCAGGCCAGTTTATATATAGGTCTAGGTATAGACTATATACATATATATATATATATATATATATATATATATATATACACATGTATATATATATATACATATATACATATGTGTATGTATATATGTAGCTATATAGAAAGAAAGATATGTAGATAGAGAGACAGATGGACAGACAGATAGATAGATAAATAGAAAAAAGAGAGAGAGAGACTTCTCAACAAAGGGCAAGAGATTAATGAGACCAGAATGTGAGTGAGGCTGTAACATCATCATCAGCTCTGCAACAGAGTATTGGATGCAGTTGCCCATTCAGAATCACTCATAAGAGATCAGAAAGTGATACACATGCCAGCCCATAATACTTAATATGATCAAGATATAATTGGGAAATATTTAGCAAAATAAAAATATAATGGAATATAGATAATGTTAATATGTGGTTTTCTAAGTCACTTTATGGCCCATGGGGATCCTTATGTGTCTTAATGAAACCATCTCCATTTGAGTTTGACACCACTCCCATGGAAAACTTGAAAAAACAGCTCTAGAGACTCCCTTCTCCTCATTTATAACCCTGTCGAATGGACTTACAGGGCAGAGAGAAGTGGAAGCTTCCATGGTAGATTGTGGTTAGGCAGATGTGTCTGGAGCCCGTATGACTGAGGACCACATGGCATGGGCAGGTACTTTCAGAATATTGCAGAAAAGCAGATTGAACTGCAAAAATAAAAATAAAAAGAAACAAGAATGACTCCAGGCTGAAAAAAAATGTGGGACTGAGAAAGAACAGTGAAAGAAGGAAATTAAGGCCAAGAGAAGAGGGACAATACCTGGCCAAAAATCAGTAGAAATACCAGGAGAAAGGGAAAACTGAGGCTCAGAGGAAGCCATTTGAGCAACAGTAGAAGGAAGAGAAAGAACTGAGGGAGACGATCCCACTACAGGATCTAAAGAAACTCCCTGTCAATTCAAAGAATAGGCACAATGCTAATATTTTTCAACTGTTATGAGGCTTTCACAAAAGAAGCACCCCCCACCTTGGGACCATCTGTAGTTAAGTTCCACATTCCATCACCATCCTTCCCTATGGAAGGAGGAGGAAAAGGGAAAAGGGAAGCTAAGGGAGAATAGTGCTAAGTTCAAGGGACATCTAATCTGAAAAGCAGACCCTTGTATAGGAAAACTCTGTGGATACAGCAATTAGTTATGCCCACATGTTATTTATGTATCATCAAAATATTCATGGCCTAATATAATGAAAACACATATACCCACTAAATTGTTGCCAAGTCCTGAGTAGCTGCAGTAACCAGTCCTGAGAAACAAGTAATGAAATGCAGTGGGGAACTGGCCAACAGGAGCCCAGTCATTCCAGTGTGTGCCATCTGCTCTGTCTTGTGTCAACCCACATGAACACTTAGGGAGCCTGCTTCTGGACACACATAATTGAGGCCTTTTCCTTTACAGCAACATATCTCCCTCCAAAGAAGTGGAAGACCATGGGAACTGACTGTTGCATACATTGTCATGCTATCAGTTTCTTAATTATTTTCTTTATTAGAAAGGAGGGTTTGATTTTATGATTGGGGGAGGTAGGTGATGAGAGTTTATATCCAGAGATGGCTGTGAGGAAAGAACAAAAGACATTAATAAAACATTAAAATTTTACAATAAACATCATCACCTGGTCTCAGTTCTTACCCTTCTTGACTTCCCTCCTGCAACCTATGCAGTTGACCACTTCTTCCTTCTGAATATTCTCTTTTCCCTGGGTTTTCTCCTGATTTTCCTTCTTGATGTCCATGGACTTAGCATGCCACCTCAACACATCCAAATTATCTTCCCTTCTAATCTCATCTCTCCTCCATACTATTAGAATATAATTGTTTACATTCTCATTATATTCCCCCTGACCCAATCCTATCTGCCTACCATACTATTAGAATGCAACTCATTGCAAATAATAACCATTTCATTCTTTGTATTTACCTCCCAGAACCTAGCACAGTGCCTTTCACATAGTAGGTACTTAATAAATATTTGTTGACATTGATTAAACTGTGTCATTTCTTCTTTAAATATATAAAACTTATTTTTCCCCAATTACATGTCAAAAAAATTATTTAACATTTGATTTTTTTAAGTTTGGGTTCCAGATTCTCTCCCTCCCCTCCTTCCTTCCTGAGACTGTAAGCAATAGATGATACATGAGTAATCATATAAAACATTTCCATATTGAAGATGGCAGAATAGAAGCAGATACCTGCTACAGCTCTCCCCCACAAACTCAAAAAATTCATTAAAAAATGACTCTAAACAAATTCAAGAGCAGCAGAAACCACAAAAGGACAGAATGAAGCAAATTTCTAGCCCAAACATTCTGGAAGATTGACAGGAAGGGTCATTCACACCAACCTTGGAAGGAAGTAGAGTTTGGCATGGGCCATGCCATGTTGACAGAGCTGGAGCAGGTCTTAGGGGACTGAATCACTGGCTGCTGTGGTTTCCAGATTTCTCAACCCACAAATGCCAAAGACAGCTTCAAAGGTCAGTGGGAAGGGTCTCTCACCTGGTTGAGACAGAGGCATGGTCTGGCCTCTCAGTCTCAGCTCTGGCCACAGCCCCAGAGCAGCAGCAGCCACTGCTGAAGCAGAGTCCTAAACTTAACAAAGAGCTCAAAAGTCAAGTAATTGTTTGAGGAAAATAAGAAAACACAGGAAAAAGAAACAGATTATAGAGTCTTAGTTTCTTGGTAAAGAAGTATTTTCTTATGTCATTGGTGACAAAGAAGATCAAAACATACAACCAGAAGAAGATAACAAAGCCAAATTCCTGCATTCAAGGATTCTAAGAAAAATATGAATTGGTCTCAGGCCATGGAAGAGCTCAAAAAGGATTTTGAAAATCAAGTAGGAGAAGTAGAGGGAAAATTGGGAAAAGAAATGAGAGTGATACAAGAAAATCATGAAAAACAAGTCAATAGCTTGCTAAAGGAAACTCTAAGAAATAGTAAAGAAAATAACAGCTTTAGAATTAGACTAACCCAAATGACAAAAGAGGTCCAAAAAGGGAATGAGGAGAAGAATGCACTAAAAGGCAGAATTGGCCAAAGGGAAAAGGAGATTCAAAATCTCACTGAAAAAAAATAGTTCTTTAAAAATTAGAATGGAATAGATGAAAGTTAATGACTTGATGAGAAACCAAGAAATTTCAAAACAAAACCAAAATAATGAAAAAAATAGAAAACAATGTAAAATATCTCACTGGAAAAACAACTGATCTGGAAACTAGATAAAGGAGAGATATTTTAAAATTATTGGTCTACCTGAAAACCATGAGGAAAATAGAGCCTAGACATCATCCTCCAATAAATTATCAAGGAAAACTGCCCTGATATTCTAGAACCAGAGGGTGAAACTGAAATGGAAAGAATTCACCAATTACCTCCTGAAAGAGATCCCAAAAGGAAAACTTCTAGGACAAGGAGAAAATATTCAAGCAACCAGAAAGAAGCAATTCAAGTATTGTGGAAACACAAGCAGGATAACACAAGATTTAGCGGCTTCTTCACTAAGGTATCAAAGGGCTTGAAATAAGATACTCCAGAGGTCAAAGAAGATGGGATTAAAACCAAGAATCACCTACCAGCAAAATTGAGCATCACACTTCCAGGGGAAAAAAATGGAACCTCAGTGAAATAGGAACTTCCTGGAAAGAGGACTTCCAAGCATTCTTATTGAAAAGACCAGAGCTGAATAGAAAATTTGACTTTCCAATACAAGAATCAAGAAAAACATGAAAAGGTAAAGGTAAAAAAGGTAAAACATGAAAAGGCAAAGGAAAGAAAAGCCATAAGGGACTTATTAAAGTTGAACTGTTTACATTCCTACATGAAAAGATGATATTTGTAACTCATGAGACTTTTCTAAGTATTAGGATAGTTGGAGGGAATATGTGCATGTGTGTGTGTGTGTGTGTGTGTGTGTGTGTGTGTGTGTGTGTGTGTGAGAGAGAGAGAGAGAGAGAGAGAGAGAGAGAGAGAGAGAGAGCACAGGGTATGCTGAATATGAAGGGATGATATCTAAAAAAGAAAATTAAGGGTTGAGAGGAATGTACTAGGAGAAAGAGAAAGGAAGAGGTAGAATGTAGTAAATCATCTCACATAAAAGAGGCAAGAATGAGCTTTTACAATGGAGGGGAAAAAGTGGAAGGTGAAAAGGAATAAGTGAGTCTTCCTTTCATCAGATTTGACTTCATCAGGGAATAACATAGACACTCAATTGGGTATGGAAGTTTATCTTACCCTACAGTAAAGCAGGGAGGAAGGGGATAATAGAAGGGATGGCAGATTGAGGGAAGGGGTAATTGGAAGCAAGTACCTTGGTAGAAGGATAGGTCAAAGGACAGAACAGAATAAATAGAGGGCAGAACAGAGAAGAGAGAAATATAGTCTTTCACAGCATGACTGTTATGGAAGTGTTTTGCATGACTACACGTGTACAACCTATATTGAATTGCTTGCCTTCTCAATGACGGTGGGTGGGGAGTGGGGAAGGGAGGGAATGTGAAACTCAAAGCTTTAAAAATGAAAGTTAAAAATCGCTTCTACATGCAACTAGGAAATAAGATATATAGGCAATGGAGTATAGAAATCTATCTTGCCCTACAGGAAAAAAAGAAGTGGAGGGGATGGGAGGAGGGAGTGATAGAAGGGAGGGCAGATTGGAGGAAAGGGTAATCAGAAAACATGCTGTTCCAGGAGAAAGAGGAGAGAGATGGGGAGAATATTTGAAATTCAAAATTTTGTGGAAATGAATGTTGAAAACTGAAAATAAATAAATTTTAAAAAACATTTCCATATTAGTCATTTTGTACAAGAAGCCTCAAATTAAAAAAAAGAAGGGAAGAAAGTGAAAAGAGCATGTTTATCTGTATTCAGACAATATCAGTTCTTTCTCTGTAAGTAGACAGAATGCTTCATTATTAGCCCTTTGGGATTATCTTGGATCACTGCATTGATGAAAAGAGCTAAGTTTTTCACAGTTCTTCATTATACAATATTGCTGTTGCTGTGCTCAAAATTCTTCTGGCTGTGCTTCTCTTCACTTTGTATCAGTTCAGATAAATCTTTCCAGGTTTTTCTGAAATCATCCTGCTTGTCATTTCTTATAGCACATTTCATCACAATCATACACCAAAGCTTGTTTAGTCCTTCCCCAATTGATAGGCATCCTCTCGACTTCCAACTCTTAGCCACCACAAAAGGAGTTGCTGTAAGTATTTTTGTACAAATAGAGCCTTTTTCTTTCTTAGGCCTTTGGAGGGATACTCTCAAGATATTTCTCAAGAACTTTGGATTTGACTGTGCAACATGGGAGACGCTGGCACAGGACCACTCAGCATGGTGTGCCTACATAAGAAAAGATGCTGTGCTCTATGAGCAAAGCAGAAGTGAGGCAGCACAAAGTAACCATAGGATGTGCAGATTTGGAGTATCAACCCCCAAAATTCGTACAAGCTATCTGTGCCCAATCTGTGACAGAGCATTCTAAGTTCATATTGGTCTGATCAGCCAAAGTTGGACACACTGAAATTTCACTTTAACCTTTGTCCTCTTCCAGAACAAAGGACAACAACCAAACCATGCCTTTGGGATATATACCGAGAACTGCTTCACTTATCATGAAGGCAATCCTTTCCAGTCACCCAGATGCACAATCGTTCTTGACTTTTACTTCTGTTCTATCTCAGTTTCATCCATATCCAGCTTCCAAATCTAATTGAGTCTTTCTCCACAACATATCCCCCATACATCCCCTCTATCCGTATTCAGTCCATCATCACTTCTTGCTTAAACTATCATATTGGCCTTCTAACTGAGTCCCCTGCTTCCAGACTTCCCCTCCAATTTTTACTCCACATACAACTGCCAACATTATCTTCCTATAACATAAATCTGACCCCATCATTCCCCAGTTTAATTACCTTCTTCAGTTTCCTACTGCTTAAAATACAGCTTAAAACACAAACTACTTAGCCTACCTTTCCAACCCTATTTCACATTACTCCCCTCCCATACATACTTACACATACACACACATTCATGTGAACATACACACATACATATCAAGTATACATATATGCAAATTTGCATACAACACATATTCATAAACATATATACAAATACACATACATACATTACACACATTCATTAATATATACATGTATAAAATACACACATGTACACATGCACATAATGCGAAACATGCACGTGCAAATACATGCACATCCATACATATGCAAATATGAATGCATATACATATGTCTACAAACGCACATACACACATACATGTATGTACTTATACCCATGCATTCATACACTCTATGTTCCAGGCAAACTACCCTACTTTTCCTTCTTGAACTTGATATTCTACCTCTCATCCCTGTGCCTTTGCAAAAATTGTTTCCCATGCCTATAATGAACTTCCTCCTCTTTACCTCTACCTCTTAGACCCACTAGCCTTCTCCAAGGTTCTGCTCATGTGCCATCCCCTAAGGGAATCTTTTCTTGACCATAGTAATGGTTAGTTCTCTTTCTTCTCTCTGTGTCTGCCTTTCTTTCTGTCTCTGTCTTTCTATTTTACCGTTTCTCCTCAAATTATATGTATATCAGATATATTTTTTCTATATAAATAATTTCTACATATGTAGGTATATGTAAACATATCAATATACACACACAATTTGAGGATAAAGGAATATGTATGTGCATATATATAGCTATGCTCTGCCTTCAAGGAACTTACATCCTACTGGGTGGGGAGATGTAACATATAAAGAAACATGTATGTGTGTATGTGTGTACATATGCACGCAAGGACAAATACATACATATAAAGACAAATGTATGTATATGCATATACAAATATAAGTATATGTATAGATATATACAAATATGTGTGTATATACATATATACAAATATATGATTATACATACACATACACAAATATGTGTATATATACAGATATACAAATATATGTATGTATAATTGTCTCTATACATATATGTCTCTTCATTTGTTACATCTCTCTCACACACACACACACACACACACACACACACACACACACACAGTAGGATATGTCTAAGTTTAAGCTCCTTGAAGTCAGGAACTACTTTTCATTTGACATTGTGCCCCAGTCTCTAACACGGTGTAGATGATTCACAAATGTTTTTTTAAAATGACACTGGACTCCTTTGATGCAGATGACCATTTTGGCATGGTGCAAGAAATCCATCCTCTGGGTGTTTATATTGGAATATAAAAGGCAAAGTACACAGGACATAACTACCCAAGAATCAATATGGCCTGAGAAACTATGTTGATGAAAAGGATAGTTTGTGAATCAAAAGGTTGGATAGTACTGGGTTAGACTAAGTGACCTCTAAGGTCCCTTCTGGAACAGCTAGGTGGCACAGTGAATAAAGCATTGGACGTGGAATCAGGAAGACTCATCTTAATGAGTTCAAATCCAACCTCAGATACTTACTAGCTGTGTGATCCTGGACAAATTATTGAATCCTGTCTGCCTCAGTTTCTTTATTTGTCAAGAAAACTAAATGAGGAAATGACAAACTACTCCAGTATCTTTGCCAAGAAAACCCCAAATGCGGTTATGAAGAGTCTGACACAACTGAAAAATGACTTGACAACAACAAGATCTCTTCCAACTCTAAATCTATGAACCTATGGTGCTATGTCTCATCATCATCCACAAAGGACTAAAAAACAACACCTTGTGATCCTCTATCCTACCCCCCTCATACCTCACACCCATAATTAGGAAGATCCATTTGGCTTAAGTGCGCAGAGACTGTCTGACTTTTCTATTTTTTTCCCCAAGACTTACTTAGCAAAGTGTAAGAGATTAATAAGTACCTTTTCATTCATTCATTCATCTCCATTCACTGGCTTCAAAACCTCATATAGAAAATGAAAGGGAAGAGGGTTAAAACTAGATGGCCTCTAAAATCCCTTCTACCTCCAATCTATGTATCTATGGTCCTATGAAATAATTTTCCATCATCCTACACAAAAGACCAGAAAACAATGACTTCTTATCCTCTGCTCCACCTCCCTACCCACACCCCTCCAGTAGGAATCGTTTTCAAAAAAAAAAAAATTTTTGGTGAAAAGATAGACAATTCATCTTGGAAATCCCCAAGCCATGATACCTGCATTCTGACCATTGTCCTCATGGTTCTTGTCCTCCTACCACTGGAACCTTGGATTCAGCCCCCTAAAACTACCCTGAGCTTTAATGAATGAGGTTTTCCCTTATATGGTCCAGAACTAAACCTAATTCTCATTTCCGGGACGTCTCTCTCCACTATCTAGGTCCCCTTCCCAACTCCATTAGAATGTAAACTTGTCAAGGAAAGAAATAGACAGTGCTTGACTATCCTTTAAGTTAAATATGAGCAGAGACTTCCCAGGTTTTAACTAAACATTTCCCTATGAAAGAACTTGGAGCTGAGAACTTAGAAGACAAAACTAAAAACTTAAGAAATGGTCCTTTATCACTTAAAAATATTTTTTGCATTGGTTAAAAACATCTTATGCCTCCCACAGTCATCTGTTAATGATCTGATCATCATATTTTAAGCAGAAGTTATCTCAGTGTTTAATTTTTTTTATTTTTCAATCACTTGTTTCTGTGATGCCATAAGGTGTTGCTGTATCTTTCATTAGTTTTCTTATATCTGTCATCATCATCATCATCATCATCTGCTGAAACTTCCGCCTAGAACAATGATCTCCTCTCCCTCTTTTGTGTGGAGGGGATGGGGAAGGGTCTTTTGAAGTGATGGGGTTGGGTTGGGGAGAGGGGTTTTGCTTTATCTTTTTCTCTTTAACTGTTACTCCATAAGGTCATTTATAGATTGAAATAAAAACTTTTCCTAGGATAAAGTCTGTTATATGTGTAATTCTATCCAATGAACTGTTCTAAATAAAGGCTTCTGTCATTGTGGACTTTTGTCAGCTTTGGCTATAACACTGCTTTAGACAAGAACCTTAAAATGATCAAATTCAGCATTTCAGCTTTGATAACTTCCTTCTCTTCTTCTCCTCCTTACTAGTTGATTCCAGTGGCACTCTGCACACCCCTGTGTAAAAGATCCATTCCCTCACCCTGACAACAGATCTCACCTCCCTGAGCAATTACCAGCTTCGAGATGTGGTACCAGGAAATAATGTATGATTCATAAGAGGCACTTGGCCTGGGAATGAAAGCCAAAAGGGAGTATCATGTGGCCTTCGGAAAGCACTTTGGTTCAGGGAACATCCTTTCATTGATAACACATCTGCACTGCCTGGAAATGAGTTAAAGAAAATCAGCGGTGCTACTATTTTTAAATAGCTTTTGAATGTAAAAAGGTACCCAATGAGGATGGTGAAGAATACTGAGCTGGAAAAGCATCAAGTACTGCATTTTTTCTCACTTCTGTCCTTGAAAGACAAAATACTATGTGGTCCTCAAAAATTCCAAGGACTCTGAAAATAGTGGATTGAAAGATCATGTTTTTTTTTCTGAAGTTAGTATTATGGAAGGCTCCTGGCTCTAACTTTGTTGGATCCAAGGCTAAAAGGAAGCAACATTGCTACCTCCGATAGATCCCCTCAGTAGGAATGTTTCCTTTACCTCTGTCTAACAAATGACCTTTTGTACACTCAGGTACACTTAGAAACTAAAACATTTCTACCTTTTGAGACTTAAATTTTAACAAGGATAGGGTCCCACTAGATCTCTGATCTGGCACCTTTATCTTTTATTTCTGGTTCTGAATTTTTACTTCAACATCAGAGGAAAGCCCAGGTACACTTAGGGGAAAAGAGCCTCTCACTTTTTCTCATAGACTTGTCTTCCCCCAGTCAGGAAAAATCTAAGCATGTCAGCATTTGAAATACCCTAAAGGATGGCCATTGGCTCACTTTTTTCACAAGTTATACTTGTATGCCCTCATTTGGGTGGCATCTGGGAATATCAACATATTTTTTTTTCCCAGACATTTTAAGGACTTCAAAAATAGTAGCTTGGAGAATTATATTTTTATCTGAGATTAGTATGTAGAGGACTCCTGGCTCTAACAATGCTAGATTCAATGTCAAAAGTTAAATAATCCTTCCTGAAGCATTGCAACGTCTGATAGATGCTCTGAACAGGAATGGGGAAAAAAGGCAAGCATTTATTAAACACCTAGGCTATTCAAAACTTTCAACTCTTTCAGGCAGGTCTGTGGTCAGAATTATGCTAAATGTTTTACAAATATTATCTCATTTAATTTTCACAACCATGTGAGGTAAGTGCTATTATTGGCCTTATTTTACAGTTGAAAAACTGAGGAAGACAGTGGTTAAGTGATGTGCCCAGGGTTACATAGCTAGTCAATGTCTGAGGTATGATTTAAACTCAGATATTCCCAACTCTAGGCCCAGACCTCCATCTACTGTGCCACCTATCTACTTTTACCTCACCAAAAAAAAGTGACCATTGATCCCCTAAATGTAAATGTTGAGGTTCAGAAGGCATCAAACAGGATGGGGCTTATTTAGTGCGGTAAAAGATAATGAAAGTGCTCAAACATGATCCCATTAAACGCTCCCTCCCAAAAAAAACTCTCTATTCTTTTGCAGTGAAACTCCAATTTCCTGCAGACACCTATAGCATCCTCTAGACTTAGAGTACTATTCTGAGTAAGGCACCCATAAGAAAAAAATAATTCAAATTCCCTAGGGAGTACAGGAAACATACTTCCAAGAAAGTACTACAATTTGTATGACTTACAGTATTGCCCTGAATAGGACCCGAAAGAGTGATAGTGCCTGGATTTGCTCCACTTCCTCATGCCTCATGACTCTTCTCTAGGCAATACTCCATTATTCTGCTATCACTGATCTCATCCATACCAACCTTGTTTCCCCACTGGAACTGCACTCCATTGCTACTATAATCCACCATCAAAACTGATGTACCACTCTTCCCCCAAGTTGCTTACTATGCTGGCCCCTGATCACCCACTCTTATATTTTTTTCTCATTACTACAACTAGGCAGGGAAGGAATTACAATGGCATTTGTATTGAAGCTCTTCCAGAATTAAATAGCCAGGACAAGGATAGCTCTAGGCTATTCAAAACTTTCAACTCTTTCAGGCAGGTCTGTGGTCAGAATACCTCTGGATCATTTATAATTTCTGCTCCTGCTTTTCAGTTCCATAGTCTTGCTTTCAATCAATCAACCAACAAGGATTTATTGCATCTCTACAACATGCCAAGCATTCAGTATACAAAAGACAAGAATGAAACATTCTCTGACTTCAAGGGCATTACATTGTATTGGGAGAAGAAATATGTACATACTTAGATATGTAGAAAATATATACTAAAATAAATATAAGGTATTTGGAGAGGGATACAAGAAAAGGAAAAGCTTTGTGTAGAAAGTGGCATTTGAGCTGAATCTTGAAGGAAACCACAGATTCTAAAAGGTAGGGGAATGGAAAGAGTAAATTCTAGACATAGGAAAGCCAGGATAAAGGTACAGAAGTGGAAGACAGAGTTTTATTTTCAAGGCACAGGAAGAAGGCATCTTGGATAGATGATAGGGCATAGGAAGGAGAAAAATGGTAAACAAAGTTAGAAAGTTAACTTATGAGCAAGTTGTGAAGAGATTCAAAAACTGACATAGGAATACATATTGGATCCTTAAGAGAAGAGAGAGTTATTGGAGTTCATTGAGTTATGGGTTAACAAGGTCAAACCTGTGCTTAAAGAAAATGACTAACAGTTATCTAAAGAATGGATTGGAGTAGGGAAAGATCCAAGTCAGGGAACAAATTAAGAATCTATTGGGGGGGGGGGATGGTATTGCAATAACCCTGGTGAGAGATAATGAATACCTGCACTAGAATGGTCATTGTCTGGGTAGAGAGAAGGGGATACATATATATATATATATATATGAAAAATGTGGAAGCAGAACTGACAAATTTTAGCAATTGATTGAATATGAGGAATAAAAAAGAGTTAGGAGTCAAGGATAAGAACCTGGATGACTGAAAAAATAATGGTGCCCTAAGACAGAAATAGAGAAGTTTGGAGGGGAGAGTTTTTCTGTGAAAGATAGCGAGTTCTATTTTGGACTTGTTGGCTTTGATGACTACGGGACGTCTAGCCTGAAGTGTCCAATGAACAGTTGGATACTCATAACTGAAAATCATGAGAGAGATTAGTCCTAAATATATAGAGCCAGGAGCCATCTGCACAGAGATGATAACTAAGCCCATGAGAATAGATGGAGTCTCCAAGACAGAGAAAGTAGAAAAAAAAGAGTGTCCAAGGAAGAGCCTTGCTATTCACCCTCAATTCGGAAATAGAATACAGATGATGATGATCCACCAAAGAAGAATGACCAAGGGTGATCAAACAGATGGGAAGAAATCCAAGAGAGTAGTACCACAAAAGACCAGAAGGAAAGGGTGACTAACAGTGTCAAATGCTGCCAAGAGATCAAAAAGGATGAGGATTATTAAAAGGCCATAATGCTTTGCAATTTAGAAATCATGAATAACTTTGATGAGTGAAGTCCTAGTTAAGTGAGGAAGTCAGAAGTCAGATTATAAAAGGCTGAGAAGCAAAGATGAGGAGAGAAAGGGGAGTCAATGACTACAGATAGCTTTTTTTTCTATGAGTTTGCCCAGGAAAGCAATGCAAAATTTAGGGCAACAGTTTGAGGATATGACAGGATCTATTAAGAAGTATGTTTTTAAGGGTGGGAGAGATTTGGGCATATTTGGAGGGAAAAGGGAAAGAGTCAGTACATAAGTAAGAAGTTGAAGAATAAAGAGAGAGCGTTGGGGGGCAATCCAGAAAAAGATGAGGGGAAAGCATCAATTACACATCTAAGGGGCTGATGCTGGTGAGGAGAAGAGCCATTTCATTATCAGAGAACAAAGTAAAGGAATATAGGATGGTAGATGATATCAAGGGGTTTTGAGACATTAAGAAAAGAGGAGGAAGGTCACAATGAATGGTCTCTATTTTTTCCTAGAAGAATGAAAAGAAGTCCTTGGGTTAGAAGATGCCAAGATGTATTAATGTTCAAAAGCCCTTTTGGGGAGTGGAAGACAGAATTAATTAGGGAAGAGTAAAGGGATTATATTGTTGCAATGACAGTCCAGTTGATATTAGGTGACATTAGTTTGTAGTAGACAAGTTTGCCTCAATTGTGTGATTTCTTCCTAGCTGCATTTAACTACATGTGAGGAGTGGAGGAATCAAATGGTGAGAGAAGTCCAGAGTTGGCGTCTGGCAAGACACAAGCATCAATCAAATAAGAAGGCAAGGGATTTTGAAAATTTAAAATGATATAGAGTCAAACTGTTTTCCCATTCTCTTCATCTCAAAAGCCCTTGACATCATTTCCTATTCTCTTTTCCCCCAGACTCTAACAAAGAGGTTGTCTTTATCCAGATCAACTCCCCTAAATATATTCTTGATCCCATCCCCTCTCATGATGTCTAGCAGATTTCACCCTTAATCATTCCATCCCTCTCAAATCTTCAATCTCTGAATATCAGGTTGTTCCTTCTCTGCTGACTTCAAATATAATAAAGTCTCTCCAACCTTTAAAGAAATAAAAATCTTTGCTAGACCCTCTGTCCTTTCAAACTATTGTCCTCTATCTCTCTTCCCTCAAATTCCTTGAAACGTCTTGAAAAAGTTGTCTACACCCACCATTTCCACTTTCTCTGCTCTCACTCACTTCTCAACCCTTGGCAATCTGTCTTTTTTTTGGTAAATTTTTATTTTTTTTATTTTATTTTACTGTCAATTCTAGATTTTTTCTATTACCCTACTCCCTCTGTCACCCATTGAGAAGGCAAGAAATAGACACACAAAGTCATGAAAAAACAATTCCACATTATACATGTTTGGGGTAGGGAGTGAAGGGAGAAAAAGAAAGAAAAAAATATGCTTCAATCTGCATTCTGAGCAGTACTATGTCTGGGAGTGGATGGTATTTTTCTTCAAAGTTCTTTGGAATTGTGGCAGATTATAGTATTGATCAGAGTTACTAAGTCTTTCCCAGTTGATTATCTTTACAATATTGTTGTCAGTGTATAAACTGTTCTCCTGGTTCTGCTCACTTCATTTTGCATCAGTTCATATATGTCTTCCCAGATTTTTCTGAAACCATCCCTTTCATCATTCTTATAGCATAATAGTATTCTTTCACATACCTATATGATAACCTATTCAGCCATTTCCCAACTGGTGGGAATCCTGCCCCCCAGTTTCCAATTCTTTGCCCCCACAGAAAAGCTGCTATTAGTATTTTTATACATATGAGTTCTTTTATTTTTTCTTTGATCCATTTGGGAGATCTAGTAGTGATGTTGATGGGTAAAAGCAGGATAGAAGTAATAACCTCCCTGGGTCTCAGTTTGTTCATCTATAAAATGAGAGAGTTGGATTAGCCTTTGAGGTCCCTCCTACTTCTAGAACTTTAATCCTATTATGGAAAGAGTACCAGTTTAGGATTCAAGATCCTTAAATTTTAGTATCAATTAACAAATTGTGTGGCCTAGAATATCTTTCCTTTGCCACCTCTATCAAGCGATCAAAATTCACAAGTTATATGACCTTAAAAAAATCACTTTATCCCTCTGGGCCTGTTTCCCTCATCCAAGGATTGGACTAGAAAATCTGTAAGATCATTTCCAATGAATCAATTAATACTTATTAAGAACTTAGTATGTTCCAGGAATTGTTCTGGGCTCTTGGGACAAAAGTACAAAGAACAAAACAATCTCTACTTGCAAGAAGCTTACATCCTTAGACTCTATGAGTTGATTTGAGCAAGCAAGCATTTTAAAACATTTCTTTGTTTTCTCTATAGCCATTGAAATCTTTGCTCAGATAAATCATGGGAATATCAGCATAAGGATATCAAAGAAAACAAACATATCTTCCAACTCCTCTAGGTATCACCTTCTCTTTATTCAGGATGAGTGAATATGCCTGGTGCATCAGCTGGCCCCTATCCTATTTCCTCATTACTCATGTCATACTTTTTCAAATAGCTCCTGAGAGGAACAAGAGGCCTTTACCTTGCCAACTGCTAATCAGAGATCCTCTCCTCTAATTCTGTGACAGAAGCTCAGACACAATGAGGGTGAACACCATACAGACACAATGACCCTCTGAGAAGCACCGAGAGTAATGATGTGGAAGGCTCTCTTCTTTGTCCAAATCCTTCTCTGTTTTTCTGCTTTTGTGCTAATAGCTACTCTCCTCTCAGATCTCACCTTCTTCAGCACCACCTGTAATTAACTTCCATCTTTTTCAGGCTCTTCTTTTCCACTCTGAAACAATGAGTCTAGGCATTGTTCTCCATCCTTTCATTCCCCTTGCTTCCCCACTCATCTTCTTTATCACCAAAGTAAACTCCAAAACCAGAAATGGGTTTGCCAGTAGCCTGAATTGTGTGATCCTTGGACAAAATGTGCCCATACTGATTTTAATGAAAATGCTTTACCTTTCTGAATTCAGAACTCCAAGTTTAACTAGACCTATCTGCAATTTTAAACTTTTGGAAAAGATCATATAAGTACACCTAGTATGGTCTCTAAGGACACCCTGTTCATGGAAACATAGAGTGTTCAATGCAGGAAGGAGATCGTCTAATATATCCCCTTCATTATATAAAGGAGAAAGCCAAGGCCCAGAAAGGTTAAGAGCCAAAAATCGTTCATCAAATTAGTGACAAAACTAAGACTAAAATCCAGCTTCTTAAATTCCCCATTGGTGCTCTGTCCACTACGGTCACATCATTCCTTGTCCTACTGATATGTAAACAAGGCTAATCATAGGCAGAATTTTGAAGCAGGCTAAATTTGTCTTTAACCCCTACCCTATTCCCTTCTAACACTTCAGAACTCGAATACCTAGTGACTTTTCCAGGAGCCCTCGCTAATGATGGTTCATTTAGATCCACCTTCTCAAACTCATATCTGCCACAGCTTATTGGTGCTGGTGATTAAAGCTAATTAAAAGAAAGAACTCTGAAGTAGGGAGAGAGATGAATGAATGAAGCATTTATTAAGTGCTTACTTTATGCTAAGCTCTAGAGACATAAATAGAACAGTAAGATAATCCCTGCTCTCAAAGAGTTCACATTCCTGTCAGGAAAACAACTCAAAGGGAAGATTTTGGCTGGAAGTCAGATGGGAAAGTTTCATGATTCTTAGGGTGACAAAGCAGAGAGTAACACCTCTTTGTTAATGTCATCTCCACTGATAAAATGATATCGCTTTCTGATGTTGAACTATTTAATAATTTCAAGGACTTTGTTGGCAAGAATTTTCTTTTATTTTCTTTTTTTCCATTTATTTTGTTTCCCTCCAATAGAGGGACTTCTCTTTGGAGAAGGGACTCTCTTATTTTTCTGTTTGCATCTCTAGCACTTCGCACAACACTTGACATAAAGTAAGCATTTAATAAATGCTTCATTCACTCTCTCATTCATTTATCCATTGGTACATCTTTCCTCCCTCTTAGTCCAGAGATCTCTCTCCTTTAATTGGCTATGATCATCAATTGTGGCAGGTACTAGTTTAGCAGGGTGACTCTAAATGGATCAACATTAGTGGGGGCTCCTGGGAAAGTCGTAGGGTGCTTGAGTACTTCTAAGTCTTTAGTAGCTGTAGCTGTGGCTGTAGCACCTGCAGGAGCAGTTGCCAAGTTGCATCACCCCAGGGGTTGCTTCCCAAGATGCTGAGGGCACTAGACTGGAAGCATTGTTATTCCCAAGACTCTTGGGCCAAGGTTCTTTGGCAACATCCATAGAGAAATGGTGGTCAAGGTGGTGGTGGTGGTGGTCTGACTTCCCTGGCTCATACTGCCTCCCATCTCTTTCTCCTGGTACCTTAATACTTCCTCTACACTAACTAGCCTATCCTATGTGTGGCAGTTAGTTGACAGAGACAAGTAGAAGAACATGGTGCAAATTGTGGCTCAAAAGGGTAAGCCAAAATACTGTGCCAAGGTCAGCTGAAAGAGTTTTCATTTGGGTCAAGAGAACTGGAGAATTAAGCAAGAATTGTGAAGCATAAGCCAAAAGTGGTCCAATGTAGACAGGGTAGTAATTAGCACAAAAAAGCAAGGCTAACACCATGGAAAGAAACAAGCAATTACACACGCACTGATAGTTTCTCATGAAACCTCAAGCAGAATTAACATCCTTTTATGGT
Source organism: Potorous gilbertii (assembly GCA_028658325.1). Classification (NCBI taxonomy): domain Eukaryota; kingdom Metazoa; phylum Chordata; class Mammalia; order Diprotodontia; family Potoroidae; genus Potorous; species Potorous gilbertii. The sequence goes on along the minus strand of CM053772.1, from coordinate 77,422,794 downwards.
AACAGTGTATTAGCTCTGTTCATTTCTCCTTTAGTTATGTTGATGCTCCTATGAGTCCTTCCTCCTTTCACTCTTCTCTTCTTCTCTTCCTTCTCTTCTCCTTCCCTCTCATCAAAACGTAACTATCTTAGGTTTCATTCCCACAGGGCCTTCTTCAGTGACTGGGTCAATCCAAGTCCTGATCTCAGCTCTACCATGAGCTTGTTGGATGACTTTAAGTTGAACCTTATAAGATAAAGAAGAGGACTTTTCACCAGAAGAGTGCCCCAAATTTTAAAAAAAGGAAAGGAATGGAATCTATTAACTATAGACCAGTGAGATTGATTTTGATTCCTAGCAAAATCATAGAACTCTATTACTAAAGATATGGTTAATGAAAATCACATTAGATTGTGATCTCCTTGAGGGCAGGTACTATCTTTTGCCTCTTTTTGTATCTCCAGCTCTTAACACAGTGCCTGGTGCATAGTATGTGCTTAATTTATTAGCTTATTAACTGACTGAAATGGTGATCATAAGATCACTTCAGTCCAACCAACTTATTTTATAGATAAGGAAACTGAGGCCCAGAAACCTTAAATGACTTACCTGATGTATCAGAGGCAAGATGTGAACCCTGATTCTCCGAGTGCAGAGCTTGATACTTTGTCCATTGTCCTACATTGGCTCCCTTTGTAGTTGACAAAGATTTTTTAGCAAAGCACTTGACAAAGTCTTTCATACTATTCTTGGGGAGAAAATGGAGAAATGCAAGCAAGATAACAGCAAAGCTAGGTGAATTCAGACACAAAGAGTAGTCATTAAGGTTCAACGTCAACTTGAAAAGAGGTCTCACTGGTGGGAGACAGGGGATCTGTGCTTGGCCCTATGCTATTTAACATTTAAATCAAGGACTTGGATAAAAGCACAGAGGGTATGCCTATTAAACTTGCAGATGGAAAAAAAAAAGCTAAGAGGCATAGAGAACACATTGAGTGATAAAATCAGGATCCAAAAAGTTTTTGACAGACTAGAGCTTTGGAATGAATATAATAAGATGAAATTTGATATGAATAAAAGTAAAGTGGTTTAGGGAAAAAAAAACTTGAGAAGTACCAGATGGTGGACATGGCTAGACAGCAGTGCATTTGCATAATATTTAGGGGTTTCATTGGTTTACGAGCTCAATACAAGTCAACATTATGATAGGGGAACCAAAAAAGTTAAGAGGATTTTAAATTACATTATGAGAAACATGGTATCCAGAACCAGGAAAATGATAGTCCATTGTACTCTGAGCTTGGTCATATCACATGACTATGTTTAGTTCTGGCACCACAATTTAAGAAAGACATCAGTTTCTGGGAGAACATCCAGAGGAGGGTGACCAGGTGGGTGAAATGACTTTAATTCACACCATGCAATCTTCAGTTGAATTAATCAAGATGTTTAGCCCAGAAGAAAAGATTTCAAGGTTATATCCTAGGTGTATTCATGGTGTTGTTGATGTTTGCCCTTTGTTTTTGAAGAAGAACAGGGATTTCAAGGGTGATGTCTTAACTCCGCATGAACTGGATATGAGTGGGGCAGAGCTGGGCAAAGTTATCAACCTCACTCTCTCCTCCAGAGTCATTGGAGTCCAGGAGCAAAACAAAGGACAAAAAGATTGAGATGATTCAAGATGCAGCGGATGACCTTGGCCTTTATAAATTAAGGTCTTTCCCAGGTCTCATCATGCCTGAGGCCATGCTCATTCAATGACTAAGGGTTAGATGAGAGTTGAGACAAAAGATGACTTAGTTTATCATCACAAAGCTATCAATCTGGGAGGGGAAGACCCTCAGAGTTTCTGATCAGAACAGATAATATTTACTACATATACTTATTCCAAGACACCAACACCTAAACAATGAACCACCAAGGCTTGGGTTAAGACTAATATTTACTCCTTCCTACAAATACAACCTCCACAGAAGGAGTAAGCTTAAATTTAAACCACAATAACTATAGGGAGGCACACATTTAAGAAATATGTGACTAGGTTTAACTCGACACCTAGTTAAGGTGTCCCTTCTTTGTGTAGAGGCTTCATACAGACCCTTGTCCTTCACCCTTCTTTCTTACAGAGGACCAATGACATAAAGGGGTGATATCTTAATTTGTGCGTGAATTAGATTTAAGTGAGACAGTGCATTGCAAAGATATCAGCCTCACTCTGTCTTCCAGAGTCATAGAAGTAGGGGAGGAGCCAAGATGGCAGAGTAGAAAGACATACTTATGCTAGCTCCGAAACCATAGCCTATAAAATATCTGTAAAGAAGAACTCCTAACAAATCTGGAGCAGGGGAAGCCACAGAACAACAGAGTGGAAGAGATTTCTGTTCCAGAAAGACCTGAAAAACCCTCACCAAAGGTCCATCGCGCACGGGACCAGAGCGGAACCCAACCCTTCCTTGGGCTGCGCAGCCCCAGGAGGAGCAGATCTGAGCAGGCTTCAGGGACGGAATCTCCAGTGGCCACAGGGGTCCCTCCACCCACAGATGCACAGGTCAGTAAGAGAGACATCTGGATGGACTGAGAGGGGAGCAGGGTATCTCCACAACTCAGGCCCCCTCGGGAGGCAGTGGCAGAGGCAGCAGGAGGCCAGAGGCTCCTGGAGCAGGCAAGACCTCAGCAGGAGCTCCATTACAGAAGGTCTCTGCATAAACCCCTGAGGGAACGGAGCCTGGGAAGCAGCCCTGCCCCCACCTGAGAACCTGATTTAATCTTACCCTGAATAGCAGCTGGCCTGCTGCTGAAAGCCCTGAGGCTGGGGAGCAGCATTTGAATCACAGACCCCAAGCACTAGCTGGGCAGATCTAGGTGGGGGTGGACAGGAATCTCAGAAGTCAAGTAACTGGCTGGGAAAATGCCCAGAAAAGGGGGGAAAAAAAATAAGACCATAGAGGGTTACTTTCTTGGTGAACAAATATTTCCTACCTTCCTTTCTGATGAGGAAGATCAATGCTTACCATCAGGGAAAGACATAGGAGTGAAGGCCTCTGTATCCCAAACATCTGAAATAGATATCCAATGGGCTCAGGCCATGGAAGAGCTCAAAAAGGATTTTGAAAATCAAGTTAGACAGGTGAAGGAAAAACTGGGAAGAGAAATGAGAGAGACGCAAGAAAAGCATGAAAAATGGGTCAATACCTTGATAAAGGACACCCAAAAAAATGCTGAA